>JANAVB010015000.1:20050336-20150336 GCA_029216955.1 Iris pallida | reverse complement strand
CCGAACTCCTGTGGATAATCCTGCTCGTCTAATCCTGGAGAGATCACTAGGTCCTCAGAGGGACGTAACAAGATACAGAAAAACATGTCAAAATAACTGAATGTGTGAATACACAACCATGACACTACAGGTTTTCTGACCGTCTATGTGAGATGCACTTTGAGGACAACGTTCTACGCATGGGCTGTAGGATCTGCAGAGTAAATAAAGAGTGGCAGTTAGTAGCGCTCATCCGAGTCACTATCGGCCCATAAATATGTGTAAAAGTAAATGTAGCCCCTACACTAGTAGCTGTCCCTTTCCCCCAATGCCCCTGTCCAAGATGTATCCACAACCTATCCAGTTGGCAACTACTATGGCTTCTAACTCGACACTCTAATAGCAGTTACCTCCTATCCGTCGCACGTCCCATACGTATCAATGGCCAGTCGAATATGTAGGTTCGTGTCCTATAGGAACTCACTCATCTCGTGATACACATGTGTCAAGGTCATAGGAGATATAAAAATATTTCACACTCATAAGGTGGTCGTCTAACACTAGGTCGATATGCATAATATAATATAAAAATCACAAAACGACTAAACCTAGTCGCTTGCACCCAAGTGTGACTTGGACGCACAATATAAACAAAATGACAAATAAAGGAAATAAACATGCAATAATAAAATATACTGAAAATAAATGAACACAATCAGAAATTATGGCAAGGTATACTTGCCTGTGGTGCGAGGAGGGCAATCCAACAGTCACAAGCGTCAGCATAAAAACTCACAAACCACAGACGACTCCGGATGCTAAAACAAACATCAAAAATATTCTCGGTGTAAAAGATATATCTAGGAAACGCCTATCCTAAAGTCCAATTCCGACCACAGGGGCAAAATCGTAATTTTGGGTCAAAATGATGTCCGCTGTTGGACCCGCTTTACATCGAAATACGTGCCAGTATCTAAGATTTGTAAAGTCGACAAACTAGATATCTACGGGTCCGATTTGAGGAAATAAATCCAACCGTATGTCCAAATATGAATTCCGGCAGGCCGTGCACAATTTTGCCCGTTGGATCGAGTCACGAGCCCGCCAAATAGGCATTCCGGTCGACCTTCTCAGAATCGGACCAAACTTGGCACACAGGACCAAAATTTCAATACGGTCCCATTGGCGCAAGTTTTGTTTCGAACCGACGACTGTACACGTAGCTATGGCCAATTTTGCAAATGGTCGATTCGGGGGTATCTCGACGGATACGTACTGATTTCGTCACGCACGCGTAACGAAATCGAGTTTTGTCAGTTCCCACACGTTGGCAACATCCATACGCGCCTTTTGATGTGTATAGTGTGCGACCATGTCGCCCGGTTTATCGGGGCGCACGTCGTATCGGAAAATTTTCATAAAAAATTTAGTTTTTTAAAAATAGTTTTTCTTTGATCTTTGGAATCGAATAACTTCATGCATAATAATCGAAAGTAATTGATCTAACTGGTGCGTTTCAATCTCATTTATATTGTCTTTGACTGTTTTTAACTAGTTTGTCAAAAACTCTAATATTTTGTCCATAAATTGGTTGCCAATTTCGGTTTTGAAACTGGTTTAATACACTATTTGTTCGATAGTTTTTTTTGCTCGACTTGGCGTAGAGTTTACGGCTGATCCAGGGGACGATATAGAACTCCCTTTGAAGGGACTCGAAGAGGGTTACATATAAGACTTGTAGCAAGTTACGGATCGCAAAATGATTGAAAGTTTGAGAAGAAATCATGGGTCGAATGGGGCACCTTGCGGCTGTGATTAACATAGCGTACTCTATTTTTTGTCGGCCGAGGGGGCTGCGTGGCGACCTTTCGAAGATGCGCAGTGGCTGCATATGGGTATGGCTGCGCACAAGGTTGCTGAGGTTCATCCGGGGTCGCTGCTCGAGTTATTGATTGGATTTTCTAGGGTATTCTGGGGTCGCCTAGCGTTTGGTTCATATATACCCGACCACTACTATATCCAAGTAGAACACGATCGACTTATGATACTGTTTGGTTGGGATTTCGGGTTCTACTTGGGGAGAATCTTGTACAGATCAAGGAGAAGAATTTTCAAAAGATTTGGTTTGAAATTGGAGGAGATGGGATTCACCAAATCTTTCTTTTTCCCGCGACAAAACGATCAGCAGGGGTCGGGTTTTAGAACACTACTGTTCACGTGAACAGTAGTGATATTTTTTTTGTTTTGTTTTTTTCCTTTTAGCATATATATATATATATATATATATATATATATATATAACCTTAGTAATTGAATAAAGTAGCTTTAAAATGCCAAAAAACATTCTAAAAATATATAAAAATATATCTAAAATTCCCAACTATATTGTGGACTACTTTTATGATAGTATATTGTACAAGCATAAATACCTATATATTTATATATATATACATTAACTAGAAAAGTAATGAATTAATATAAAATAGATATAATGAAAATTTAAAATACTAAAATAAATATAAAAAAATGTAGGAGTTTACACCTAAGCTACATAATCGGATCCAACGTATGGGATACTGTTGGCCCACTATGGTGGCAGATGCAATCGAATATGCAAAGAAATGCTAAGCATGTCAAATACATGCGGATTTCATCCACCAACCGTCCGAATTCTTACATCCCACTACTGTATCTTGGCCCTTTGAAGCTTGGAGTATGGATGTCATTGGTCCTATCAATCCGCCATCATCTCGAGGATATCAGTTTATCTTAGCTATAATCGATTAATTCTCAAAATGTGCAAAAGCTATCCCCTTAGTAAAAGTCAAGACAAGCAGTGTCATCAGCTTCATCAAGCATCATGTGATCTATCGATTCGGTGTTCCTCAACGGATCATCCATGACAACGGATCCCAGTTCGTTAGTCAAACATTTACTCGATTCTGTTATGACCATCGGATCAACAATGTCGCTTCCATAACTTATAATCCTGCAGCTAATGGTCTAGCAGAAGCTTTTAACAAAATAATCATCAAGCTTCTCAAGAAGTTTGTTTTTGCTAATAAACGAAACTAGAGCAAAAAGCTTGGAGAATGTATATGGGCGTATCGCACCACCGTACGTACCCCAACTGGCTGTACACCCTTCTCTCTGGTATACGAATGCGAAGCTGTTTTACCATTAGAAATCCAAATTGTATCTCTGAGGATAGATATTACCAATGAACTCACAGTGGAAAACAATGACCATCTTCGACTTCAAGAGCTTGAAGCGCTCGACGAGAAGCGGCTAATAGCTCAACAACACATTAAGCTATATCAAGCCCGTATTTCAAAAGCTTTTAATCGTAAAGTTAGATTGCGAACATTCTGAAAAGCCGAGCTAGTCCTTACTGTCAGACGTCCTATGACTATGACGCACATAAGAAAGGGCAAGTTCGAGCCAAAGTGGGATGGTCCCTATATTATAAGCAAAGTTTTTTCTATCGGAGCTTACAAACTGACTGGAATGGATGGCCGAATCGCTATGATGCCTATCAACGGCAAGTTCCTCAAGAAATATCATGTTTGAAAGTATGTACTATGTTTTCTAACAAATATTGTATATATGAAAATCTTTGAATTATTATCTTTTATTCACTCTTTTCGTGAATAAATCCGCAGATAATAAGTTCCCAGAAATTTCCAGCGGAGTCTTAATTAGATCTTATGATACATCTTCAAAAGATTAACCCATAACGTCATCACAAACATCATCCTATTCTTGAGCCCCAGTTTGTTTAATGATAATCAACAGATATACGAATTCATATAGACATTATCTCTGAATTCTACTATCTATATCAACGACTTATCATAATGTCGTCCTAGAAATAACAATGTGTCAAAATTATATTCTGCCATGTCCATATTACCTCTGAACAGATATAATGAGTGTTGTTATTTTCAAGAAATATGTCACGTCCAGTACCTATAAATATACTTCTATTCCTATTTATTACTTGTGTCCCAAACAGATACATAATAACTAATAGAGCCACAAAAGATTATCAATTCTTCATTTCAGTCAAACACAAAGTTGTTACATTTGATCATGCGTAAATAAAACTACTATTCAAAAAGAAGACATTATTATAGACTCATTGGGGAGGTGGAGTACTAGGTCAGAAATTATTTTCTTTAGGTCTTCAGTCTGCTCCATCCTTGTAGCAATTACCCTAGCTTTGGCCAAATCTCTCCTGGAAGCTGGAAGTAAAGGTTGCATCGATGTAACATGATGCTCCATCTCTGCATTCTGAGCAGGAAGAAGTTTATCTCTTTGCCTATGTAGTTCATCAAGACGGCTTGAGAAGAATTGATACAGCTCGAGTACCTCTTCATGGTGCTTCCTTGCTGTTGAGGCCGAAGCATAAGTTCTGGCCAATTCAGCTTCTAGCTCCTGAATACGAGATTGGCTCTCATCCACTTCTTTATCTTTCTCTGCTGTCTCGGCCTTATAAAGCTCAGTGGAGGAAGTGACCTCAGAAATACTGGATTCTATCTCTCCAGATTGTATTGTGAACGCGAGCATTGAGCTGTCCCATACAACTTATCGCTCCGCATACTTACGAGCTGCGGCCTCGCACTCAGCATCTATCATTCTTTGTATATTTCCCCTTGTCAGCTCATGGTAAGATTGAATAGGTTCCTCGAGCTCCTTCACGATTTGCTCTAGGTAATTGGCCCTGTCAATGTCGCCAAGACCGCATATGGCCTTAATTGGAAAAGAAAAAGTTTTCCTTACAAAATCGTAAGGATGGTTCTTCTCTATAGCTAATTGAACAAGAGTGCTCAAGGAAGTGAAGAAGGCACTTGTGTAAGTTTTAACGATGCTAGTTGTCATCGCTGATACACCAGGTGTTGCTGCTTTAGTAGAAGTTCCTCCTTCAGCAGAGATGGAAAGAATGACAGTTTGTATAACATCAGCCCCCAGAGATTTTGGCACAGGTATCCCTGAGGAGCTTCCTTCCATAACGTGAATTCCGACATCCAAGGGCACCATGGTAGAGCTGAGGCTGAAAGCGAAAGAAGTTAACGGGACTTCAGTGATTGTCCCCATATGATCGGCTGCAATTCAAAGTAAAAATTATTATATCACACAGCATCAGATAAAGAAGCAAAGGTAAACAGAGTCCGAAATTTACATGGACCCAGTGGCATATATAGAGTCTCATAGGGTGTGGTATCTCGTTCTGTAACGAGTCTTACCATTGTATCAGCAGACACTGCCACTTGTCTACTCTCTGCTTCTGAGCCTCCTAACATAAAATGGCTACTTCCAGCCTCTGATTCAACTTGGCATCCTGGGACTGCCTTCTCTGCCCTCTTTGTTTTAAAAACTTGCTCAATAGGGATTTGAATCCCCTCAACATCAATATCGGGGTTTTCATCACCTCCAACACCGTCGAGACCCTTAGCAAGGTCTACATCACCCTCCTCATCATTATCACGGTTCTTATTACCCCCAGGGTCTTCAAAACCTTCCACAAAGTCTTTATCACCCTCGTCATCATCAGGGCTTCCATCGCCTTTAGCTTTAGCATCAGAATTCTCATAACCTTGTATTTCATTGAAGTTATGATCATCATTATTAGGGCTCTGGTCGCCCTCATCTCCAATAGGGTGCTCACCACCCTTAACAGCAATCTAGCCATCTTTGGCCACTAAATCTTGAGTCCCTTGGGCTACTTCAAGATCGGAGGCCGCATCAACATGGTCCTCTTCAATTGCTTTATCCCCAAAATCACAATCATGTAAAGCTTCTATCATCTCCTTATCTTCTCGGGATGGAACCTCGTTCAGGATAGGAGTTATGGGAGATTGGATTATTGAGGGAGCTGGAACTTCTAGGATAACATCTTTTGAAGTTAACATTTCTTCGGGAATCGCGACCCTTGGAACGTCATCAGTGGCCGGTGGCAATATTAATCCCGCTGAAGCAAACGTCATCAATGTCGTTGTAGACAAGGGAATGGTGAACCCTATGACTACTTGTTCTGAAATAGTAACTTGAGGGGTATCCATGGCAGCAGCTGCTGTTGGAGCACTAACAGGTGGGAGATCTGGAGATGAAGGTATATCAATACAAATTGCGATCGGATCTACGTCTACTACTTTCGATAGGATTACAAGATCAAGAATATCATCTGTTTGAAGGGGCACATCCCCTGATGGTGGCAAAGCCTCCTCTTGTGGTGGCGGAATCGAATCTTTAGGAGGTTGTTCTGGCGAGGATGGTGCAGAAGAAATTGTTGTCATCCCTCTCCTGGTTCTGGTGACCAACAACTTCCTCCTGGCTGAATGTTTGATTAATGGTTGTGAAGAAGTAACCGCTTCGGCTGGAGCAGGCAGTTGAGGTTGTGCTTCTTCAGGATCGAGACATTCCCTGCTTGTTTTCTCTCCGACACCTATGGTTTCTCTCTGAAAGGGAGATGGGGTCGATCCTCTAAGAGAAGTGGTTGCTCTAGGCGAGATCCCAGCTTCCATTTGTCGCGTATGATGTCTAGTCCTGGCTACAGGCTTCTCAACAGCAGTTGTCTCCTTCGTTTTCTTCTTTCCCACAGCAGGTGAAAGAGGATTTTTATAAGCCGACTGGATGGAAGACGTCCCAGTCTTTTGTTTTTTGCTAGCCTTTTTCATGAAAGACTTCTCTTTTTGCTTCTTTATAAGGATGCACAGTGGGTCCTGAACTTCGTCATAGAAACCCATATCTACGATTTTTAGAGGTTCATCAGCGGGAACATTCTCTTTAGCCTCAGTAAATTGATGGTGGCCTTATTCCCATCAAGTGCTTTCCTTATCTCGAGTAAGCTATCTGTCATTGAATAACCTTCAAAGAAGGTGTTGGCTGAAGTATAAAAGCGTACATATGAGCCCAGCATACGCGGACCATCCTCAAAAGTGGCAGAGGGTATGGTGAATACAGCTTTTGTGCCTCTTGCAATAAAATATTCCCATCTTCGAGCGCTATGAATCAAATGCCCGAAGGGTTTAAGATACGTCATCGTATTCCCGACATGTAGCTTATCGTAGCCAAACTTACGAGCAAAGCGGCTTGGCAAATACGGCTCTAAGCAACAGTAATTCTCAAATCGATACACTAGATGAGAAGGTCTGATCATCTTCAGCCAAAAAAAACATCTGGAGGTGGATGGAGAGCAAGTGGCTCTAAGTCTACCATAAGAGCCAGAAAGTCCTCATACCTAGGTAGGGGAGTAATGGAGAAAAATTTCTAGTTTGCGCCCATATTTAATGCCTTTCTGCAATCAAGCAAGACTCTACCTTCCATTTAGCCTTTGAAGATCTACCAATGAAGTTCGCTGCCAGTGCTCCTACAATGCAAGAGCTGGGTCCATCAATGAAGGGTGGCGTAGTAATAACTAGCCAAACAAATATGTATATGGTATCTCTGTACGAAGGAAATCCTTCCGAGAATTAGGATTCTCCATCATGGCGTCCATGAATTCTCGGAGTCCCGCATTTAGTCGACTCGTCATGGCAGACAGTATATCCATCTTATACCCAAATATTAAACGCACAGCGACAAATAGTATACCTCGATGGATGCGGTCGGCCGCACTGGCTTCCAGAACTACAAACCTTCACAGCCACAAAGAAAGAAAGCCTGCTAGAGTGGCCTCTGGAGACAAGGTTATGCCAACCTGTCTTATATAGCTCTCAAGAGGAGTATCGACAACATAACCACGCCAGTCTTTGACCAATTTAGAGTCGAAGCGGCCAGAGTCCTTCATCAATTCGAAAATAGTTTAAGCATCGAGCGGCTCAAAAGGGCGAGGATCACATTTTGTTGCTCCTATACCTTGTTCTCATGGGCATGAACTAAGAAAAGGTATAACAACCACTTGGATATATAGCACGTCCCGGAAGGCTTGCTATTGTACAGATGAGTGTAGATCATAAAATAACACAACAACTCATCAAAGACCACCACCATTCGAGAATTCTTCTTAGCCAAATCTTCCAATTCATCCTCTGTCGGCACGTACTCTTCATAGGGGTTCTCCCTCATCGACAGATATGAGATATACAACATCTCTTGTAAAACGAAGCCCATTTCCCCTTGAGGAGTGGCAAAGGTGCCAGTCCTGCTGTTGACCTCTCCGCCAAGGCCAAAAATAGGTTGGGATTATTCTAGATCCCGCAGGAAATCGTCAAAACGGCTTCATAAAGTCCCAGTTCAGTCAGCTTTTCACAAAAATTGTTTAGAGCCCACTACGAGAGTCTATTCCAACGTACAATCTCCGCGTGCATCAAACCCGTCAGCCTTATAGCTGAGCGAGGGTATTCTCCTTCAGATGCAGCATAGGTATTTGCGAAGATGGGTATTCTAACGGGTAGTATCAAAGCCGAGTCATAAGTTGGTACACAACTTGGCTTTAGACCCCTCAAGTGCATACTGTACTTCTCGGAAGCATAGAAGAATATGTGTCCCCTATGTTCCCCAAATTTATGTCATATCTTTCCAACCCTAGCTTGCTAGAAAAGAGTCAGGTCCCATGACATCTTCCTCAGGTAGCTGGCATGAGCAAAACGAGACAAGGACAGACTCCTTGTCTTTTTAGGGTAAAACACTAATGTCTTCCCCCTTAGAAAAGCTCGAAACTCCTTCTTTGACTTTTGTTGAGAGTCTACATCTATGGCTTCTCCGAAAAGGAAAGATGGCTTCTTTTGTGCAGTCTCATCTGTAGTCAGAAAAGGGGTGCCGCTCATCAGGCACAGCAGAGTCTTGTTTTTTTGGTTTTTTAAAAGAGTTCGCCTAGCGGGTGGTCCATCATACTGTGGGAAATTGACAGGAGAAAGATCTTCTTGGTACTCCGACACTCGAAAGATAAAGGCCACAAGTTCAGCATAAGGGTCTTCCCTCAGATCAACTACGAAAAAAAAACAAAGATTTAGAATTATGGAAGATTGTTCTTATAAAATCAAGCTAAGAACTTTTATGTGCTGCATCAATCATGAATGGCGCATAGCACACAAAGATAGTCTTTGGATGGCGTAGACAATTATGACAATTCTCAGTTTAGTTCACAGTTTGTGTATTGGATAATTAATGATTTGTATGCATCCTGACTGATTTGGCTTACGCAACATGACAATACACGCATGTTCTCAAAATTATGACACATGGCGCATAGTGCATTACGAATGGGCAATTCATGATTTAGGCCAACACTTTGAAAGAGGCAGCGTGTTTTGAAAATAGCACAAGCGCCGACCAACACTCTGAAAGAGGCAGTCGACGTTAGCTTTGATTATGCCGTGCATAAATGATGCGAGTGTACTGTTCATCTTCCCAGATGGGTTTTCTCACCTTCAAGGGTAGGGTTTGTTTCCTCGCCTCTTGCCGATGGTGCCACGTGCTACGACACCATCAACACTGGCATGGGCGACATAGCTTCGACCATATTTTTTCCCTTCTCGGTCGCGGTTCTCTTGGGCGCCATCAAATCAGAGAGCTTTGAAGGACTTGTGAGATAGGAGATGACGAAGGAGATTTTTGAGAGAGAAAATTCTGAGAAGAACTTTCTCTCTCTCCTTTTTATTAGCTATTTATAGCCAAAACCAAAAATGTAACAACTACACGTATCATGCACCAAAAAGTGGGTCCATTGAGATTCTTAGTGCGCCAAAAGCGCAAGGCCGCTTCTTATTCAAAGTATTTTGAATTTTAAAAAATTATAAAATTTGAAAACTTTGAAGGGGTCTTGCAGAAGCTCAAAATATATCAAAATATTGTAATGTACTATTCACAGATAGCGCCAAACTAGATTTATCAAATGGCGCACAAAGGCAGATGGTGCATCACATCAAATGGCGCTAACCATTACATGGCGCTGGCGGCCACATGGCAAGCTTCCTTGAGAAGCTAAACATCTGTCATTATTACTGACATCACGTCACTCGAAAGAAATCTCTTGGAATTCCGATCGCACGACGCTCGAGAAGATCTATCAAAGTCATCATTATTATGTTTGTCGTTTACTCTGCGCCATGTATGGTTGGCACAAAGCAATCAATACCTTAATATTTTAGAGTGCCTAGCATCATGCGCAAATCAGGATAACTACTTAACGGTTATCCCAAAACTCTATAAATACAGTTCAGAATCATTCCTCCAACATCACTAATGATTATAATCTCCTGACAAAGTTGCTGCAGCACGTTCAAGGGCTTCTCTTCTTCAACATCGCATCGTTCAAAGGATAAAGTGATCATCTTCTGATCAGATTCCTATAGTTGTACTTCCCAAAATCAAAATTGTACTCTTGTACTCCTTTTCTCAGTTTGTAACTTAGTTTTCTCGTAAAACTTTTATTTTTGCAAATAATGAGGTTGTGCAAATTAACTTACGAGACGAGTCTACACCTAAGCCCATCCTCATCAGCAAAAGTTTGACAGGAGAAGACAGAGAGTCTTTGATACTACGTATCCAAGATTACATCGATGTATTGGCCTGGAGCTATGATGATATGTTAGGGCTAGACCCACAGGTTGTAATGCATAAACTTGACATTCGACCTGACGCTAAACTGGTAAAACAACAACATCGATATTTTTGTCCTGATGTTGTGGATGCCGTTGAAACCGAGATAAACAAGCTCATAACATGTAGATTCATTCGCGAAGAACAACACCCAGACTGGGTAGCCAATGTTGTTCATGTCTCTAAGAAGAATGGGAACATTCGAGTCTGTATAAACTTCACGGATCTCAACTCGGTCTGTCCAAAAGATGAGTTTCCCCTCCCAATGATAGACATAATGATCGATAATACTTGTGGCTTCGAACATATGTCTTTTATGGACGGATTTTTGGACTACAACCAGATCAAAATGTTCCCTGACGACAAAAAGCATACTTTATTACGAACGCCAAAACAAATCTACTGTTACATAGTAATGCCTTTCGGTTTGAAGAATGATGTAGCAATATATCAGCCGGCTATGAGCACCATATTTAGCGAACACCTTCGAAAAATAGTAGAGTTCTATGTTGACGATATCACCGTTAAAAGCCGGAGGAAGGTTACCATTTGAAAGACCTAAAGACGGTGTTCGAGTGGAAAGTTCTTGGGTTTTATCGTTACAGCCAAAGGTATTCATATTGACCCTGACAAGACAAAAGCCATCCTGGAAATAGCTCCACCAAAGAATCTTCGTAAGCTTCTGGCTTATAGAGATGCCTAGCGTACATCCGAAGATTCATAGCAAATCTTTTTAGGCAATTCCAACCCTTCACTAAGCTAATGAAGAAAGGAGTTTCTTATGTCTGGACCAACGATTATCAACAAGCGTTCGATGACATCAAGGACCATCTTACTGGCCCCCCAGTCCTGGTAGCCCCGGTCATGGGAAGGCCCTTCTTACTTTATATTCGTGCTATGGACCATTCTCTCGGTGCCTTGCTAGCCAAGAAAAGTGACGCCGGTCACGAGCAGATAATCTATTATTTGAGCAGGACTATGATTGGTGCCGAACATTGGTATAATCCCGTTGAAAAGAGTGTCTTGCTCTATTTTTTGTTATTCAAAAGACCCATCATTACGTAGCTGGGCAGACAATCCATGTCATCTCTAGGGTTAATCCCTTCAGAGCCCTCATGACTAAGCCAGGCGCACTAAACTCACCATTAGCCATATGGGCAATTTTGTTGTCATCGTATGACATGGTGTTCATCCCACAAAAGGCAGTAAAAGTCAAGCATTGGCCCATGTCTTGGCAGCATGCCCCGTTCCAGAAACGTCAACTCTATGACGGTATTCCAGACGAGGTTTTGGAGTCCAATATGGTCACGGAAGATCTCGTTTAGCGGATATTCTTTGACGGTGCTTCAAGAACAGTTCCCAAAGGTAAAATTATTGTAGGAGTAGGAGTGGTCATGGTCACTCCCGAGGGCCTAGTCATTCACTGTACATAATCTCTCATGGAATCATACACCAACAATGTCGCAGAGTACAATGCCCTTATCATAGGACTCCAGCTTGCTAAATAGTTGGGATTCGACTATCTAGAGGCTTATGGTAACTCAAAACTGATAATAAATCAGGTTCGAGGCCAATACGAGGTACGACATGAGGATCTGGTCCCTTACCATCAGGTGCAGTTGATATCATCTCTAGTTTTATCGGGTTATTTATAGAACATGTACCATGACTGCAAAATCTAGAGGCCGATGCCCTCGCTGGTCTCGCCGCTTCTTTAGCTGCTCCCGACGGGAACCATTACTTCATTACTATGATTGGTCGAGAATTGGTCTATCTAAACTTGTGTCTGTGTTTGAGCTACTTTGTATAGACAGACACTACAATTGACATTCGAGACTAGCGATTCCCGTTCATAGACTATGCGGTCTACTGAAACCTACCCAAGGATTCGAAGGAAGCTACTTCTATTAGGAGGCGCTCGCTACGGGTCTACTATGACACAATGACTACAATGTTGTATCGTCGCTCTTACGACGGACTCCTCCTTCGCTGTTTATCTGATGCCGAAGCAAAAGAGGAACTTCCGGAAGTGCACGATGGCACTTGCGGAGCTCATCAACCCGGTCCTAAGCTGCAGGACCGATTATGGCATATGGGTTACTATTGGCCCATTATGCTGGCAGATGATGTTAATTACCCTACGAAATGTGTAGTGTGTCAACTTCATGCTGACTTCATTCATCAACCCTCCAAATTCTTGTACCCCACGGCTGCGGCTTGGCCTTTCGAAGCATGGAGGATGGATATCATTGGACCGATTAGCCCCCAATCCTCTAAAGGATATTAGTTCATTCTCGTCATTATCGACTACTTTTATAAGTGGGCGAAGGCGATACTGCTGGACGAGGTAGAAATCTTGAACGTGATCAACTTTCTTAAGCACCACGTTACTTACCACTTCGGGGTTCCCTGAAGAATTATTCATGACAACGGCCCCCAGTTCGTGAGCCATGCCTTCCAGCGGTTTTGTGGTAAAAACTGAATACATAAAATAGCATCGACAACCTACAATCCAGCAACAAATGGACTAGCTGAAGCATTTAACATGTTAATCATTAAGCTACTCAAGAAGGTCGTATAATCTAATAAATACGACTGGAATAAAAGCTTGGCGAATGTCTATGGGCTTACCGTCCTACTATCAGGACACTTACGAGCAATACACAATTCTCTCTCGTCTATGGGAGTGGAGCAGTACTCCCACTAGAAATTCAGATTCCACCTCTACCGGTGGCTATCACCAACCAGTTGACTGATGAAGACAACCAATATCGTCGGCTGCAAGAATTGGAAGCGCTAGATGAAAAGTGTCTACTGGCTCAGCAACGTATCGAGCTATATCAGGCTTAGATTTTCAGAGCTTTCAACAAAAAGGTCAAAGAAAGAACGTTCCAGGTCGGCGACCACGTGCTTTCAGTTCGAAGGCCAATGATCATGACTCACAAGTCGACCGAAAAGTTTGAGTCCAAGTGGGAGGGTCGCTTCGTTATAGAGACAGTATACTCCAACGGTGCTTACCAACTCACTAAGCCTAATGGAGACCTGCTAATGTTGTCGATCAATGGTAAATTTCAAAAAATACTATATTTAGTTTTGAGCATGTATTTCTAATAAAAACCTTAAAAAAGCGATCATGTTTACTTTACCTCTGAATTGCTCTCTATAAATTATATCTCACCATATTTGTTTAAACCTCTAAGCGAGA
Organism: Iris pallida; assembly: GCA_029216955.1. Classification (NCBI taxonomy): domain Eukaryota; kingdom Viridiplantae; phylum Streptophyta; class Magnoliopsida; order Asparagales; family Iridaceae; genus Iris; species Iris pallida. The sequence goes on along the minus strand of JANAVB010015000.1, from coordinate 20,136,610 downwards.
TGTTGTGTTTCACCATGTCCACATTACCTCTGAGTGAACATTCTTATGTTAGCCACCTTTGTGTCGCTACGAACCCTACATAGAGCCATCCATGTTCAAATTACCTCTGGTCTATTTTTTTTATCTACCCATAGAGTCGTGTCTTTCTATGTTTGTACAAGTACTCTTGAGAAGGTCGACCCTATCACTAAGATAAGTGTTTACCATATCCATATTACCTCTGAGTAAACAATCCAACAAAAATATTCCCAGCGGAGTTACCTCCACTCTATAATGTTACAATTACCTCTGATAGAATTCTTACTCCCATAAAGTTTGCAGCAAATGAACAGATAAGAAGCAAATAAAGACTTTTATTTCTTTCATAATGAAGGAAAGGGAATAGTTTGACTACATCAAAATGAAAAGCCTCTCAATAAGGAGGCACAAAACGACAAAATAAAAGTCAAGGTTATCCATTAAGATGGTCGACACGAAAGGTCACTGATCCGAATCTTCAGAAAGGCAATCATTGGTCCGACATATTCTTTGGCCCGGCGTTCTGGTTCTTAATGCTGCCTCTTCTTCAATCAGAGACATATTGTTGACGAAAAGACATCTGTTCATTCTTCGCCTTCTCTAGGGCACCCTCCGTAGGCACCAATCTTTCCTCTAGAAGCCGAATTTGCTCACAGTAGTCTTCATACCACTCTACCAAGGTTTCTTGGAGACAGGCTTCGACCTCCTCAGCAGTAGCCAGCTCTACCACTCTTGCCTCAATCTCAACTACCTCATGTGCAAGGGTTTCCCGACCAAATTGGTATTGGGATATCCCAGTGGTTAGCTTTCCCAACTCCTCATCCACCAAAGGTGAGAGATCACGTTCGAAGCCCCGATGCTATGAGAGATGAGCCTGCAACTCCCCTACCGAAGCTTCTAGAGCATCAGTGTTGCCTCATATCCGGGATAGCATCGTAGCGACGTAAGCTAGAGTGTCACCGAAGGTCGAGTAAGCAAAAAATTTGACCATACTCCAAGACATTGGCAATACCTCGTCTCAAAGTAGTATAAATGGTCCCGATGATCATTTCGACATAATAATCAGTGTCAGCCAAGGTCATCGGAGGGAGCACAGTAGAAGGTCTCGACGGAAGGTGGGCAGGAATAGAAGTAGCCACAACCGCTACAAAAATAGGAGCTGTTATGGCATGAGGGGTAGCCACGGCTGTTATAGAACTAGCAGTTGCCACGACAGCAGAAACAACCATGCTCGTCACAGAAGTAGAGACAGTTACTGGAACAGCCACACTAGTCCCGGGCACGGCATGGTCAAGCTCCGTTGTCACCATTTCAGAGATAGCCCTATGGGTGGTTCCCCAAGGAATGTACCCTCGGTCGGGACCCTCCCGGGTCAAAGACTCCCTCACCCCAGGATCCATCTTAGTTCTTCGTCATGTAAAGGCTGATCGATGTCGCATCAGCAATCATCTCTACAACAGCCGAGTCAACCGGCACCTCTCTAGCAAACTCATTAGATTGATCTTCAATAGCCTCCTTGGCCGACTCTTCAACAGCCTCCTTGGCTGACTCATGGGGTTAATCCTGGACGGCTTCCTTGGTCGCCTCATCGACCATTTTATTTTCCCGTCTTATCGGCGACATCTTTTTATCTACCTTAGTAGCGTGATCTTCAACGATCCCCTCTGCCGCTTCATCAAAATGGTGAGGAGGCTCTGTAAGGGTATCATAGGCTGCACTTCCACTATCCCCGCGTGTCTTATTTGTCCCAGAGGTAGATACATTGGCCTTGTCTTCGGCTACCATAAGATTGATCTCGGGCACCACGACGGGCTCATTTGCCATCATCCCCCGCAGGGCCTCTTCTTGGCATACCTCCAACAAATCTAAAAAATCTCTATGCTCATAATCGAAACAGGCGATTGGGGTAAGCGGAGGAACCTCTTCCGGCTCAATAGCCTTAGCGGCATAGGTCACCGAAACCTCTTCTAGGACAGGGGCCTTCTCAGGCACGGTCTCCTCAACCGTTGAGGGCACCTCAGTTGGAGCAGTTCCTTCAACCCTTACCAAAGGAGGGCCTTATAACGGCACAGTGGTCTCAACCCTAATCACCGAACGAGTTGGCACCCGAGGGGGCATCCTGGTAACAGGTGCCTGGGGAGGTCCCCGAGGACTTCAAATGCACAATCGGTTATATCCTTCTTTGACCATTTTAATTACTTCTTCACAAGCTGAACAAACCAAATCGAATAAGCAGACATCCTAAATATTGATAAAAAAGGAGAGAGAGAGAGAGAGAGATCATATTAGATACTTGAAAAGAGGACTCAACAGCTTGATCTTTCTTCCGCTCTGTAGGTAATAAAGATGGTTGCTCCGGTACGGTTTGCTTTTGAGCAACCTGCTTAACACTCTTGGAGGCTGGAGAGCTCACCTCTGGAAAGGCTCCATGCTTCAAAGGCGGGACTATGGGGGCCTCTTCCTCTTTTTCTTCTCTGGAGGCACTGGATTCTCCTGATACCTTGCCACATGATATACAGAATCTCGAAGGCGCTTAAGGACGGCTTGTGAAGCCTCCATCTTGGTCCCGACAATAAAGCTCCATTCTCGATTATAGCCTAGAGAAAAATTATTAGCCAAGCAGTAAAACTTAACGACTGTGTATAAGATGTATGTCTTGGGATAAATCGTAGGTATTGTGAAGCTCGCCCTGGTGTACCCAACATTGTAGTAATGTCATGCGTGTGTACCATCCAGTAAAGTTCCTTCGTAACTTAAGCAGATGCTTGGGTTATCCATCATCATCTGGATATAGTCGAATTGACGCACAAATTGACTCGGCAAATAAGGTTCCAGGAACATATGGTTCTGGTTCCTGTACACCAAATACGACGACCGAATAGATTATAGCCAATAGAAGGCTCCACGCATCATAATACTCGCATGGTTGCCTTCGTCTACCAGTATGTTTCTCGCGTGGAAGCCTGAGTAGCTCGGTGGGATTCTAAAAAGGTCAAAGCTGGCAGGATTCCCCAGCACCGATCTATAAATAGGAACACCATAATGGATCCACTTCTTCCGACGATAACTACGGATGGAGGCATCACCATCCATATGACCGTCTTACGGATTAGGGTGGTGTAGCACAAACCAATCTATCAAGTAGTGGTAGGAGAGCTCCACCCGGGGAGATTAACCTTCTTTCCTACCGTGCTTAATTATCCTCTTTGAAAGCTATCGCAAACACAAGCTTCACAGCCGACATAATGAGGTTCCTACTCACTCGTCCTATAGATCTAAAACCTCTACGTTTCATGCAAGTGCGTAGCCATATCATCAGAAAAGCAGCCAACATCTCCTTCAAGGTCATGGTGCTCAGTTTTCTACAAACATAACTGTAGATAAAAGAGGTTGGTTTCCCCTCAGCATCTACTGTGGGGATCATCTACCCTGCCTCTTCCATCAATACTTCTACCTTATTTATAGTATACTCTCTACGAGTAGTGATGTGAACCTGCCTCCGTCCTGCGAGATGTTCCGTGAAGACGTAATCCCTCCCGACAGAAATGCGAGGATGAGTCTTTTGAGCATCTTGACGCGTGCATAACTGGTGGTGACATAAAAGCTCTTTGTATACGTCCATCATCTCGGGCTGTTGTACTTCCAGCCCTATGAACTCCTCCTTACAGGGAGTATATTCCTCGTACAGCACCTCACCCCAGGGTAGCCTAAAGATTTAAACATGTCATAGAGAGCCAGCCCTAACTCTTTCCCAGGAGTATAGAACATCCTAGTGTGATGAATGTATAGTTCCAGCAGAGCTACGAACATGTGATGGTTAATCTCCATCCCATACTCCGTAGCCCTGACAACATGGTACAATCTAATATCCCTCAGCTCCTTCTCATACCGGGCTAGTATCCATAAAGTCAAATTACGGTACTTGGTTTCGGGATGGGCCTTCAACCCGGAAAGCTCCTTTTCGGTATGAGACCTCCTCTGAAATAAGTCGATTGGCAAAAATAGAAGCCCCAAAACGATGACTAGCCATGGTTAAGTCATTGTACAAGTGCCCCGGATATAATACTGTCAAAGAGTAGGATGGGTCGTCACGAGCATATGTAAAGGCATCTCTCTTCCTAGAATAAGAGTCCAGTTTAAAGTAAGCCACCAGCACTCCTCCCTGAGTAGGGGTCAAGTCCCACTCCATATTCTGTTTTTTGACAAAGTAAGAGAAGACCGGAAGCGAAAGGTGTAGTTCGGTCGATGGCACATATAGGCTAAGGTCATAATTGCCAATGTACCATTCCTCCTCCAGCTTCAAGATTTTAGTCTCTTTAGCGATCAACTTTTCACAAAAAAGGAATTGGAACTTCTACATCTCACTATCAGTCGTACTACTGGCTGACAGTTTGCTTCGACCCATTATACGATTGAAGTAGACAAAGTGCTGGAGATTTATCATGGCCAATCAATGTTCAGGTTGATCGCGAGTAATTAATGCAAGACCCGTACCCACTTTTCGAGATACGAGTGTGTGTCCAAGCCGGCCAACGTTGCAGTGTCGACGGTAGAACGCTGTCAAGACCATGATGCTAAAAATCACATAATAAATATCTTTATTTCTCATTCACACTTTTAAATAAATTACAACATTTACAATATTTATTCAAAGAAAAGTACAAGGTATCTTACACATATTAAAAATGACTACGACAATATCTATCTAATCTCTAGGTTTGGCCTGCAAGTACACTCGAATCTCCCAATGCTAAAGAAGCCACAGCTAACCTAAAAAATATTGCTTATCCAGTCAGAAAAGGAACAAGCACACAGACCGACGGCAATCCAAAAACACAATATAATTTACAAAACATGAAAATAATATATGTTAAATGAAGCAAAAGAGTAAACTAGTAACATGTCATATCTAGAATAAACTGGAACGATATAGCAAGATATATGGACTAGAATAACATGTATAAATACGGTGACATGGCAAGTAGTGACGAGTGTAAGAAGAGATACAAGGAACCACTATCTATGTGTTTTAAAATATCGGGTTCGACATATGAACGGCTAGGAAGTAAATCTGGCACCCCGCACGTGAATTATGCGACTGCTATCAGACACGATCAGATATTTTATAATGTTTTTGGGTAGTCCACATGTCTAATAAGATATTTCCCCTCCTAACTAGTACTCATGGACTCGAACAAGTTACGAAACACGAAAAAACACAATAATCACGAAATATAGTATGTAGAGATCCATGAGACTAATCCGTGTAACAATGTGTCAGCAAGCAGGAGAGCACAAGTATAATCATGAAATAAAAAGACTACTATGAATCGAAAGCAATCAGAAAGTGCACTTGGCTGAGGTCCTTAGCTGGTGAAACCGATAATACAAACCATTCAGATGAGTCACAAAAGTCAACTCATACAACAGTCTCCGGATGCTGAAATAGATTTTACTAATGTGTTCAGAATAGTCCAATTAGCTAGGATAGCCTACCCATAAGCCAATTCTGGACACAGGGGCAAAACGATAATTTTGGGCTAAAACGATGTCCGCTGTTTAACTCGTTTTGTACCGAAAAGCATGCAAGAGTCTATGGTCTCTAAAGACATCAAACTATATGGCTACCGGTCCGGTTTGATGAGATGAACCCAACTGTATGTCCAAAGTTGGATTTCGGTGGGTCGTGTACAAATTCGCCCATTAGATCGGGTTGCGGGCCCGCCAAAATAGTGTTCTGGTCGACCTTCTCAGAATTGGACAAACCTTGTCATACAGGACCAGAAAAATAATACGGTCATGTTGGCTCAAGTTTCGTCTTGAGATGACGAACGTGCACGAGGTAGTTGACTAATTTGCAAAAGGGCCGATACGAGGTGTCTCGACGGATATGCCTCGATTTCGTCGCACACGGACAACGAAATCGAGTTCCGTCGAATCCCACACGTCCGCTACATCCATATGCGTCTTTCGAAGCTTACAGATTGTGACCATGTCGTCTAGTTTGTCAGGGCATACGCCGTATCGGGAAAATTCCTAAAATGGTATGTTTTCAAAAATATTTTTTTATAAATTTGAAATCGATTTTCTCGACAGATAGTCGATCAAATAAAAATCTACAAAAAGTGTTCTAGGGTCATAGAGGTTGTCTTCCACTATTTTTAATTAGTTTTTGGATTAGATTCACGAGTTGATCGAAATCACCTCGAACAGGGGCACCTAAACCGTTTCTAAACTGTTTTCAAAATAGTTTTTCGTCGATTTCTGATCAACTTTCCAAGAAAGATGGTCAACTATATTCAATTCTAATTGAAGGTTCATGTAGATGGTTATATAGGCTACGCGTTCATTTTTGTTTCATAGTTCGTAAAACGATCAATTGATGAGTGAGAAAATGGAAGGAGAATAGAGGTTACCTGATGTTGTAGCCGATGTGACGGCTGCTCCTCCCCGCACGTTTGTAGCGGCCCTGGCTGCCGACGGCAGCCTCATGGCGACGCTGTAGTGGCGCCCCGACCTCGTGGTGAAGATGGGTTTGTATTTTGCTAGCTAGGGTTAGGATTTTGTGAGATTCATCGCGCCCTACCTCTCGTTTTATGCATATATGGAGAACATTGAAACCGGGTTGGGGTCGAGCCTATGTGGGCTCGATTTAGGGGCGGTAGGGGGTTTCCCTGCTGTCATCATCCTCTTCGTCTTTTTAATTATTCTATTTGTTTTCTTTTTCTCTTTTTATATATATATACATAGATATGTATACATAAAAATACATATATAGCTATATATATACACACATATAAATATCCATATAATCCAATGAGTATATATAGCTAAATACAAATAATAGTTATACAATATTCTGAAATTGTAATCCATTATTGTAATATATAGTTATTACCCTATTTGTTATTACTTATATAATAATCCCTTGTTATTATTATATATATATGCCATACACACACTACCTATAGTGTAAAATCCCAAAAATCTAGAAATATATTACAAGAAAATGTTCATCCTATTATAATGTAGAATAATCAATTTAATATCAATAACACCTAATGTATCGCAAAATATATACTAGACCATTAAAATAAATTACTAAATATTTACATATACAATAAATGTACACTGACATGGACGTTTTTGGTCGCGCTATATGTCTACATGGTCTAGGTTTGGTTCGGGTCAAATCTGGACTATTTTGACTCAACCGGGTCACCTAAAAGTCAATAATCTAATTAATAAATAGTTAAAACGTCTGTGGGGTTTAAGTCACAACTTGGCCTAGTTTTTCTAGTTAGAACACTCTTATGGCTCGCCCTTCCCTACCATGGCTAATATACTAGTCAAAGCACGCCACTGCACTATCCGTGCCATGATTTCTAGTCATCTTGCACTCCAAAACTTAACCTTGACTAAGGCCTTCTATAATAATAATTAAATATTTAACTATTTATAAAATTCTAAAAATTTACCATTTAAATAAAATAAAAGATGATTTAAGATTTTCTGGAAGAGGGTTTACAAATCTACCCACCTTAGAAATAAATTCGTCCTCGAATTTAAGGACTACTAGGATAGGCGGACTTGGTAGTGTGAAAGGTAGTAGACATTTTATGATAAGGAAAATTTGATCAATTAAATAAAAATAGGAAAAAAAAATTAAAACTCTAAAAGCCCTAAAATGCTCTCAAAACTTTAGTTTTGAAACAAGTTTGATAAAAGAAAATAATCATAAACAAAGTATCGACGAAAATTACCTTCAACCACGATAAATAAAATATGTAATAGAATAAATAAATAGAAATTTTTGAAATCCGGAAAGTGGGATTTAGGGTTAGGGATTTGAAGGATTAGAGTTTTTGGGGACTAGGGATTGTGGAGAAAAATAAAAAGATCCTCCCCTTTATATAGGTGGAGTTTTCTAGATTGATAAGGATTAAGAATCCAAGAATAATTCCTTTGTTAACTATAGGCAAATCAATTAACCTATTCTTGATCAACATAGCTATTCAAGGATAGTTCAAAATAATATTTAAATTGATTACATAATACATTCATAAATTCAAATCTAGCCTTATAATATCTAGTATTTTATATCAACCAATTATTTGAACAATACTTCAAAAATATTTGGTAAACCTTTCTTCTCGAAGTATCTGTAATATGATTTTAAGAAAAAAAAATTATTATCTAATTAAAATATATTTAAAACTACAATTAAAATAAATAAATTAAAAACTCGGGAAGTGGGCTTACTAATCTACCCACCTTAGAAATTTTAGGTTGGACTAAGCATTACTGATAATATAAAAATGATATGATTCATAATCCGAATTAGATAAGCATAGTCGCGGGTAGAATCAGAACTTTATGGGAAAACGCAATTTGGGCACGATTAATATATATTCAAAATGTTTGAGTCACAATTTTGTTTTAAGAAGGATCAAGGGAGTTGGTTTAACATGAACAATTGTTCACGCACGATCAAAATATGACCAATTAACATGGTCAAAGGATTTAGTCCAATCAAAATCTAACTATGCCTAAGGATAGAGTCGAAATAGGATTAGCTAAATAAGAAAGGTCATTAGGCACGATTAACCGTTATCGAAATTATATTAGCATGATCAACTATCAAAATTCAGTCAAAGTCAAAACTTAGATACCACTAAGATGCAGTCATGATTCTTGGTTAATCATGCAAATCATCCAAGCATGATGAAGGTTAAAAAAATTGGCACGATTATAATCATGATCAAATAGTCATGACCATAGTTGGAATAAAATCTAAGCATTAGCAATAATAGAGTTTTGAGATATAGGCACGACCATTACTACAGTCAAATAGTTTTCGTCAAGGTCAAATTCAAATTGTTGGCACGATTAACTAGTTAAGCAAGATTATTCAAGCACGATTATAGAATCAAGATCTAGGTACGACCATGATTCTAGTAGAATGAAATTAAAATCTACCATTTTTTAAGAGGAGGGGTCAAATGTCTGTAGAAGCATAGAAAATAGGATATTGCTTTTAGTCCCACATCGGAAAGGAGAAAAAGAAAGGGCTCAATCCATTCTATATAGAGCTCCCTTGCCTCCTTTGAAAAAGGGTACCAAAATAAAAAGAAGAAAACAAAAGGGAGCCCGTGTCCAGGGACCCCGTTCGAGCCACAAAAAGTTGCAACATTGCTTCTTCTTCTTCTGGATCGGCTACAAGTTCTTCACTTGCCATCTTGGCAAGGATAAAGTTGGATCCTGGGTACTATATGCCTTCACGTTTTAGTACGAAGAAATCCAAGGCAGCAACTTGGACTCTTCTTACTAAGTACCTTCGGGTGCTAAGTCGAAGAAGTCTAGGGCAGTACGGGCTCAACAAGCCCAGTCAACTGTCCAATCTGCTGACTGTCAGCGGGTACCATTAACTGTTACACGAGCCTATGATGGAAAGTTGTACAGAATCTTCCGTGTCCAGCCCTCTACGACAAACGGACAGGGTAGGTCCCAAAAGTCTTCCTACAACGATCGAGACCAAGTGCTTTTACTAGCATCAGATCAGGGAGCAAATATGCCCAATAGTCTTCCTACAACGATCGAGAGCAAGTGCTTTTACTAGCCTCAGATCAGGAAGCAAATATGATACCTACGCACCCAGGCGCTCGGGACACCCGGGCCCACAAAACGGATGCAAAGGTAGATTAATTTTCTCTTGACTTGCGAGAGGTGGTCATTCACAAACGCAAGGAGAGAGGAGCAACCTTGGCGTGCGATGAGCCTTTTCCAGGACATTACTGCACCCAAGTCACCATCAACTGCTGCTGCCACAAGCCAATGGCTCCACCACCAAGGCAGTCTGTGTTCCAGCGACCGCAACCTGCTGTGCCTTTCCGACATTATCTCGGAAGCATGATGCCAGTTGAAGACTTTGTAACGGCCTTCACTCAACTAGACACATTACTCAGATGTCTGAGTTAGGCACATTGTCTCAGCCCGGCATATCACAATCTTTTGACGGAGTTTATAGTCAAATCTTTTTTGAACAAGGAGATCCATAATCCGCAGTGTCAGCACTCGCCAAGGAGGAGGATCGGTCAAATTCTTCTTCATTGAGAAGTCAAAAGAGAGACAAACGAAATTCTGTCAAAATCGTTGCTGACCCCATAGGTGTTATGCGGCCAAGTTGTCCAGGCCACAGAAGGAAGAGCCGCATGTGGCAAAGTGGACTCGAGCCGCATAAGTAAGGCTCCTGGAGACCCCATGCGGCCAAGTGGACTCGAGCCACAGAAGGGAGGCTCCCGAAGACCCCATGCGGCCAAGTGGCCACGAGCCGCAGAAACAAGGCTCTTGGAGACCCCATGCGGCCAAGTGGACTCGAGCTGCATAAGCAAGGCTCCTGGAGACCTCATGCGGCTAAATAGACTCGAGCCGCAGAAGGAATGCTCCCGAAGATCCCATGCGGCCAAGTGAAGCCGAGCCGCAGAAACAAGGCTCCTGGAGATCTCATACGGCTAAGTGAACTCGAGCCACAGAAGCAAGGCTCTCAAAGATCCCATGCGTCCAAGTGAAATCAAGCCGCAGAAAGAATGCTCCCGAAGATCCCTTGCGGCCAAGTGGAGCCGAGCCGCAGAAGAAAGGCTCCTTAGGCCACTATGCGGCCAAAACGATTCAGGCTCTACTCTGTGGGGGGACACATGGCAAGTTGGCCAAGTCTCAACCACCCAGATTTGCTGCAACAAAGAAATCTCAACAAATCTACCAGCTGGCAGCCAAAGGCCGAGTCCTCGTGTGCTGTTACAGCCACGTGGCCATCTATGCGGCCCAAAAATATGTTTTATTCAGAAATCACTATAAATAGCATGGTACCACACCTTGCTAGAGCTTGGCAATTTCTTCAAGAGCAAAGACTGTGTTTGATAGTCCAAGGAGTAAGACAGAGTTGCTACACTTTCCCGAGCCTCCACCGTCACCCCAAGAATACAAAATTTAAACAATTGTACTTAGATCGTTCCCTAAGATTTATTTCTAGGATTTCTTCTTTTCAAGCGAGTTTGTAGTCAAGTTCAATTCATTGGTAATTTTTGTGCTTGATATTTAATGGCAAATAATGTCGACTCGAGATTTGGACGATAAGAAAGAAGGATAAGAAGGGAAAAACCACAAGCTTTATTTATAATATGATAATGAGAATTAGGATATCAAATTATTTTGATGTGAGAGTGCATATTTTATGGGTCAAGAAAAATTACCAGTCTTATGCCAATAACAGATATGGCCTCAAATGGTATTCGAAGTCGTATGCATATCTAAAGTCATTTTACCGAAAGTGTATGCCTCGCTAGTGTACATTTGGTTGCACTAAACCCTTGGGTTCATGACTCCAATATGATATTGTATCGAATATCCTATTAGCTCTACCAATATTAACATACGACTCAAAAGTCAAAATAGGGAAACTAGGATATAGTTTCAATAACATTCGATAACTTACACTTATTCGATTTTACTTCAACTTAGGAATCATGTCACGCCAGTGCGTTGCTAGCTGCAGCGAACCTACAGTCTCGATAATTCAAGTAAATGGCGACAGTGCGCTGCTGCCTTGCCATTGTAAGTCAATGAGTATTCTTTCAACTATATCCATAGAAACTTTCAAGGAGCCTTCAAAAGATTTAAACAAGTCGATCATGATAGTATAAGTAACTGTCCTTGGAGAAATTAATTTGGAAAATCGGACGATCGATTTGGTATCCATTTTGAAAATCAACGATTGATTAGGAAAAAAGGTCAGAGATAGGAGAATATAAAATTCATATTTCTTTAGTATTCAAAGATCAAGAGGGAAGCAAAATATCTTGAATTTCAACAAAGGCTAACTCGAAATAAATATATGGGAAGCGGTTCATGTTAGTCTCAAATCTCAATAGATGAAAATAGAATATCTACTCTTAGAAAATACTTCGTAGGGCCAATGGAAACTAAATAAGCAATATAGACTTTATGATATGACTATGGTGACTAGAGGGGGAAATAAAATAGCATAATTGATTAAGGGTAAGAGTTGAATCCTAAGAAGTTCTAATTTACTAGACGAACAATCTACTCACCTTTTGATCCTACCATCGTGTCAAAACACAATAATACATTCTTTTAGGAAACTTCCTCTAAGTTAGCTAATAGGGTGTAGAAATTAATAAATTCCTACATAAATCTTATAGCCTATGTAGTAATCCTTAACTACCCAATAGTCAAATTAATAAGAGACTCCTATTCCAAGTCATCTTCCTAAATCATTTCAATCCTAATTGTGATTGAGCATTTCCTAGTTGCAGACTCGCAGTAGTACGACTAACTTAGGTACTACCATGAGTTCGTAATCTTTTGCGAAGACTGACATGCATGGGCCACCACAAAAATTTGTCACGATTCGCACCAGCTTTTCGGGATACGAGTGCATGTCCAAGCCAGCATACGCCGTAGTGTCGACGGTAGAATGCTGTCAAGGCCATGATGCTCAAAATTACATAATGAATAACTTTATTTCTCATTCAAATTTCTAAATAAATTACAACATTTACAAGATTTATTCAAAGAAAAGTACAAGGTAGCTTACACATATTAAAATGACTACGACAATATCTATCTAATCTCTAGGTTTGGCCTGCATACACACGAATGTCTTAATGCTAAAGAAGCCACAGCTAACCTGAAAAATATTGGTTATCCAGTCAGGAAAGGAACAAGCACACAGACCGACACTAATCTGAAAACACAATAGAATTAACAAAACATGAAAATAGCATATATGAAATGAAGCAAGAGAGTAAACTAGTAACATGTCATATCTAGAATAAACTGGAGAGATATAGCAAGATATATGGACTAAAATAACATGTACAAATAGGGTGACATGGCAAGTAGTGACGACTGCAAGAAAAGATACAAGGGGCACCTAAACCGTTTCTAAACTGTTTTTAAAACATTTTTTCATCGATTTCTGATCAACTTTCTGAGAAATATGGTCGACTATATTCAATTCTAATTGAAGGTTCACGTAGATGGTTACATAGGCTACGTGTTCATTTTCATAGTTCATAAAACGATCAACTGATGAGTGAGAAACTGGAAAGAAAATAGGGGTTACCTGTTGTTACGGCCGCTGTGATGGCTGCTGCTCGTCGCGTATTTCGGTGGCCCTGGCCGCCGGCGGCCGCCTCATGGCGACGCTGTAGTGGCGCCCCGACCTCGTGCTGGAGATGAGTTTGTATTTTGCTAGCTAGGGTTAGGATTTTGTGAGATTCATCTCGCCCTCCCTCTCGTTCTATGCATATATGGAGAACATTGAAACCGGGTTGGTGTCAGGCCTATGTAGGCTCGATTTAGGGGGGAGGGGGTTTCCCTGCTGTCATCATCCTCTTCTTCTTTTTAATTATTTTATTTGTTTTCTTTTTCTCTTTATATATATATACATAGGTATGTATACATATAAATACATATATAGCTATATATAAATATATACACATATAAATATCCATATAATCCAATGAGTATATATAGCTAAATACAAATAATAGTTATACAATATTCTAAAATTGTAATCCGTTGTTGTAATATATAGTTACTAACCCTATTTGTTATAACTTATATAATAATCCATTGTTATATACTCATAAGATATATATATATATATATATATATATATATAAAAATATATATATATATATATATATATATATATATTATCACCTCATTTATTCAAACAGCAAGAAGTGTTACAAAAGTAGAACGTGAAAACAAAATTACAAAGTAGGCATCTCCACATGAGAGAACCGAGTCATTGCCTTCTTCACTTGATGTCGAACTTCGGCAATGAGCTGCACCGAGGAGAAAGAGTAAGCTTTATAGCGCCATTTATTACGGTTTTTCCATAGCACCCAACATATAGCACCTACCACAATCTGCTTGACATGCTTCTGTCTTCTTTGCCACCAACTTTGTAACCTCTGCAGCATATCAGCCCTATTGGACCGAACTCCAGCCACCAATTGAAAGTATTGCCACACCGAAGAAGCCAATTCTCCCTTACCGAAGACATGAAGAACAGTCTCGCTAGCCGGATTAGAACAACAATGACATGCTGAAGCCATAGAAAAACCCAGCTTTTGAATATTATCATCTGTTGGCAGCTTATTAAAGATGATCCTCCACAGCAATATGGACCATTTAGATGGCTTATATTTGCTCCAAATATTCTTAAAATAGGCCTGCTGAGGGAATTGGATGCGGATTTGATTCCAAGTGGAGGGAATAGTAAATTTTCCTATTGATGGGGAGTCCAAGTGAAGTTACCGAGCTCGTCTTCCATAATGAAGGCTTCCCCTAGTTGTCTTCTACGAATGAGACATTTCCAGACATGGGATGCTGCCAAAGTAACCTCCACGTATGGAGGTTGGGATAAAGCACAGTACTTAGCCTTTATAAATGCAGCCCATAATGAGTTCGTCGATCTGAGCTTCCACCATAACTTGACCGTCATGGCATCCATGACATCCCCCAATCGTTGGACACCAAGGCCTCCTTTGGAGATTGGCCGAGCCACTCGATCCCACCGAAGCCAAGACCTTTTAGGCATTCCATCTTTGGAGCCCCAAAAAAAACTGTCAAACATACTTTCAATATGATTCAAGACAGTATTAGGGAGATTGCATGCCAATAAGCAATGAACCGGAATAGAGGACATAATAGACATGATGAGAACAAGGCGGCCGGCATAAGAGAGTATTTTGTTGTTCCAACCTGATATACGAGCACGAATTTTGTCAATTAATTCTTCATACATACCTGCATTCCTTCTTCCAGACATGAAAGGACATACCAGGTAGACAAGTGATCCTTGTTGCAGCTGGAACCCTGTAATGTCCTTAATCTCCGTAACTCTTTGGGGCGATACCATCTCCGACAGCACCATTGCAGATTTAGAAGCTTTAACCCGCTGTCCCGAGTTAGATTCATATCTTTTAATGACCTGTACGAGCTGATGCATTGAGCGTTTGTCTGCACCCGAAAAGATGAGCACGTTGTCCGCATACGCAAGATGAGATACTCTAGGGCAGCCGCTTGGCGAGTGGTAACCAGAGAATCCATGAAATATATTCAGATTAATAAGGCTCCTACTCAAAGCTTCAGCTGCAATAATAAAGAGCGCAGGCAAGATCGGATCTCCCAGACGAATGCCACACTGGCCATAAAAGAAGCCCGAGGATCTTCCATTGATATGAGTAGAAAACCAGATATTATCAACGAAGTGAAGAATCATAGTAAGCCATTCATCACAGAAACCAAATTGCTTCATTACCCGTAGGAGAAACGACCAGCTAATACGATCATAAGCCTTGCTCATGTCAAGCTTAACCACAATATTTCCTCCCCATTATTTATGATCCAATACCGAGATCATCTCTTGCGCCAACATAATATTATCCACAATTTCTCGCCCCTTGACAAAGCCATTTTGTTCTTGAGAGATAATACGAGGAAGGATGTCAACCAACCTCCTAGCTAAAAGCTTTGATATAATTTTATTAACATAGTTATACAAACTTATAGGGCGGTAATCATTGAGGGCTTTGGGGTACTTGTGTTTGGGAATCGGTAGCAGGTACGTTCTCATGATAGACTTAGGTAGAGCAAATCCATCTATAAACAAGCACACAGCCTCAAGGATATCCTTGCCAATGATCCGCCAGCTGGCTAAGAAGAAGAGCCCGAGAACCCATCAGGGCCCGATGCACTGCTAGGGTCCATACTCTTAACAGTAGAGAATAGCTCCTCCATAGAGGGTTTGGCAATCAATGCATCATTGTCTTCTTGAGAAATAATACTAGGAATATGAGCTAGGTAATCATCTTCAATAACAGTATAGGAAGAAGTGAATACCTTGCTATAGAAATCATTGGCTTCCTGTTGGATGTCCTGCAAAGATGATAGAGTAAGTCCTTCTGCAGAATATAGGTGATGAATGTGCAGACAGTTTCGTTTTGAAGAAACACAAGAGTGATTGAACTTTGTATTTCTATCACCCTCCTCGTCCCATTTGACCCAAGCCTTCTGCTTCCAATAAGCATCTTCAATTCAAAGTCACTGCTTCAAATAGGCCCGTACAAGCAACCATTGCGGACGGAGCGAAGGATCAGCCTCACAGGCAGCTTCTAAAGCAGTCACCGCATCCTCCGCCTTCTTTACTTCCTGGAAGATATCTACAAAAGTGGCCCGACTCCAAGCAGATAGAGCCTTCCTAGTATACATAGATATGTATACATATAAATATATATATATAGTTATATATATATATTAAAAATATATATATATATATATATAAAATATATATATATATATATATATATATATATATATATATATACACACACACATATAAATATCCATATAATCCAATGAGTATATATCGCTAAATACAAATAATAGTTATACAATATTCTGAAATTGTAATCCATTGTTGTAATATATAGTTATTAGCCCTATTTGTTATAACTTATATAATAATCCCTTGTTATGTACTCATGAGAGTCTAATATATATATATATATATATATTTTTTTTTTTTTTGGGAACAAAAGTAGGAGGCACAGGTCCCTAGGGAGGGGCGTATGCAACCAAAGGATGGACACACGGCCCAGTGGGGGGTGTGGGCACTCAGCCCTAAAAAGCTTTTTATTGAATAAAAAAAAGAAGAAGAAATGATTTTTGAATCAAAATTCAAAAAATCAAAGCGGGCTAGGCCCTAGTGCGCGGGACCCGAGGGGGTCAACCCTGCATGCAGGACCCGAGGGCGGGAAGCCCTACTGCCTGAGGATGGCAGCGCGTGGCCCGAGGCGTCCTGGCCGGTGGACTGTCCGAGGGCGAGCACGCCGCTTGAGGGCTCCACCAGAGCCGCCCAGCGCGGCGGAGCCCAGCGAGAGCGGCCGAGATGGGGAGGAGGGAGGGGGCTCCCCGGAGAACCCGTGACGACGGATGCGAGCGGCAACTCCAGCGCTTGCCGGAGGGGCCGGGCTGGACCGCGCGCAGTCCCGGGGCCGGCCGATGGCCGCCGACTGGGGGAGGGGCATCCGATGGTGGAGGGCCACCGGGGAAACCAGAGAGGAGGGCGGGGAGCGGGGGCTCCGGCAAAGGGCGGAGGCAGCCGCGAAGGAGGCCAGGACCACCAGGGTGGTGGTGCTCGGCAAATAGGGAGGGACGGAGCGACGGCAACGGATGGAAGGGACCGTCTCCAAAGAGGGTGGGAAAGATCGACTCCGGGAGGCGGAGAAAACCCGTAGGTTAGGGGGGACCTCCGGCCAGAGCCGGATAGAGCGTCGGGGAGGGGGGGAAGGCAGGGAGGGAGGGCTACCGGCGATGAGGCCTAGGCCTCCGTCCTGGCTGCTATCGAGAGAATGTGAGGAAAGGGAGAGGGGGAGGCCGGGCGCGGCGGAGGGAGCGCCGGAGATAAGGGCGGGCGTCACAGGATGGGGACTCCGCCGGGAAGGGGTACGCCGCACGTCTCGAGGTGAACTCTGAAGGAGGGCCGAAGGGGGAGCCGGGATGGGGGCGGGGAGGAGGAGGAGGGTCTCTCCTGCAACGCAGGGGGCGGATGCATGGGGCCACGGCGGAGAGAGGGTCGTGGCCGGATGGGGGGAATCCACGGCGGGTGCTCCGGGAGAAGGGGGATCCTGGACGGAAGCTCGCCGGAGGGGGGAGTGGGCGGGGAGAGGGACCGCAGCCGAGGGAGGGGGCAGCACGTCGGCCGGAACAACGGACGGAGGGGACGGGAGGGGAGAAGCCGAGGTCGGACGCCGAGGTCGAACGCCGAGCTCGATGGCGCCTACGACACCGAGAGCGACGTCGCCGAGGCGGAGAGCCAGCGAGGGGGGGAGGACCCACATGGGATGGGTCCAGGCGGAGCCCGGTGAGGGGAAGCCGAGCGGCAGGAGGAGACCGGCGGCTGGGGAAAAAGCCCCCTGCGGCTGGGCGGACCAGGCGGACTGCCGGTCGGGGGGTAAGGTGCGGGGGGAGGGCCTCCGAAGGGGAGAAGGAAGTAAAGGGGGGCGGCCGGGCCAAGGAGGCCGACCGCCTAGCCGACCCACCCGGCCGTAAGGGGCGGCGAGGGGAGCAGGTGTCACCCCCAGTTTTCACAAACAGGGGTATTTTGGTAATTTTCCACTTTAAAAATTATTTTGAAATTATTTATTTATTATTTGTATTATTTTGGGGTTATTTGAATCGGGTTCGAATTTCAATTCATTTCGACTTGTTTTGACTTGTTTCGGGGACCCGGGGTATTTTGACCTTAGCGGGCCCACACACTAGCTAACCATGGCCCACATGTTAGATATTTTGGTTAGAGACTAGACCATTATTTTAGTTAATAATTAGTTAGAGATTAGTGGTTTCGGTTTGACTAAACTACCCCCGGTTCAACCCTTTTCCAATTTTTAGCCATTTAATCAATAGGAGGGCAAACTTGTAATTAATCAAATTGGACAAATCCTAAGAGGGGTGGCCGGCCACAACATGGGGATAGGGTGGAGAGAGAAAACCACTTTATCATTTCATTCCAATCCATTTCTTCTTCTCCCCCAAAGGCTCCATTTGCTTTTGAAAGCTCCATTGATTTTTGCTCTCAAACCAAGGTGATTCCTTCCCCAAATCTCATTCTTTTCTCATGTAGATCATGTAGGAACCCTCCATGATGATTCTCATGGTGGTACCATCATTAGAAACCATTTTTGTGTCCTTTGGACATTTTTAGGAGTGTCCACTTGTAGGCTTGTGTCCTATTAGGAAAAAGCCCCCTTTTTGACCCATGGATAATGTTTAAATGTTGTTTTTGTGTGTTTCTTAATATTATCTCAGATTTTTCATGTTGTAGAGAGGATTCATGTGAGTATCTTAATGTATCATATTATTTCTATGTGTTTTGGTATATATAGTTATATATATATCATTCTATATATATATATATATATATTTTTATATATATATATATATATATATATATATATATATATATATATATATATATATATATATATATATATATATATATATATATATATGTATATATATATATATGGTGACTATTTTGTGTTGTGGCTTGTTGTTGTGATGTGGGGAGGGGCTGTCATTTTCGGCCACAGATTTGTGGGGAGTTTTGGTTGTGGTTGCAAGCCTAATTGTTATGTATATCTAGTTATATACCTATAGATATATATATATTGATATATATATATATATATGGTTATATAAGGGATATATATATATATATATATATATATATATATATATATATATGTATAATATTGTGTTGTGGCTTGATGTTGTGGTGCTTGGGAGGGGTTCCAGGTTTCGGCCAGCTAGGTAGGAGAGGGTTTTGGTTGGGAGTTTTGGTTGGGAGTTCATTTCCATTTAGTTATATCATCTAGTATTATATATGTTGATATATATATATGTTGATATATATATATATGTTGAAATATATATAGGTGTAGTTTATATGGGAGCATATATAAAATGGTTGTGGTTGTGTGATGTTGAGAAGGGGATAGGGGCTGTCCAATTTCAGTCCATTTTTGCCTTTCAAAACAGTCCAACAATTAGTGGTGTGTGTGTGTGTAGTTGTGAGGAGTATTTGAGGGTTGTGTGAGTGTGTAAGTTAGCCTATAGGTTAGCCTAGTGTCTAAACCTATTAGGAAACTTATAGAGAGGTCTATGTGAGGGAGAGGTGTCTTGTGAGAGTTGTGTGTGAGTGTTGTGTATGAGTGGTGGGGTGAGTGTGCTAGATAGAAGGGTAAATTCATGACGTAGAATAGGGTAATAGGGTAAACCTATACCCCGTATCCTAACATGACCTAGATACTTAGGATACCCAATTTTCTTGGTAGGTAAACCTTAGATAGGTTGATATCTAGCTACCCTAAGGAGTCTAGGCTAGTTCCATGGGTATTTGCAAGGTTTCATTGGTTTTAGGCAAGGTATCGGGATTTACCTTAGAAGGATAAATCCTAGTTTTGCCTAGAAATAGGATACTTGTGTTAGAAGCCTAAGATAGTGTTAGAACTTGATCCCCGTGGTTGGTAATGATCAAATATGGTACTCTAAGACTAGTTTTGACGTCGGTTGACCGTTTTGACCAAAAGTCAACAAAAGTCAACCGAAGGTCAAACTTAGCCTTAAAGCGATCCGATTTGACCGAAACCAACCCAGAGTTGACCAGTTGACTGAAAGTCAATAGTTGATCAATTTTAGACCAGTTTGACCTAGGGTTGACCTAGAGTTGACCAGGGTTGACCAGAGTTGACTTTTTGACCAAAAGTCAACTGTAAGTCAACCGTTGATCCCGATTGACCTAGTTTGACTTGGAATGACTTCCAGTGACCTAGTACGACCTAGTATGACCTAGTATGAACCAGTATGGCCTAGTATGACTCAGTTAGACCTAGATTGACATAGTTTTGACTTAGACTTGCATTCATGGCTTGTATTAGTTTCCTTTTTCAGTATTTAGTCCTGTTTGACTTATAGTATCTTGTCTTAGGTCTGTGATCGCTCTGAGCGTCTGTTCACTCTATCAGCTCAGGACCACAGGCGAGTACATTCACTGATAGTTTTCATAGTCTTGATATCTACTATATCCGATTCAGTCGTAGTGTCTTACTTGATTCTCGACACGATAGTTCACGGACTAGTATTAACGGATTCTGGTCATGAGATGTCATTCCTGGATCTCTTGGGATATTGGTACTTGCTTGGTATTGATTTTTGTACTTGTATTGACGCCGATTCCTGAAGAGGACTTGCTCTCCTCTTAGGGGATCCCGCGTCATGACGTGCCATGACCGGATCCATTTATACTATTCGGGAAAATGGGGGAATTATTAGGGGTTATGTGATCAAACCTTATTGTAACTATACATTGCTAGCGTCACCCTCACTCCACGTAGGGTGTCGCAGATACCTCACTCCCGATTATCCAGGTTGGACGGCATGATTCTCCGTTGAGTTCACCGCGGATTGCCGTGCCAAGTGGATAACTTGGCCCAGCTACCCTTTAGCCGATCACATATCACTCAAATAATTCAAACACCTTTTACTTTATTTGTCATGTCTTATATTCCAGTTTCAGCTTTACTTACTGTACTTTTACCCTGCTATGATTCATTTCTCATATGCTCTACCTGCCTTTTATACTGTACTTGATTATGGGACTAGGTTCTGTTCAGAAGAAGGGTTACAACCCCGGTCCTTGTTTGGTTTAAGGGTTGTAACTCGGCTTTCGAATGGTTCCCAAGTCGCCTTTACTCTTTGTCTTGTATTTCATTATTACTGTCTCTTATAGTATTTGTCAATTCACATGGAACTGCTGTTGGTGTTTGTACTTGCTCATTTTCCTGACAGGATACCGTTGACAAATTTTACAGATGACTTAGAGGCTGATTGACCGACTTACTACGGGATAGAGTCTGAGGAGCTTGACCTAGACAGAGGCTTAGTGGTAGAGCCTCTTGACTTCGCCCACCCGGAGTATCCTAGTATTAGTTAGGCTTGCCTGGCCTGCGAGCCAGCAGTTTATTTCAGTTGTAGTATCTTATACTTATATTGTATTCTGAGACTCTGGATTTGTGATTAGCTGTGACTTGTGGACATCTTGGACTCGTTTCCTGTTTATTTCTATCATATCTCTTTTCCATGCTTTTTACCATAGTTTTGATTATGTGATTGAGGCAGTATTGCCCTATTCCTCCGTTCGGAGTGTATATACTGTACAGGTACATTTATCTGTTTAGTCGTAGTATTTACAGACCTTATATACAGCGTTCTACCGCCGATTCTACGGCGTAGGCTGGACGTAACCGCTTCTCGTGCCCCTAATCAGGGTGCGGGTCGTGACACGTTTTTGTGGTGGCCCATGCAGGTCAGTGTCGCAACTAGTACGAACTCGTAATGGTGCTCGACTTAGAGTGCTAATTACGAGCCTGCGATTAGGACGTAGGATTAGGGTATGATAGGAGTTACTCAATCACATGTTAGGAGATTCTGATCTTTTGATTACCATGACAAATTCTTTTGCATTGAATTTAATTGTCCGTCTTTGATATTCCTATCATGTGCCATATTGATTCCTTGTTTCAACCTATCCTCAGGATGACAGTCACACGATCTCAGGCAGCGGGCCCTAGCTCAGTTCCAGGGAGGTCAGATTAGGGAGGTCCTCCACCTCCGGCTACGGGACCGACAGTCGAGAGTGCAGCAGCATCAGTTCCTGTCCTTCAGACAGGAGTAGCAGCGGCAGTTCTCGGAGGTCTTCCACCTCCAGCTGGGGGAGCAGCCCCATCAGTTTCTGCCCTTCCGGCGGGAGCAGCAGCAGCAGTACCAGCAGCGACGATCCCTGGAGGTCTTCCACCTCCAGCAGCGGGACCGTCTATGGTCATCCCAGACATTTTTCCACCGCCGCCCCAGCTACCGACAGACACCCAGGGGATGATGGCACTCCTGCAGCAGATGTTGCAGACACAGCAGCGCCAGACAGAGGTGCTTAGACAGACCATGGAGAACTCTCACCAGTTAGCCATGGCAGCAGTGGAGAGGGGTGCACCTACTACAGCTGAGGGAGCACCAGCACAGCAGCAGGGCCAGGGGAGGCCCGGTACACATCTCGACTTCTGGAAGATGAACCCGCGAGATTTCAGGGGTACCGAGGGTATCCTATACGCGGATGACTGGCTAGAGGACGTCCTGCGGTGTCTGGAGTTGGCAGAGGTTCCGAGAGCTCTGTGGGTGACTTCTGCAGCGAGCCAGTTCTTCGACATTGTATTGACATGGTACCGCACGGATCCGCATACGTCGATTAGAGGTATATCTTGGGAGGACTTCAGGAAACTCTTTAAGGAGAAGTTCTACCCAGATGTAGCCTTGACGGCTGTGGAGGGACAGTTTGTTAGCTTGGTGCAGGGGAGCTCGTCAGTGGACGAGTATGCAACGGAGTTCTTCCGCCTGAGCAGGTTTGCACCCAGTCTGATTCAGGATGAGGGGTGCAAGGCCCGGAAATTCAGGAGGGGTCTCATCCATGCAGTGCGCACTCGCACATCTGGGCGATGAGACGCGACATTTGAGCAGATCTTGATGGAGGCTCAGATTGCTGAGGAGGACTTCGGCCTCAAGCCGAAGAGGAGCAGTGACGCTTTGGGATCTAGTTCGAGTGCCGGGCCAGCGAAGCGCCCACATTTCCAGCAGAGGCAGTTCCAGCAGCATCAGCCTCAGTTGCAGATCCAGCAGGCACCGGCGCGTGCCCAGCAGCATCAGGGTCAGGGTCAGGGCCAGAGGCCAGCTACCCAGTACAGTTACTGCGGGAGGCCAGGGCACACTGTAGAGGTGTACAGAAAGAGACTGGGCGCCTGCTTATACTGTGGGGCGTCCGATCACCAGCTGAAGGACTGTCGTATTCGCGGAGGCAAGGGAGTTCAGGACAGAGGACAGCCAGCCAGAGGACCAGCAGTTCAGTAGAGGGGTCCTCCACTTCAGACTCAGCAGCAGCATTTTCAGCAACACCAGAGGGGAGCCCCTGCGGGCAGAGTGTTTGCCCTGACAGCAGAGGAGGAGGCAGAGCCAGTAGGCGATGTAGTGGCAGGTCATGTTCTCCTCGATTCATTTCTTATATTTGCCTTATTTGATTCCGGTGCCTCGCATAGCTTTGTGTCTGTCTCCTTTGCTCTGAGACACAATATTATTGCTGAACCCTTGGGTAGGACTTGCAAGATATTGACCGGGGGAGGCATCATCCTGGTCAACAATATCTGCAAGGGGCAGAGAGTTACTGTAGGAGGCCGAGTTTTGGGTGCGTGCTTGCTCGTAATGCCCCTTCCGAGGTACGATGTGGTACTCGAAATGGATTAGTTGAGCATGCACCATGCTACTATAGATTGTAGAGATGGTAGGATTTTGTTTAGGCCACCGGAAGAGCCAGAGATTGAGTTTTCCAGAGGAGCAGCTGAGCCGGTAGATGGGTTCTGCGGAGCTCTACTGGCAGGGCAGGCATTGCCGCATCCGTTGATTGCTGATTTCATGGATGTTTTCCCCGAGGAGTTGCCTGGGATGCCGCCGGATAGAGACGTTGAGTTCTCTATAGACCTTGTGCCAGGTGCTGAGCCCATTTCGCAGTACGTCTATAGGGTCAACAACAGCGAGTTGGCGGAGCTGAAGAAGCAGGTCGACGAGCTGCAGGACAAGGGATTTATTAGATCCAGTTCATCGCCTTGGGGAGCGCCAGTCCTGTTTGTACCGAAGAAGGATGGTACGATACGTATGTGTATTAATTACAGGGCGCTCAACAACCTTACTATCAAGAATAAGTACCCATTGCCGAGGATCGACGACTTGTTCGATCAGTTGAGCGGTGCCAAGGTGTTTTCGAAGATAGATCTGAGATCCGGCTATCATCAGCTGAAGGTGAAGAAGGAAGACGTTCCGAAGACAGCTTTTCGGACTCGGTACGGCCAGTACGAGTTCACAGTGATGCCATTTGGGTTGACCAACGCCCCAGCTGTGTTCATGAACTTGATGAACAAGGTATTCCATCAGTACCTTGACAAGTTCGTGGTGGTCTTCATAGACGACATCCTGGTTTACTCGAAGACGCCAGAGGAGCACGAGGAGCATCTGAGGATTGTGCTCGAGACGTTAAGGAGGGAGCAGTTGTATGGAAAGTTGTCGAAATGTGAGTTTTTCCTGGACCAAGTCGAGTTCCTGGGTCATGTTGTGACTGAGCACGGGATCACAGTAGACCAGAAAAAGATTGCTGCAGTAGAGTCTTGGTCTACGCCCAGTACAGTTGCCGAGATTCGGAGCTTTCTGGGATTGGCGGGCTACTATAGGAAGTTCGTCCAGGATTTCTCACGGATCGCGGAGCCGATGACTAGACTCACCAGGAAGGACGTGGAGTTCGTCTGGACTGAGGAGTGTCAGGCCGCCTTCGATGAGCTGAAGAAGAGGTTGACATCAGCTCCTATCTTGACATTGCCGTCTGGGACCGGTGGTTTCTCGATTTACAGCGACGCTTCCAGTCGGGGTCTGGGTTGTGTACTTCAGCAGCACGGGAAGGTAATTGCCTACGCATCTAGGCAGTTACGTCCTTATGAGAAGAACTACCCGACTCACGATTTGGAGTTAGCCGCTGTCATCTTTGCCTTGAAGCTATGAAAGTATTATCTGTACGGAGAGCGGGTTGAGATCTTTACTGACCACAAGAGCTTGAAGTACGTGTTCACTCAGAAGGAGCTGAACATGAGGCAGAGACGTTGGCTTGAGCTGATGAAGGACTTTGATATCGCCTTGTACTACCATCCAGGGAAGGCCAACGTAGTCGCAGATGCCTTGAGCAGGTATCCAGTGGCTATGTATCTGACATCAGACCGTCATCTTTTGGCCGACCTGGATAGTTTGGGAATCGAGGTGATCATTCCAGGCATGGAGGTGTAGATGTGGGGTTTGCAGATTCAGTCTGAGCTGATGGACAGGATCAGATCAGTGCAGTTTGATGATGTTGCCCTGGGAAGCATCAGGGAGCAGGTGCAGATGGGTTTGCTTGAGGATTTCTCCATTGCCGAAGATGGGTCGCTGCGGCACGGTACTAGACTATGCGTTCCGAGTGGAGAGCTTCGGAAGGAGGTTCTTCAGGAGGCTCATCGCTCTCAGTACTCTATGCATCCTGGTGCCAACAAGATGTACAGAGATCTGAAAGAGCACGTTTGGTGGTACGGCATGAAGCGCGAGGTATCTCAGTTCGTATCTCGCTGCTTGGTTTGTCAGCAGGTGAAGGCCGAGAGACAGAGGCCTGGGGGATTGCTTCAGCCACTACCCATTCCAGAGTGGAAGTGGGAGCACATCACCATGGACTTTGTGTCCGGACTTCCACGGTCTCCAGGAGGGAAAGACGCGATTTGGGTCATAGTTGATAGATTGACCAAATCGGCCCACTTTTTGCCTTTCAAAGTGGGATTGTCTACGGAGAGGTTGGCAGAGCTGTATGTTCGTCAGATCGTACGGTTGCTTGGAGTCCCCGTGATCATAGTTTCAGATCTGGATAGCCGTTTCACTTCCCACTTCTGGAGGAGTTTACAGGCTAGCTTGGGCACCTCGCTCAAGTTCAGTACTGCTTATCACCCCCAGACAGACGGGCAGTCGGAGAGGACTATCCAGACCTTGGAGGATATGCTTCGCACGTGCGTGCTAGATCTCAGGGGTTCTTGGGAGGACCATCTCCACCTGGTAGAGTTTGCTTACAACAACAGCTACCAGGCCAGTATAGAGATGTCGCCATTCGAGGCTCTATATGGACGGAGATGCCGTACTCCTTTATCTTGGGACGATGTTGGCGAGAGGGTGCTTCTTGGACCAGAGATGGTGGTGGATGCAGCGGAGAAGGTCCGGCTGATTAGAGACAGACTTCGGGTGGCTCAGGATAGGCAGCGGCATTGGGCCGATAGCCACCGGAGACCGTTAGAGTTCGAGGTTAGTTTCAGTTCCTGTTTGTGCTTGTTTGTGATTTGTCTGTCCTGTGTTCTGAGTTTGTTTTATGTCTAGGCTGGCACTTTGGTGTTCCTGAAGATTTCTCCGACACAGGGCACGATTCGCTTTGGCGGGGGCGGGAAGCTTAGTCTGCGCTACATCGGACCTTTCACCATTCTTGAGAGGGTCGGTGCAGTGGCTTACCGGCTAGACTTGCCGCCTACGCTGGAGGGGGTACACAACGTGTTCCACGTATCGCAGCTGAGACGGTACGTGGCGGACCCCAGCCATGTATTGGACCATTCAGCAATCGAGGTGGGGCCTACTCTTCACTATCCAGAGCAGCCGGTTGAGATTCTGGATCGTAGGGAGAAGGTGCTTCGGAACCAGGTTATCCCCTTGGTTCGTGTTGCATGGAGGCATCACTCTCCAGGCGAGTCTACCTGGGAGAGAGAGGACGACATGCGGGAGCGGTTCCCTTATCTATTCGAGCCCTGAGGTATAATTTTGTTTTCTGCATGTGATTTCAGTGCTTGTTTGTTTCAATTTTGAGGACAAAATTTTTTTAAGGTGGATAGATTTGTCACCCCCAATTTTCACAAACAGGGGTATTTTGGTAATTTTCCACTTTAAAAATTATTTTGAAATTATTTATTTATTATTTGTATTATTTTGGGGTTATTTGAATCGGGTTCGAATTTCAATTCATTTCGACTTGTTTTGACTTGTTTCGGGGACCCGAGGTATTTTGACCTTAGCGGGCCCACACACTAGCTAACCATGGCCCACATGTTAGATATTTTGGTTAGAGACTAGACCATTATTTTAGTTAATAATTAGTTAGAGATTAGTGGTTTCGGTTTGACTAAACTACCCCCGGTTCAACCCTTTTCCAATTTTTAGCCATTTAATCAATAGGAGGGCAAACTTGTAATTAATCAAATAGGACAAATCCTAAGAGGGGTGGCCGGCCACAACATGGGGATAGGGTGGAGAGAGAAAACCACTTTATTATTTCATTCCAATCCATTTCTTCTTCTTCCCCAAAGGCTCCATTTGTTTTTGAAAGCTCCATTGATTTTTGCTCTCAAACCAAGGTGATTCCTTCCCCAAAACTCATTCTTTTCTCATGTAGATCATGTAGGAACCCTCCATGATGATTCTCATGGTGGTACCATCATTAGAAACCATTTTTGTGTCCTTTGGACATTTTTAGGAGTGTCCACTTGTAGGCTTGTGTCCTATTAGGAAAAAGCCCCCTTTTTGACCCATGGATAATGTTTAAATGTTGTTTTTGTGTGTTTCTTAATATTATCTCAGATTTTTCATGTTGTAGAGAGGATTCATGTGAGTATCTTAATGTATCATATTATTTCTATGTGTTTTGGTATATATATAGTTATATATATATCATTCTATATATATATATATATATATATATATATATATATATATATTTTTATATATATATATTTTTTTTTATATATTTATATATATATATATATATATATATATATATATATATATTTATATATATATATATATATATATATATATATATATATATATATATATATATGTATATAAAAAAAAAATATATATATATATATATATATGTATATATATATATATATGGTGACTATTTTGTGTTGTGGCTTGTTGTTGTGATGTGGGGAGGGGCTGTCATTTTCGGCCACAGATTTGTGGGGAGTTTTGGTTGTGGTTGCAAGCCTAATTGTTATGTATATCTAGTTATATACCTATAGATATATATATATTGATATATATATATATATATATGGTTATATATAAAAAAAAAAAAAAAAAAAAAAAAATATATATATATATATATATATATATATATGGTTATATAAGGGATATATATATATGTATAATATTGTGTTGTGGCTTGATGTTGTGGTGCTTGGGAGGGGTTCCAGGTTTCGGCCAGCTAGATAGGAGAGGGTTTTGGTTGGGAGTTTTGGTTGGGAGTTCATTTCCATTTAGTTATATCATCTAGTATTATATATGTTGATATATATATGTTGATATATATATATGTTGATATATATATTGGTGTAGTTTATATAGGAGTATATATAAAATGGTTGTGGTTGTGTGATGTTGAGAAGGGGATAGGGGCTATCCAATTTCAGTCCATTTTTGCCTTTCAAAACAGTCCAACAATTAGTGGTGTGTGTGTGTGTAGTTGTGAGGAGTATTTGAGGGTTGTGTGAGTGTGTAAGTTAGCCTATAGGTTAGCCTAGTGTCTAAACCTATTAGGAAACTTATAGAGAGGTCTATGTGAGGGAGAGGTGTCTTGTGAGATTTGTGTGTGAGTGTTGTGTATGAGTGGTGGGGTGAGTGTGCTAGATAGAAGGGTAAATTCATGACGTAGAATAGGGTAATAGGGTAAACCTATACCCCGTATCCTAACATGACCTAGATACTTAGGATACCCAATTTTCTTGGTAGGTAAACCTTAGATAGGTTGATATCTAGCTACCCTAAGGAGTCTAGGCAAGTTCCATGGGTATTTGTAAGGTTTTATTGGTTTTAGGCAAGGTATCGGGATTTACCTTAGAAGGATAAATCCTAGTTTTGCCTAGAAATACGATACTTGTGTTAGAAGCCTAAGATAGTGTTAGAACTTGATCCCCGTAGTTGGTAATGATCAAATATGGTACTCTAAGACAAGTTTTGACGTCGGTTGACCGTTTTGACCAAAAGTCAACAAAAGTCAACCGAAGGTCAAACTTAGCCTTAAAGCGATCCGATTTGACCGAAACCAACCCAGAGTTGACCAGTTGACTGAAAGTCAACAGTTGGTCAACGTTAGACCAGTTTGACCTAGGGTTGACCTAGAGTTGACCAGAGTTGACCAGGGTTGACCAGAGTTGACTTTTTGACCAAAAGTCAACTGTAAGTCAACCGTTGATCCCGATTGACCTAGTTTGACTTGGAATGACTTCCAGTGACCTAGTATGACCTAGTATGACCTAGTATGAACCAGTATGGCCTAGTATGACTCAGTTAGACCTAGATTGACCTAGTTTTGACTTAGACTTGCATTCATGGCTTGTATTAGTTTCCTTTTTCAGCATTTAGTCCTGTTTGACTTATAGTATCTTGTCTTAGGTCTGTGATCGCTCTGAGCGTCTGTTCACTCTATCAGCTCAGGACCACAGGCGAGTACATTCACTAATAGTTTTCATTGTCTTGATATCTACTATATCCGATTCAGTCGTAGTGTCTTACTTGATTCTCGACACGATAGTTCACGGACTAGTATTAACGGATTCTGTTCATGAGATGTCATTCCTGGATCTCTTGGGATATTGGTACTTGCTTGGTCTTGATTCTTGTACTTGTATTGATGCCGATTCCTGAAGAGGACTTGCTCTCCTCTTAGGAAATCCCGTGTCATGACGTGCCATGACCGGATCCATTTATACTATTCTGGGAAATGGGGGAATTATTAGGGGTTATGTGATCAAACCTTATTGTAACTATACATTGCTAGCATCACCCTCACTCCACGTAGGGTGTCGCAGATACCTCACTCCCGGTTATCCAGGTTGGACGGCATGATTCTCCGTTGAGTTCACCGCGGATTGCCGTGCCAAGTGGATAACTTGGCCAGCTACCCTTTAGCCGATCACATATCACTCTAATAATTCAAACACCTTTTACTTTATTTATCATGTCTTATATTCCAGTTTCAGCTTTACTTATTGTACTTTCACCCTGCTATGATTCATTTCTCATATGCTCTACCTGCCTTTTATACTGTACTTGATTATGGGACTAGGTTCTGTTCGGAAGAAGGGTTACAACCCCGGTCCTTGTTTGGTTTAAGGGTTGTAACTCGACTTTCGAATGGTTCCCAAGTCGCCTTTACTCTTTGTCTTGTATTTCATTATTACTGTCTCTTATAGTATTTGTCAATTCACATGGAACTGCTGTTGGTGTTTGTACTTGCTCATTTTCCTGATAGGATACCGTTGACAAATTTTACAGATGACTTAGAGGCTGATTGCCCGACTTATTACGGGATAGAGTCTGAGGAGCTTGACCTAGACAGAGGCTTAGTGGTAGAGCCTCTTGACTTCGCCCACCCGGAGTAGCCTAGTGTTAGTTAGGCTTGCCTGGCCTGCGAGCCAGCAGTTTATTTTAGTTGTAGTATCTTATACTTATATTGTATTCTGAGACTCTGGATTTGTGATTAGCTGTGACTTGTGGACATCTTGGACTCGTTTCCTGTTTATTTCTATCATATCTCTTTTCCATGCTTTCTACCATAGTTTTGATTATGTGATTGAGGCAGTATTGCCCTATTCCTCCGTTCGGAGTGTATATACTGTACAGGTACATTTATCTGTTTAGTCGTAGTATTTACAGACCTTATATACAGCGTTCTACCGCCGATTCTGCGGTGTAGGCTGGACGTAACCGCTTCTCGTACCCCTAATCAGGGTGCGGGTCGTGACAGCAGGGGAGCTCCGCTCGGGCGGCTCCTTTCCTCTCTCATTTTCCCATATCATAAGAGTCTAATATATATATATATATATATATATATATATATATATATATCAAAAAGCTCTTTTTAGGGTTTGGCGACGACGATTCTGCCTTCGAGTTCTTCTTCCACCTAGATTCCGGCTTGGCCACTGCCGGGCCGGTGTCACTCCAGTACTAGTGGACCACTTGGTCACTTGTACACATTGTCACGATATCGAACCCTACGTTTGCGTTGGTAGTGCAGGGCGGCTCTACGCTTCAACCACCATCGATTGCCATTAGATCTCCTTCTTTTTCTAAAGGAGTCCCTGTTGTCACGTTCTCTGAGGAAGATGAGCAGATCCAATCAGATCCTTTCAAGTATACTTTAATCGATAAATTCTCTCATCAACGGCCATCCATTGAAGCGATCCGTAAAGCCTTCGAGGAGTTTAAGTTTGCTAGTACTATCAAGGTGGGGCTCATCGACTCCAAACATGTGCTGATCCGTCCATCACTGGAGGTAGATTTTCTTAGACTCCGCTCTCGCGAAATATGGTACATTGTCCGAGCTCCGATGAGACTGTTTAAATGCACTAAAGATTTCTCAGCTTCTCGGGAATCCCCTCTATCTCCTGTTTGGGTGTCGTTTCCTGGACTTCCAATTCAACTCTTTGATAAAAATGCATTATTCTCTATTCCCCTTGGCATTGGTACACCATTGTTCTTTATTGGAGGAGCTTACTCGCCCAAGCATGGCTAGAGTTTTCATAGAAGTGGATGCTAGCAAATAATTGCGTAAAGTGGTTCGTATATGCTTGCCCCAAGGATGAACCTTGTCACAGCCTATTGAATACGAGCATACTCCAAAATACTGTTCCATATTCTTTCATCAAGGTCACGCCGAGGATGATTATAAAGTCCAGAAAGAGAAACAGCACCCAACAGAACCTACTAAATCAGTGGGTCCCTCCATTAATCTGCTTAATAAAGGAAAAGGTTTAATACTTCAGGAGGACCCCTCATCCAATAAAAAGAGTGACACTCATATTCATGAGATATCCTCTCCAACATTGGTAGAGCATTCATGTGCATTGGAAGAAGTGGATAATAATAATAAAGAGGCTTTGGAGGCAGTTGACGGCTCCCCAAACCCCAACACTGAAGCAGCTCCGGTGGTGACCCCCAGGTTAATACTCGAAGCTCAGATGGCATTAGATGAATCCCCGCAGCCTCAGGTGGTGAGTGTGAACACTGTTGCTGATGGAGACATGGAGAAGGATCCTCCTTCCGATGAGAATCAACAAATTCACACATCAGATGCTGAGCTTGAGGAGGACAACTTTTCTGACCATTCTATCCCAGAGGAAGGTGAGATTTCGAAGGAGTGGGCTAATGTAGTGGAGGAGAAAGAGGAAAATGGCGGAACAATCCAAGAAGCGCGGCCTAACATTTCCAGAAAGGTCGGGGCAAGAAGAAAGTTTATGCCGTGCCTAGCGAGCCTAGACTCACCAGATCCTCTTCGAAAGGTCCAACAACTCTCCCACCCTCTTCCTTCCATAATGTTTAATGTACTTATGTGGAATGTTAGAGGTGTAGCGGACAATATGACTTGTAAAAGGCTTAAATCTTTGTGTCGTATCCACAAAGTCATTGTACTGGCAATCATAGAGCCTAAAGTATTCCCCCAACAGCTGTACTCTTTTCAACTCAAACTAGGGTTTTATTCATCTGTATCCAACAATAAGGGCAACATATAGATTATGGCTAAGCAGGAGATTGCCATAGAGGAGGTTGATTCTCATAACTAGGTCCTTAGTGTCATCATATCGGAATCAGTGTTTCCCATTCGATCTCTTTTATCGGTGGTTCATGGTCAAAACAAAAAAGAAGGTAGGAGAGAGATTTGGGATCGGTTATCTCATCTACAAATGCAATTCAGATTGCCCTGGACGGTAGGGGTGATTTCAATGTGATAGCTTCCGTAGAGAAAAATTTGGAGGTTCTCCAGTTTGTCTAGTAAGAGTTAATGATTTTCTTAATTTTCAGCTAGGATCAGGGCTTATCACCATGCCTTACTCTGGCAGCTGTTATACTTGGGTGAAGAGCGCGGAAGGACCTCATAGACAAGGTTCTAGGTTGGACATGTGGCTTATGGACAGTGAGTGGAATGCTTGGGCTCCTTTCTCTACGTGCTCACATCTTAGTCGTACTGAATCAGATCATTGTCCTATCCTGATCACTATCAAAAGTAAATGTGACTCAGGTAGGAAATTATTCAGATTCTTGAATTTTTGGACCACGCATGAGGATTTCCTTCAGATTGTTTGACATACATGGATGTCTGTTAACCATACAAATAGTTTGGGGAGTGCGGGGATTAGATTATCTACTGTTAGAAATGCCTTGTCAGCTTGGAGTCATCGAACTTTTGGAGATATATTTCAGGAGGTAAAGATAGCAAAAGACAGAGCCCTAGCAGCTGAACTTGCATACGAGGCGGATGAGTCTGTAAAGGAGAACTGGATGGAGGCCAAAGCATATTTGAAGCAAAGAGTTAACTATGAGGAATCATACTAGCGGCATAAAGCTAGAGTCAACTGGGACTATGAGGGTGATAAAAATTCAAAGTACTTTCATTCTTGTGTATCGGCTAAGAGGAACAGATTGCTTATACATGGGCTCATTTCGGAGGATGGCCGTACTCTCAAAAATCTGCTGGTAGGGAATAATTGTTGTGTGTATTTTATTGATGGGCTACTCAACTACTTATAGGGAGTCTAGCTCCTCTATATATTATATTTTCTAATGTGGGACTAAATCCCTTATTAGTTCTCAACACTCCCCCTCAAGATGGGCGATAGATATTAATCATTACCATCTTGTTACATAGCTTCGACAGACTTACTGAACTAAGACCCTTAGTCAGACAGTCTGCCACTTGTTCTTCTGAGCAAACATGATCAATCTTTACTATCCCTTGTTCCAGCTTTTCTTTGATGAAGAATCGATCGATCTCGATGTGCTTCATTCTGTCTTGCTGAACTGGATTGTTAGCTATACTTATTGCAGCTTGATTATCGCTCAGCAGACGTAATGGTGCTCCCTTGTCCAGCTTCAACTCTGTCAGCATCGCTTTCACCCACAGCAACTCCGACACTCCTAAAGCCATTGCTCTGTATTCTGCTTCAGCAGTAGACCGTGCTACCACAGACTGTTTCTTGCTTCTCCATGAGACCAAGTTTCCTCCTACAAAGACACAATATCCCGTGGTAGACCTTCTATCGTCTATGCAGCTCGCCCAGTCTGCATCGCAGTATCCCTCAACTTCTATACATCCATTCTTCTTGAACTATAGCCCTTTCCCCGGCGTCCCTTTCAGATATCTCAAGATCTGAAATACTGCATCCATATGACCCATTCTTGGATCATGCATGTAGCGACTTATTACACTCACCACAAATAAAATATCAGGGTGAGTGTGCCCCAGATAAATCAATCTCCCTACAAGTCGTTGATATCTTTTACGATCAACTGGCTCTCCTGCTTCTGCTCCCAACTTGTACTTCTGGTCAATTGGAGTGACTGCTGCTTTGCATCCCAGCATCCCTGTCTCCTTCAGCAGATCTAATGTGTATTTTCTCTGTAAGAGAACAATTCCTTGTTCGCCTTCACACACCTCGATACCTAGAAAGTACCTCATCGCTCCTAGATCCTTTACTTTGAACTCCTTCACGAGTTTTGACTTCAGCTTAGCGATCTTGGCTTCATCATTACCTGTGATTACTATATCATCTACGTATACAGCAAGTATAGTGATGTGGCCTCTTGCATGCTGAAGAAAGACCGTATGATCTGCATTTGCTTGATAGTATTCCATGCATGTAACAGCCTTTCTGAATCTGTCAAACCAGGCTCGAGGAGATTGCTTTAGCCCATATAGCGACTTTTTTAGTTTGCACACTTTTCCATGCGACGTCCCTCCGTCTGATTCTGTAGCATAGCACCCTGGCGGGAGTTCCATGTACACTTCTTCTTGTAGGTCCCCATGGAGAAAGGCATTCTTCACATCTAATTGGTATAGCTTCCACCCATAGTTTGCTGCAATGGAGACCAGAGTCCTTACGGTGCTCATTTTCGCTACTGGAGCAAATGTCTCATCATAGTCGATGCCATATGATTGTGTGTATCCCTTTGCAACCAACCTCGCCTTGTATCATTCCACCTTTCCTTCTGACGTCTCCTTTACTGTGTACACCCATTTGCATCCCACAGTTTTCTTCCCTTTAGGTAATGGAACCAGCTCCCACGTCTTATTTTTTTCCAGTGCCCCAAGTTTTTCCATTATTACAGCTTTCCACCTTGGATCTTTTTTTGCTTCCTGCCAACTTTTGGGCAACGAAGTAGAGTCTAATGATGCAATGAAGGCTCGATAATTTGAAGAAATATTAGAATAAGACAGGTAATTGGTAATATCATGTTCATAATCATCAAAACGACTAGGAGTCTTACCCACATTGATGCGAGAAGATCTCCTTAAGGGAGCAATAGATGGTGGAGAGATCATACCATCAGAGTCAGAGAGATCCGCATCAGAATTAGATTGATTCTGTGCGGGGGCAACATCTTCAAGAGTTGGAGCAGGAGTAGACGAGGGACTTGGTACAGAAGGCACAGGACACGGTACAGGCACGGTACTGGACTTCTACTATCTCCTTCTGTAGACTTGGAGCTCCTTTTCCATTGTCTGCTGCTCCCCCTGTTTAACATATGTATCTTCTTCATCTTCTGTATCAGAGTCACTGCTTTCTCCCCCTTTCGTCCAGTTTTCTACGACCGGGCATGGGACCGATCCAACCACCACAGATGGGCTTAATTTCTTCCGCTCACATCTAACACCCGCTGTGTTAGGTGTGTCAACAAACGCCGAACCGTCATTCGAACAATAATATGGTTCCATTTCTCTGAATGTAACGTCCATGCTCACAAACATCTTTCGCTCAACTGGGCTCCAACATGCGTATCCCTTCTGAGTTACCGTGTACCCGACAAAGACACATTTAACCGCTCTAGGATCCAATTTGCCAACTCCTGGCCTATTATCTTGGACAAAGCATTGGCATCTCTGGTAGCCGACACACCACCGAAAGATTTCCGACGCAGTGTAGAAGATGAATTGCTCCTCCACCACCAGCGTGTCGGTCATTCTTCTTTTAAAGTTGTTAGTCACATATATCCGTCCTTATACCAAAGGGCTAATAAAAAGAAGTTATTTTGTCATGCTTGTGAGTTGGGTAAACATACCAGAAGCACATATGTGAGTTCCGGTAGTAGAAGTTCGGCTACATTTGATATGATACATTCGGACGTATGGGGCCCTTGTCCTACAACCAGTATTAACGGTTTTCGATGGTTCGTCACTTTTATTGATTGTTATACTCGCGTGACATGGGTATACCTTATGAAGAATAAAAGTGACATCTTTGAGGCATTTTGCGACTTCCATCGCCGGATAGAAACTCAATATGGCACCAAGATTAAGTGCTTACGGTCTGACAATGGGACGGAGTATACAAATAAGATAGTTTCTGAGTATTTATCCACTCATGGCATACTACACCAAACTTCTTGTGCCTATACACCGGCACAAAATGGTGTGGCCGAACGGAAGAACAGATTCCTGCAGGAGGTCGCTCGGACGATGATGCTGGCTATGAATGTTCCGAAACACTTATGGGGACATGCGGTGTTAACGGCTTCTTATCTCATCAAAAAAATGCCACTGGAAGATACCGTTGGAGATGCTTACTGGTGCAACCACGTACACTGTTCCACCAAAAGTATTTGGGTGTGTCTATAAAAGAACAGAACAATTATATCGGAGGACTGGACTTTTACTTCACAAAACAAACTCGTTCGTACAAAGAAAGCCTAGGGACGAAAACCTAGGTACAGCAATCTAAGTACAATTGTTTAGTTTTTCTGGGGGGTGACGGTAGAGGCTCGGAAAAGCGACGACAACTCTGCCTTACTCCTTGGACGATCGGACGTAGCCTTGGCTCTGGTGAAGAAATGCTCTTGGACGTGTGGGGAGACTCCCTTGCGCCTTTGGTTGCTAGATCTCTGGATGTCTCTGTAGTGCTCCCTCTCTCTTTTCGCTCTCCTCCTCTCTCTCTTCTGCAAGTGAATGGCACCTTGCTATTTATAGGAGTGGGTGTGATCATTAGGGTTTACAAATGATTGCCTCCTTTAGAAGTCGGTGGTTAAGGATCAATTAATCTGGGCCATTCATCTTGAATATAATAAATTTGAGCAATTAATGTGATTGCATCAAATCTCTGTGGGCAATAAATGTTGATTGCCATAAATATTTGTGATTTGTGATAGCCTGCCACGTGTCCAATTTGCTTGATTTGATTTGATCTGGACAATTATGACGATCGCAACAAATCTTATTTTGTTAGGATTTGTTAGCATCTATAATTCTAGGGAAGATAAGACTGCCACGTGTCTCAATTATCACGAAGAGCGCCACGTGTCTCAACCGGACCGTCCTGGTCAGAGCCGCATATGGAGCTTGCAGCCGCATGAGGATGGGCAGTCGCATGAGGATAGGCAGCCGCATGGGGATAGGCAGCCGCATGCAGATGGATAGCCGTATGGGGATGGGCAGCCGCATTGTGATAGACAGCCGCATGCAGAGGGGCAGCCGCATGGGGATGGACAGCCGCATGCAGATGGACAGCCGCATGGGGATGGGCAGCCACATAAATGTAGCAGCCGCATGGAGTGGCCTCGGGACTTGATGGATTTTGCCAGCTGTAAGGAGATTTTCTCCTCTTTTCTGGGATCACGCCATCATGTCAGAGTCATTATTACGTGTCACGACCCGCTACCCAAATTGTTGGGTTGGGCCGAGTCATGTCCAGCCTACGTTTGAGATAAAACGTAGTAAGCTGTTCTAAAGACAACAGGATAAGACTAAATGTGCTAACAGTTCTATAAGTGAATAAAAGTCATAAATGCTCCAAACATAAAAGTCGTCTCATATAGTAATAAGTCCAAGTACAAGTCTGAAATGTAAAACTGGATACATGTTCAGTTATAAAATACGTAGTCTAATACATGACCACACTAAATATCCCAAGCAACTACGCAAACTAGACGAGTTTCCCCGCAGGAACATCCTTGTATGGCAAAGCCTGGTCCTCGGCAGTATCTCCATAATATTAGTCACAGAGCAACTCCTCCTCAGTAAGGATACCTACAACATTATCCTGTCAGGACGGGAGCAAATACTGATTCTAGCAAACTAAATATACGAAGCATGAACAGGGATGAAATAAACTGGAATCATGGCATATCATGGTTTAATTGGTTCTTTTTAAAAATGAAAGCATATAGTTTAAAAGTTTAAAACCGTAGTATGTACGTGAATCGGTCAATAGGTGAATAGGATGTACAGCGGCATATATCAAGTTTTTCTGGCATGCACATACGTGCACGAACGGCATCGGTGTATATCCATACACAAACATGGGATCAGAACATACGGCAAGGTCACATATAGAATGTCACCGAGCGCGGTAAATACATACGGAGAAGGGGGTCATGTTCACGTACAATACTAACAGTTTTCCTTTAACCCGTTATTTAAACATATGAGAGATATGAGATACTGTCTAAACATGGTAGAGACTAAAAGTAATACAACATGTAAAGTTCTAACTTGCTACCCCAAGGATCAGCATTTAACATGGTTGGTAAATCACAGTTTATTGTTATAGCAGTATGTAAAGTTCGTAGAAAGTACTTGCCTCTAGCAAAGCAAGCTGCGATAAAAGTGCTATAGATGTCTGGTAACTCGTCACTATAGAAATAAATACATAAACTTAATTTTTACACTAAGCTAAAATGCTAAGACACTAATTGGTGAAACACGATTTGTGACTGGGCACCTAGCCAAAATGATGACTTTAGCATAGGAGACCAATGTAGGGTGACACACTACTATAACTAACTTTCTAGGGTCTTTACACTAGTGAGAGGTGAGGTTCAATACGGCTATAACTCAAAATAACACAAAAAGTAGCAAGTCGTAATTATTCAATAAATAAATCAAATGAACATTGTGTTCCAATAATTTTTAAGATAGACAAAAAGCACAATTTTACATAAAATAAAGTACCAAAATGATCCTTGTTAATTATAGAAATTTATTATAATTTTTCTTGAATTTATTAACCAATACAAGTATTTTATAAAAATCAGTTTTCCTAAGTACACAGAAAATAAGTTCTGGTTTCATATGCCAAAACAGTGGCAAAACTGTAAATTAAATAATATAAAAATTATGATAAATTAGCTAAATTAACATAGTATCAAAATACTGTTTTTCTAGAATTTTAACAGTAATTAAAGTATTTTTAGAAATCCAAAAAAGCATGGCACACAATTAAATTTAAATAATTAATTATCTGCGTATTTTGTCCATGTACATAATTTGAACCAGAGTTCAAATACAGGACCCAAGGCCATGAATCAAGTCCAATATGACTTGTACAGGTCTTGAATGTGTGAAAACATATTTGGGCCCAAAAACCCATGCTAGGCTTGGACACCAAATGGTTGCAGTAGTTAAAAAAAAAATACAAAGAGGTAAAAATACATAATAAATATTAATATTTTAATAGGGTAGAATTTTACATAGTAGCCATAAAAATATGATAAGTAATATTTACATATATTAAAAATATTTACATATATTAAAAATATATATATGTATAATATTACGTAAATTACTTAGGCTAAATATTTATGTATATATACATATACATATATAAAAAAAATATATATATATATATATAACATATATGTATATATGTAGAAAATACATATATATACATAAAGAAATAAATATATAATATATATATATATATATATATATATATATATATATATAAATACTGTACATACATATATAACAGTATTTATATATATAATAAAATATATACATACAGAAATACAGAAATACATATACATAAACATATATATATATATATATATATATATATATATATATATATATATATAAACATAAAAATAAAATAAAAAGAAAAAAAAAAAGAAAAAGAAAACAAACACAGCACACGGGGCTCGAACTCGACCCTATGGGTCGGGTTCCCTGACTGGGTCGGGCTGGCCAGGGGGTCAGCCCACGGCTTGTGTTAGGGTTAGGTCTTGTTTATTTTATTTAGGTTTTAGTTTAAATAACAGTAAACCCGATAAATCGAAACTGTGTCCTGACAGTTTGGGACACAGAGTCTAAGTGTCGGGTTTATTTACGACACGCACGAGTATTGATTCGCGTGTCCAAGCACTGGACTAGAGTCCTCGTGTCCTGGTGAACCACATACGTTGATTCGAGACACGCACGACACGTTTGGACGCTGCAACTTACGTGTCCGATTTCACAGGGGGGTTTTGAGAGCCGTGGACGGCGGAGGAGGCAGCGTGGTCGCGGCGGAGTGGTGGCGACGCGTTCGTCTTTGCCGGGCGCGTCGATTGATGGTAGTTGGGGACAGTGACGCTCGTCGTGGGGGTTGGACGAGAGTTCGCCGGAGTTAGGGTTAGGGTTTAGGCTGTCGGGGCGGTTGTGGGTAGCTGGGGGGTTGTAGTGGTGGTGGTCGAGTTGAGGGGAGTGAGGGGGTCTTTATAGGGGGGTCGAGTCGGTCGGGGGGCGTCGTGCTGGCCGGAAATGGCGGGGTCAGTGAGTCGACGGTCATCGGGCAGTCGGGGGGGCAGCCTGGTCGTCGGGGGTAGGTAGATTTAGGTTTAGCATTAGGGTCCCTAGACTTTAGGTAATTACAAACTGGTCCCTAAAGTAGATAAATGCAAATAATAATTTGCATAACTAAAATATAATAATTTACAATTTGCAAACTGTTATATTAACAATTTAATAAATTGCATAATGATATAAAAATAATTCTAAATATTACAGAATGATATTAAAACATTTAAATTAATTGCAAAATGATATTTTAGTTTTTAAAACTCATTTAAAACTCATTTAAAAATTCTAAAAAAATTCCTAAAAATCATAATAAATATTTTAAGGCTAAATATGACATCAATAATTAAATAACACTAATTAAATAAATTTTGAAAAACAGGAGCTCACAAGTCTTTCCTCCTTGAAAATTTCGTCCTCGAAATTTACAAGGATTGAAGACCCTACAATTTTCCTAACATAGCAAGCAATGCAATCAAATGACTAAGGCCATGATCGAAACTAACCTCTAAGGTATCAAGCGGGAACGGGTGGTTCTCTCGCGGCGGTTGGATCGAACAAGTAAGGGTATCTCTTCCTCATGTCCGACTCCCTCTCCCAAGTAGATTCACCCGGAGAGTGACGGCTCCAAGCTACTCGTACTAAGGGTATAGCCTTGTTCCTCAGCCTCTTCTCCCTCCTGTCTAATATCTCCACTGGCTGCTCAGAAACTGTAAGGCTCGGTCCGACCTCCAACTCTGAATGATCTAGCACATGACTGGGGTCTGGAACATATCTCCTCAGCTGAGATACGTGAAAGCCATCGTGAACTCCTGCTAGGTTTGGTGGAAGTGCAACCTTGTAAGCTACCTCTCCAATCCTGCCAAGTATCTCGAACGGCACGATGTATCTGGGGCTCAACTTCCCTCCTCGTCCGAACCGGATCGTCCCTCTAGTAGGTGATATCTTCACTAGCACCATATCACCGTCTGCGAACTCCATCGGTCTGCGACTAGCATCAGCCCAGTGTTTCTGCCTGTCCTGAGCTACTCTGAGCCTGTCTCTGATCATCATGACCTTCTCTACTGCATCCGTGATCATCTCTGGCCCAAGTATAACTCTGTCTCCGACATCGTCCTAAAAGAGCGGCGTGCGGCATCGTCGTCCATATAGCGCCTCGAAAGGAGACATACCGATACTGGCTTGGTAGATGTTATTGTATGAAAGCTCTACCAAGTACAGATGGCTCTTCCAAGATCCTCCAAAGTCCAGTACATAGGTCCTCAGCATATCCTCCAGTGTCTGTATCGTCCTCTCGGACTGCCCATCTGTCTACGGGTAGTACGCCGTACTAAACTTGAGCCTACTGCCCAACTCCTTCTGTAGTGGGACGTGAATCTGCTGTCTTTGTCCGACACGATGCTCACTGGCACTCCGTGTAGGTGAACTATCTGCTGCATGTATAGCTTTGCCAACTTCTCGGAGGAAAGCCCCACCTTGAAGGGTATGAAGTGCGCACACTTCGTCAGCCTGTCCACGATGACCCAAACGGCATCCTTCCTTCATTGGGAACGAGGAAGCCCTGAGACGAAGTCCATCGTAATGTGTTCCCACTTCCACTCAGGAATGGGTAACGGCTGCAACAAACCAGTTGGCCTCTGGCGCTCCACCTTGACCTGCTGGCAAACTAGGCATCTCGAGATGAAACGTGATATATCTCTCTTCATCCCGTGCCACCAAAGATGTTCCCGCAAGTCACGGTACATCTTGTTAGCACCAGGGTGAATAGAATATCTCGATCGGTGTGCCTCCTGCAAGACTGCCTCTACCAGCTCTTCCTTCGGTACGCACAACCGGCTGCCATGTCTCAAGGATCCATCCTCTGCTACAGTGAAGTCATCCAGCAATCCAACTAAAGCCTGGGCTCGAAGTCTGCGAAGGCTCTCATCTGTATACTGTGCCTCCCGGATCTGCTTCATCAAACCTGACTGAATGTCAAGCGCCATCATCTGTATTACTGATCCTGGCCGAACTAGCTCGATACCGAGCTTCTCCAGATCTTCCCGCAAATGCCGATCTATCATCAGATACCATGCCATCGGATGCCTGCTCAGCGCATCCGCCACCACATTTGTCTTCCCGGGGTGATACTGTAAATCGATGTCGAAGTCTTTCATCAACTCCAACCATCGTCTTTGCCTCATGTTCAGCTCTTTCTGTGTGAACACATACTTCAAGCTTTTGTGGTCAGTAAAGATTTCCACACGCTCTCCGTATAAGTAATGATTCCATAACTTGAGTGCAAAGATCACCGCAGCTAACTCTAGGTCATGGGTAGGATAATTCCACTCATGAGTCCGTAATTGTCTAGATGCATAAGCAATCACTTTCCCATGCTGTTGTAGGACACATCCTTGCCCCTTTCCTGAAAAATTGCTATAAATGGTAAAACCTCCAGAACCTGAAGGTAATGTCAGAACTGGAGCGGTCGTCAGCCTCCTCTTCTGCTCCTCAAATGCTGCCTGGCAGTCCTCTGACCAAATGTACTCTGCGTCCTTCCGCGTCAGCTTCGTCATGGGTTCAGCTATCCTAGCAAAGTCCTGGACGAACTTTCTATAATAGCCTGATAAACCCAGAAAGCTCCTGATCTCTGAAACTGACGTCGGGGCCTTACACGTCTCAACTGCAGAAATCTTCCTGGAATCTACCGAGATTCCCTCTCCAGTAACTACATGGCCGAGAAACTCCACTCGGTCTAAAAAGTACTCACACTTCGGCAATTTGGCAAACAATCTCTCCTGCCTCAGAATCCCCAAAACTATCCGTAAGTGCTCTGCATGCTCCTCCGGCGTCTTCGAGTATATCAGGATGTCGTCGATAAACACTACGACGAACTTATCCAGATACTGGTGAAATGTCTTATTCATCAAATTCATAAAAAAAGCTGGCGCATTTGTGAGACCAAATGGCATCACCAGAAACTCGTACTGCCCGTACTTCATGTTGAACGTCGTCTTCTGGATGTCTGCTGCCCTAACCTTCACCTGGTGGTAACCGGATCTCAAATCTATCCTGGAAAACACCTTCGCCCCACTCAACTGGTCGAACAAATCATCTATCCTGGGCAGATGATATTTGTTCTTAATGGTGATGGCATTCAAGACCCGGTAGTCAATACAC
The DNA here is from genome assembly GCA_029216955.1 of Iris pallida. NCBI lineage: Eukaryota > Viridiplantae > Streptophyta > Magnoliopsida > Asparagales > Iridaceae > Iris > Iris pallida. The sequence continues at coordinate 20,092,587 of JANAVB010015000.1, read as the reverse complement.
AACCGAACTGTACCATCCTTCTTAGGCACAAAGAGCACTGGAGCTCCCCATGGAGAAGCACTAGATCGAACAAAACCCTTTTTCAACAGGTCATCAATCTGCTCTTTCATTTCTACTGCCTCCTTGGGATTTACTCTATAGCAAGCCCGGGATACTGGTGATGAACCCGGCACTAAATATATAGTGAACTCCACATCTCTGTCAGACGGAAGTCCTGGAAGATCCTCTGGGAATACATTCATAAAGTCCCTAATGATAGGGTGTGGCGGTGCTACGTCCCCAAATGTCACACAACAGTTCGGCTCTAGGCTGATCTTCGGCCCTGTCCTCCTGACTCGGAATGGTGCTGTGCCTGGGGGACTGAATAGAATACTACCCTCATGACAATCTATAGATGCATGGGCATAGCTAAGCCAGTCCATCCCCAATATGATATCATAATCGGGGAGTGGCATCACAAAGTATCGCCCCTCAAACTCTCTTCCAGCTATAGTAATAGAGCATCTATAGATAGCTCTAATAGGCACTGGTCCTCCTCCCGTCATTACTCTACTAATCTCCGCAGTAGGTGTAGATACTAAGTGGTGTTCATGCATAAACTCTAATGACAGGAAGCTATGAGATGTACTAGAGTTAAACAAGCATAGAGCTAGAAAAGTATGCAAATAAACATGACCTGTGATGACGTCAGCTAAGTAATATGGCTCCGAAACCTGCTCCGGCTCAAGGGCTAGGCTATAAGTCTTCCCTTGAGGTCCCTTCTGCTGCTGCAGATGCTGTCTAAACCACTGCTGCTGAGTCGGAAGAGGCCCTCAAGTCTTCGCTACTGGGCACTCTCGAAGCTGATGGGTGGGAGACCCACAAGCCAAACACTGACCCAACCTCTTCCTACAGACGAAAGAGTCATGGCCTACCCTCTTATAGAAAGTACACAAGGTTCCCTTCTACAGCTGCCGGGGTCCCGGGGCTCTAACTGGCGGGGTCTGATGATGTGGTGTAGGGGGACGGTATGTCTGCTGGTGCGGCATCGGTGCTCTCTGCTAGAAAGCCTGACGCTTGGACGGTCCTTCATGATGTACAGAAGCCGGCCTCTTGCTAGACAGAAGACGCTCCTCCATGATCCGGGCCAACTCTAGGCTCTGGTAGTAGTCAGTCGTACCGTTCGTCACAATAAGAATGCCGATATCTGGAACTAGACCATGGCAAAACCTACGCGTCATCTCCTCTGGGTTTGCAACCAGACTAGGAGCGAAACGGCTCAAGCGACTAAACTCTGCCGCATACTCATCAACAGAACGGTTCTCCTACTGGATGTTCTGGAATCGTAGCCCCATGGCTACCCTAGCAAAGGTCAAGAAGAATTTCTTCTTGAACTGGGTCTTGAACAGATCCCAAGTGGCCCTTTCTCTTACAAAAAATGGCTCATTTTGGAACCAGACTCCTGCCAAGTCAATCAGCAGAAATCCTGCTGCCTCGACCTAGAGGTCATCCGGCATCCTAACTCTAAGGAGCTTCCTCTCTACCGAGACTAGTCAGTCATCTGCTACTACTATGCCTTCAGTCCCTGAGAACTCCTTGGGGTTCAGACCCATGAAGTCCTTGATCGTCCCCGATCTCTGCCGTGGCTCTACAGGTGATGGGACCACGGTACGTTCCTCAGAACGTTCCATGCTCTGGCGGAGTAGGGTAGTCTGCTCCTGATGGGTTGTTAGGAACCCCTGGATCAGAGTGAACAGTTGGTTCCCATCGAGTGTGACGAAAGCCTGGGTAGGTATAGTGATAGATGGTAATGGGAGTATTGGGTCCTGCTGGGCCTGTGATGTGGAAGGTGGTGGAGGCATCTGGGTTAGTAGATTTGTGGAGTGGAGGAGTATGGTAGGTGGAGGTGGAGGTATATCAGTCAACTGGTCAGCTGACTGGATATGGAGTGCGCCATTCTCAGGTATAACATACTGGGATGAACGAGTAAGCACCATCTAATTACAATAAAAAAGACTTGTAAGGACTCTTTAAAACAATCATAGACAAGAAAATCTAATTATAATAGCAAGCATGTGATGTATTTCCTATATTACATTCCTAGTATTCCTCTAGGTGTTCTAAGCGTCATTCCTAATGTTGTCTAATTACCTTAAGTTCCTAATTGCAGGCATGCTTGGTACAATAACGTAACCAAACAATTTAGTCAGGACCTGCATGGGCCACCACTAAAAACATGTCACGACCCGCTACCCAAATTGTTTGGCTGGGCCGAGTCATGTCCAGCCTACGTTTGAGATAAAATGTAGTAAGCAGTTCTAAAGACAACAGGATAAGACTAAATGTGCTAACAGTTCTATAAGTGAATAAAAGTCATAAATGCTCCAAACACAAAAGTTGTCTCATATAGTAATAAGTCCAAGTACAAGTCTGAAATGTAAAACTGGATACGTCCAGTTACAAAATACGTAGTCTAATACATGACTACACTAAATATCCCAAGCAACTACGCAAACTAGACATATTTCCCCATAGAAACATCCTCGTATGGCAAAGCCTGGTCCTCGGCAGTATCTCCATAGTATGAGTCACAGAGCAACTCCTCCTCAGTAAGGATACCTACAACGTTATCCTGTCAGGACGGGAGCAGGTACTGATTCTAGCAAACTAAATATACGAAGCATGAATAGGGATGAAATAAACTGGAATCATGGCATATCATGGTTTAATTGGTTCTTTTTAGAAATGACAGCATATAGTTTAAAAGTTTAAAACCGTAGTATGTACGTGAATCGGTCAATAGGTGAATAGAATGTACAGCGGCACATATCAAATTTTTCTGGCATACACATACGTGTACGAACGGCATCGGTGTATATCCATACACAAACGCGGGATCAGAACATACGGCAAGGTCACATATAGAATGTCACCGAGCGCGGTAAATACATACGGAGAAGGGGGTCATGTTCACGTACAATACTAACAGTTTCCCCTTAACCCGTTATTTAAACATGTGAGAGATATGAGATACTGTCTAAACATGGTGGAGACTAAAAGTAATATAACATGTAAAGTTCTAACTTGCTACCCCAAGGATCAGCATTTAACATGGTTGGTAAATCGTAGTTTATTGTTATAGCAGTATGTAAAGTTCATAGAAAGTACTTGCCTCTAGCAAAGCAAGCTGCGATAAAAGTGCTATAGATGTCTGGTAACTTGTCACTGTAGAAATAAATACATAAACTTAGTTTTTACACTAAGCTAAAACGTTAAGACACTAATTGGTGAAACACGACTTTTGACTGGACACCTAGCCAAAATAATGACTTTAGCATAGGAGACCAATGTGGGGTGACACACTACTATAACTAACTTTCTAGGGTCTTTACACTAGTGAGGGGTGAGGTTCAATACGGCTATAACTCAAAATAACACAAAAAGTTGCAAGTCGTAATTATTCAATAAATAAATCAAATGAACATTGTGTTCCAATAATTTTTGAGATCGACAAAAAGCTCAATTTTATATAAAATAAAGTACCAAAATGATCCTTGTTAATTATAAAAATTTATTATAATTTTTCTGGAATTTATTAACCAGTAAAGTATTTTATAAAAATCAGTTTTCCTAAGTACACAGAAAATGAGTTCTGATTTCATATGCCAAAACAGTGGCAAAACTGTAAATTAAATACTATAAAAATTATGATAAATTAGCTAAATTAACATAGTATCAAAATACTATTTTTACAGAATTTTAACAGTAATTAAAGTATTTTTAGAAATCCAAAAACAGCATGGCACACAATTGAATTTAAATAATTAATTATCTGCGTATTTTGTCCATGTACATAATTTGAACCAGAGTTCAAATACAGGACCCAAGGCCATGAATCAAGTCCAATATGACTTGTACAGGTCTTGAATGTGTAAAAACATATTTGGGCCCAAAAACCCATGCTAGGCTTGGACACCAAATGGTTGCATTAATTAAAATTCAAAAAAATACAAAGAGGTAAAAATACATAATTAATATTAATATTTTAATAGGGTAGAATTTTACATAGCAGCCATAAAAATATGATAAGTAATATTTACATATATTAAAAATATACATATGTATAATATTACGTAAATTACTTAGGGTAAATAGTTATGTATATATACATATACATATATAACATATATGTATATATATAGAAAATACATATATATAAACATAAAGAAATAAATATATAATATATATATATAAATACTATACATACGTATATAACAGTATTTATATATATAATAAAAATATATATATACAGAAATACATATATACATATATATAAATATATATATATATAAACATAAAAAAAAAACAAAAAGAAAAAAAAAGAAAAAAAAAACAAACACAGCACATGGGCTCGAACTCGGCCCTATGGGTCGGGTTCCCTGACTGGGTCGGGTTGGCCAGGGGGTCAGCCCACGGCTTGCGTTAGGGTTAGGTTTTTGTTTATTTATTTAGGTTTTAGTTTAAATAACAGTAAACCCGATAAATCGAAACTGTGTCCTGACAGTTTGGGACACAGAGTCTAAGTGTCGGGGTTATTTACGATACGCACGAGTATTGATTCGTATGTCCAAGCACTGGACTAGGGTCCTCGTGTCCTGGCGAACCACATACGTTGATTCGAGACACGCACGACACGTTTGGACGCTGCAACTTACGTGTCCGATTTTACAGGGGGGTTTCGAGAGCCGTAGACGGCGGAGGAGGCAGCGTGGTCGCGGCGGAGTGGTGGCGATGCGTTCGTCTTGGCTGGGCGCATCGATTGATGGTGGTTGGGGGCAGTGACGCTCGTCGTGGGGGCTGGACGAGAGTTCGCTGGAGTTAGGGTTAGGGTTTAGGCTGTTGGGGCAGTTGTGGGTGGCTGGGGGGTTATAGTGGTGGTGGTCGAGTTGAGGGGAGTGAGGGGGTCTTTATAGGGGTGTCGAGTCGGTCGGGGGGCGTCGTGCTGGCCGGAAATGGCGAGGTCAGTGAGTCGGCGGTCGTCGGGTAGTCGGGGGGGGGGGCAGCCTGGTCGTCGGGGGTGGGTAGATTTAGGTTTAGCATTAGGGTCCCTAGACTTTGGATAATTACAAACTGGTCCCTAAAGTAGATAAATGCAAATAATAATTTATATAACTAAAATATAATAATTTACAATTTGCAAACTGTTATATTAAAAATTTAATAAATTGCATAATGATATAAAAATAATTCTAAATATTATAGAATGATATTAAAACATTTAAATTAATTACAAAATAATATTTTAATTTTTAAAACTCTTTTAGAACTCATTTAGAAATTCTAGAAATTTTTTTAAAAATCATAATAAATATTTTAAGGCTAAATATGACATCAATAATTAATTAACACTAATTAAATAAATTTTGAAAAACAGGGGCTCATATTACGTCCTTGTGTCAGAGCTGTCATAGCTGTTATTTGTCAGAGCGGCCGTCAGGGCATTAAATGCAGCCGAATGTAGAGAAAAACTGTTGAAGGCCACGTGGTTTCTTTCTGGGCCGCATGGAACTATCCGAGCCGTATGGACCCTTTAGCCGCATGGATTCCTGAACTGCATGGACTTTTCAGCCGCATGAGAGTCCTGAGCCGCATGGGGATCCTTCTATCGGAGCCGCATAGGCCTTTCTTTATTCTTTTCCATGCTTCTACAAGACCCCCTTCAAAGTTTTTAATTTACAAAATTGAAATACTTTGAATAAGAAGTATGGCCATGTAAAAACTCTTCGGGCCGTATAGGATGTTCTGGCCGCATGGATGTCTCAGTCGCATGGCCTCCTCAGCCGCATGGCCATCTGAGCCGTATGGGCTTTCCAGCCGCATGGGCTGCTTGGCCGCATAGGCTCCTTGCCACGTCTTTATGCCATGTATGCAAATCTTTGCATTGATTGCCTTTGATTTGAGCCATCTTTTGGGGGCAGGATCCCAAGAGTTTAGCCTTGAATAGTCGGATCGCCTTGATAACCGAAGAGTCGGTTACACTGCACATGGATCGATGCGTCGGTCTATGGACTCCACCTATAAATAGAAGCGTGTTTGGGACGAAGAGACTTCTTTATTTTCAATTCAAGCCTTTCCTGTCCTAACTGTCATCTTCTTCTTCGATCATCGATGGCTCCCAAGAAGACTGTTGCGGCGAAGGGTAAAAAGGCGGCGTCCTCGTCGGCTGCGACGGCGAAGGGTAAGAAAGCTGCTTCTACTTCGACTGCGACGATGAATGATAATGTGGCAGCTCCTCCGCCAGTCGACGTGCCCACAGTTCACCCCGACGTCCACCCCACCATTGCTGGTAAGGACGCTGCATGAACTTAAAACCCTAACAGTTGTGGCTACGTCGCATGCTCTATGCGCGAGCCTTCATCTTCATGTGTGCTGCATGTACGTCTCATGTCCGAGCCATATGAGAATTGTTACTGTGTCCGCATAAGTACTTCGCCAACGGGGCCGCATAAGCTGTGCTGGGCCGTATAGGCTCGCACGAATTTGTTCATCGTATGAGCCGTATACACTTATCCGACCTCTGTCACATGAGACTTTGTTAAACAGAGCCGTATAAAAACACTGCCGCATGAACCTTCGCTGGACGGAGCCACATAAGTATTTTCTGAGTTGGGCCGCATGAGGCTCCATTGAATTGGAGCCGCATAAGCTCGAAAACCCCAATCAGTTCTCTTTGTCCTTTTTATTATTTTTTTATTTTTTTATTTTTTATAACTTGTTTCTTTTATCCTCTTTTCAGTGAATTTTCCAGTTAATGCTGCGGGGGAACCTCTGGTGGGTCGTACCCAAGCCGCTATGGGCTATAGCTACGACCAAATAGTTCGTTATGTGGCGGACCAGTTTTCTAGTGACGAGCCTCTGACGAGGTTAATGCTCTCAAGAACCAGCCCTTCTACTTTCTCTGCGCCATGATGAACTCGGGGAAATTGGAAGGGGAATACCTGAAGCCTGCGTTCTTCTTCGGAGACGCCTTGACTGTGAAGAACAGTCAAGTTCTGGATGTGTCAGAGAATTTGAGCTTTATTTCTAACGGAATGGCGATCCGCATCCCGTAAAATAGAGCGTCACTTTCCACTATCTTGGTTTAATATGCTCCCGCTGGACAGGAAGATGGAAGAGTCTTTGACCCCTAGCCGGAATGGGATGTTTATGGGCGACATATATTATAACAACAACATGAAGTCAGTGTGTGCGGGCAAGGTGCATGCCAGCCGCTATGTAATGGGATTGGCCCCGGGCACTTTTTTGAATGTGCCGGGTCGCAATTTTACGTTCTCTGCAGCCGACACTTTCCTGAACCAGCTTGCTCAGAAAGGCTCCTATCCAATTGGTCGGTTGGCGCTCCCGAGATGGATACACCCCATTCCCCCCTGGATCAATCTGTCTATGTGGATCTCACGAAAGTATGAAACTCTTCTGCGTGAGATTGGTCTTTATCACGCTATTTGGGGCACCAGCCACGGCTTGCCCGTAAATAAGAAATTATTTATGGCTCTGCTGGAGATGTACAACTGCCGTACGGGAACCTTCTATACACCTGTAGGGAAAATGGGGCTTGCACTCCATGAGATGCACGTGTTTTCCAAGCTTCCTTGGGGGGATGAAGCTTTTGAGGTGTACACTCCTATGAATGAGGAGTTCGAGGAGCTGGAGGAACGGTATCCGGGCTTCGTGGCTATTTATCAGGAGATATTATGCCACTATAGCACGTGCCATCATATAGCCAAGAAGGATAACAGCTCGGAAGGGAATGCTCCCCACACTAAGGCCTAGGTAAGCTATCTCTTTTCGACGGGTGCCTCAGGCCGGGTTACTTCCCGAAGTCCTCAATCCCGGGAGGCGGTTCAGGCCTTGGTGTCGTCGGCCAAGAGGGTGGCCACTACCAGTGACAGATTTAGGAGTCAAACCGACTCTCTTGGTTATTTTATCAGGATACCCAAGAGTTGTCAAAGAAGGCGCTCCTGGCAGGATTTTTGATGGTATGGCTGTGGAATTGCATAGTCTCGGGAGGAGCTGGTTCTATTGTGAGGATCAGCCGTAATTTTATTCTCCCTGCTGTGAAGCTAGTTTTTGGAGTCAAACTAGCTCTTCTCCCGGCCATGGTGTGCAGCATACACCATGGCCTCCGTACTTTTACGTCCAAAGCCATTGCCCGCGACATGAGAAAAGACTTTGAACGGACTGAGTTGCCCTATCATTATCTGATGGGGTGGCTGCTGATGCACTGTCCGTCTTTGATGAGGCCGGGTTCTGAAGATGGCGTAATTGCTGATGAAACTTTTATCTTCCGTTATCGCAACGAGCCTTGGGAGTACGAGACCAAGCGCGCCTGCCGAATGGCACTGACAAGAGGAGATAGGTACGACTTTTTCGTATCCGTCCCTCATTTCACTACTGAGGAAATAGCGGACGTATATCTTGACGGTATTGGGCCTCCTCATCTTCTAGACGGCCAGATGCTTCTGTGGTTGCGTAACATCCGCCTCGCCCACCTGGTATACCATAACCGCAATGCTGTCTTCTTGGAGCCTTACCTGCCCAGTAGGTTTGCACGACAGTTTTGATACAGCCAGCTTTTTTTGGACAGTCCCAGCTCTTGTCTGGGTTTTGAAGGTAGCCTCCTTGACGGTATCAGGGCCTGTCACTGCTATGATACGTTCCATACCCATACCACTTTCTCAGTTCCTGATGTTGAGGCACCGGTAGAGATTTTGTATATGGCGACCCTATACCATGTTATGGCAAACAAGCTCCCCGTCGATTTTAACCCGGGTACCAGTTTTATTGTTGGTACTGGCCTGGATGAGAAGCCTCGGGGGCCAAGGCAAGGAAGAAGAAGAAGAATATAGTTGAAGTGCCAGACTCGGACTCCACCAATGCGGATGATGAGGACGATGAGCATGATGCAGATAACTCTTCCCTTTCGGTAGAAGATATTGGGGCGGATCAGCCTCCTGTTATGTCAGATGAGATTGTGGCGGATCAGTCACCTGTTGCACCTGGTCCTGTACGGAAGTGTAGCAGGCAAATCTCCTTTGTTGGCGGTATTCCTCACTCCTGGAAACTAGCTGCGGTCAGGCGTCGTAAGCTAACTATAAGGGAGGGAAGCGAGGACGTCGACCCCGCTTTGGAGGTAGATCGAGTTACTACCATCTTCATTCAGTTCTTTTTTTCTCCTGAACTTTGATCTTAATCATTTTTCTTTCCTCTTGTAGGCGTCAAAGGAGTCGGTTTCTCGAGAACCGGCCGCTGAGGTCGATCTGGCCCTGACCACTTTGGTCAGTGACATGTGTACCTCTATCATTTCTGGTGGGGCTCTTTCGACGGCGGTTGAGGGATCTCAGGTTGCTGAGGTCGTGACTCGAGACGATGGAGGCTGCGATGAACCTGTCCCCGAAACTGCTAAATTTCATCAAGGTGACGCTGATCCAATCGTACCTCCCTTCGGGGCGGCTCAGCCTCCGGGATCCTCCCTTGGTAAGATAAGCCAAATTTTGACTAATGAGGAGGCCCATTCGCTCTATCATCACATCCTTCGGGTTACGTCGATTGATGGTTGCTCTGGGCATGCAGGTCCTGCCCTTTCAGTGCCGATGACGGATATTATTATGGTAGGCTCTGCCAGAGGGGATCTGGTGGAGGGGAGCGTGCCCCCTCCTATTCCGGCTCGTCTTTAGGGGCCTCCCGCCTGCTCGAGTTCGGGAAGTCAGGTGGCGGCACAGCCGGGGCAGGGGACAGTGGTCCTTGCATCCTCTTCTGCTCAGGCGGCTCCGAGAGTCGACCTTTCTACTTTGTCGAGTGTCCAGACTCTTCGGGTGGCGGAGAAGGAGTTAGCTGCTATCCGTGCATCTTTTCGCTCGAAATTTGTCTCTCTGGTGGCAAGTTCTGGCACGCCTCCTTCGACATTGCCAGCCACACTTTCTTTGACGCCGTCCTCTACGGAGGTTCTGGACAAAACGTCACAGGACGTAGTTGACAGCTTCTATCGCCACTTGAAGAGAGGGGTTGCGGCTGCTGTGGAACAGGGGACCCCTTTTGCCTTGGCCCGGCAATGCGCCCAGGGTCACATTGATATTCTTAAGACTCTTCCCCGTGGGGCGGGGATAGCTGCGCTTTTGGAGGCAAAATTGTTGGAGGATGATCAGCTGGTGGCCCAGCTTCAGGTGCTGCGGCAAGCTGATCTGCCTGCTGCTATAGATCAAGAGCGCAGTTTCCTCATAACTACCGTAGAGAAGATAAGGGCTGCTCGGGATAAGACCAAGCCGGTCATACTGAAGGACCTCCGCGATCTGTCTGAGCTATATGATCAGTTAAGCCGCGAGAGTGAAGATGTTACGGCTCGAAAAGCGACTGCCTCTCGTGGGGTTATTGACATGCGGGAACAGATCTTTGAGCTTCAGAGGAAGTTAGCTTTCCTGGAGTATGAGCTCGAAGCTGCCCGTACCGAAAGGGGGCTGATTATCCAGGAGGCTGACAGAGTTAATCGAGCTTCTGCTGGCCTGGAACTTGCCCTGAAGAAGTTGAAGGATGGCTGGCGGGCACACATGTACTTAGATGATACGGAGCGGTTGTCCCAAGAGGCCGAGCGCCGAGCTAAGCAGCGGCTTGAACGGGGGACCACCTTGGTGAAGAACCGTCTCCTGGAAATATGTACTGCCGAACCATAGACGGCTTTTTTCCTTCTTCTTTTTTTTGTTCTTTTTCTTTCTTTAAGTGGGACGTTGTCCCTAGAATATGTAGTACTTTCGCCTTCCAAATAAAAGAGTATGCTTTATTCTACCCTTTATTTGTACTGCTTGTTGTGCTTGTGGTGTTATGGTGGTGTTTGCCCCGCTTGGGGGGACTGTTTGTGGCCCTGTTACCCTTGGCATACATGGGTTTTAGGTACGGATAACAAGTTTGATGGGGATACCTAGAATAATTCCACGGTAAGGTGGTCATGGACGTTCCTGGTATCGGGAGAAATAATGCCATGGAGCAGCTGGGCTCCCGGGGCATGATGAGAAATAATGTGCATGTACTAGGAAACTTAGTATAACATTTGTAGTCAGCAGAGGACATTTGTGGGCCTATTATCCTCGACGTACCCCGGTTCAAGATACGGATAATAAAATGAGAGAAAACTAACATACTTACTCAGAGGTAATGAGGACGTGACAAACATGAGGGTTTTTTTATCGCAGAATCTTCCTACTCAGAGGTAATGAGGACATGGCAGGAGTGGACTCAGTGGAGGATATTTGTGGTCAACAGAGGACATTTGTAGACCTATTATCCTTGGTGTACTCCGATTTTGGGTACGGATAATAAGTCGAAAGGGAACCAGCATACTTACTCAGAGGTAATGAGGACATGGCAAGCATGAGGATTTCTTCGATGGAGCCTTCCTACTCAGAGGTAATGAGGACATGGTAGGAGTGGGCTCCATGAAGGGGTACATAGAACGACTCAGAGGTAATGAGGACATGGAAGTTCTATATAGAGGGGTGATTTGTTTTTGGCGGAAGTGAGACGACTCAGAGGTAACATCGACATGGTCGTTTTGGGAATTTTGTGGATCTGTTACCCTTTTTGTGCACTGAGAGTGCGGGTAGTAGATCATGAGGGAGGAGCTCTTTCAGAGGAATAAGTTCAGAGGTATGGTTATACATGACTTACTACCTAAAAGAGTGACCGAAATGTAAGTTCAGAGGCACCTGCGGGTACATAACTCAGCAATTTGGGATATTTGGAGGAAGAATGTGAGTTCGGTGGTACTGGAGGGTACATAACTCAGCGATCTGGGATTTTGTGAATGTAAGTTTAGCGGTACCGACGGGTACATAACTCGATAATCTGTGAGTTCAGCGATACCGGAGGGTATATAACTCAATAATCTGGAATTAGAGAATGTGAGTTCAGCGGTACCGGAGGGTACATAACTCAATAATCTGGAATTGTGAGTTCAGCGGTACCGGAGGGTACATAACTCAATAATCTAGAATTTGGAGAATGTCCTTTAGACTTAATAGTTCTTCAGGAACTTGCCGTTGACGGGTAACATGAGCAAGTCTCTGTTTTGTTTCGCGAGACGGTAAGCACCGTTGGAGAATACAGCCTCAATGATAAATGGCCCTTCCCACTTTGGCTGGAATTTGTCGGCGGTTTTGTGAGTCATAACCATCGGCCTCCGAACTGACAGAACGAGATCGTCCACTTGAAATGTTCTAATTTTAACCTTCTTATTGAAGGCTCCGGAGATGCGTGCTTGGTATAGCTCGATTCGTTGCTGTGCCAAGAGGCGCTTTTCATCTAAGGCCTCCAACTCTTGTAGCCGGCGACGGTAGTTATCGTCCGTCGTCAATTGGTAAGTGAGAGCGACGCGGAGCGAGGGTATTTGAGTCTCCAATGAGAGAACTGCTTCACTTTCGTACACCAGGAAGAATAGTGTGTTCCCAGTGGCCGTTCGGACTGTAGTACGGTACGCCCATAAGCATTCACCAAGCTTCTCATTCCAGTCGCTTTTGTTGGACGACACGAACTTTTTGAGCAACTTGATGATGGTTTTGTTGAATGCTTCCGCCAACCCATTCGCTGTCGAATTGTATTGCGTTGAAGCAATATTCTGGATTCGGTGTTTGTCACAAAATCGATAGAATACGTAGCTTGTGAACTATGGACCATTATCATGGATGATCCTTCGGGACAGTCCAAAGCGATAGATGACGTGATGCTTGAGGAAGCTGATCACGTTTGAAGTTATCACTTCTGCAAGCGGAACAGCTTCCGCCCATTTGGAGAAATAATCTGTGATGGCGAGTATGAAGCGATGTCCTCGGGAAGAAGGTGGAGTGATCGGACCGATGATATCCATTCCCCATGCTTCGAATGGCCAAGACGCCACTGTCGGATATAGAAACTTGGATGGCTGGTGGATGAAGTCCGCGTGGACTTGACAGCTTTGCACTTTCTTGTATAGTCTATCGTATCTGCTACCATAGTGGGCCAGTAGTAGCCTATTCGGCAAAGACGGTCTTACAATTTTGGGCCAGGCTGATTGGCCCCGCAGATACCGTCATGAGCTTCACGTACGGCTTCTTTGGCTTCTGTGTTTGACAGACACCGAAGCAATAATCCATCGTAGGATTGACGATACAGCATTTTTGTCTCTGTATCGTAGAAGAATCTGAGAGAACGTCTTCTGATAGAGGTGGCTTCCTTTGGGTTCTCGAGAAGGATGTCGTAGACTACGAAGTCTGGGAATGGTTGTCTCCAGTCTGGTACTTCATCGATCGTCTGAGCGGAATAACTCGCCACGAATTGAACGTTGTTCTCGGGACAGACCAGTTCATGTCCTATCACTTCCACCAAATGATGAATATGGTTCGGCACTGCTAGGGAAGCGGCAAGGCCTGCTAGGGCATCGGCCTCGATATTTTGGAGTCTGGGGACGTATTCGATGAAGAACCCTTCAAATGACGAGATGATGTTGATCGCTATTTGGTGATAGGGGATCATGTCTTCATGGCGGACTTCGTATGAACCCCGGATCTGATTGACGATTAACTATGAATTGCCGTATGCTTCAAGATATTCTACCCCAAGCTCTCTTGCAAGTTGGAGGCTAATGACTAAAGCGTTGTACTCGGCCATATTGTTAGAGCAGGGTTCCGTGAGGGAGTAAGCGCTATTGATCACCAGTCTGGAAGAAGAAACCAGCACCACCCCGACTCCGACGATGATGTTGCCCTTGGGTCCGGTCCTTGAAGCACCGTCGAAGAACATGCGCCATATATCATCGTGAGAGGCTGCATGCGAGTCGGCGATCTCATCTGGGATTTCTTCATATATTTTGGCCGACTCCGAGCCTAGGTGGGCTGCTAAAAAGTCTGCCAGAGCTTGACCTTTAACAGCCTTTTGCGGGACGAAGATCATATGGTAGGGGGACAGTAATATTGCCCATGTAGCGAGGCGAGAGCTGAGTGCCCCTGGTTTAGTCATGAGGACCCTGAGGGGGTTGACTCGTGATATCATATGTATGGTTTGCCCCGTGACATAGTGTCACAACTTTTGAATGTCGAACACCAGGGCGAGGCATTCCTTCTCCACGGCGGTATATCGGTGCTCTGGCCCGTGAGGTTGACCTGAGCTAGATATGCGTCGGCATTCTGGAGTGCATCGCTTAGTGCCACACGAACATCTTTGGAGAGTCTCAGGAGCTCGTATAATGACAATTTGGTCGGTGTGTTGGCCAATTGTGCCAGGATGTCAAAGTTGTAGGGCCTTTCCAGTCCACGAGATGCCTCTTTTTGGAGGGATTTGTCAAAGCGAGTCTCCTTCGGCCTAGGCTTGTCGGTCGTTGGAGGTTGAGAAGGTCCCGGAGCGTCAGTAGTAGCCGGCTGATGCTCTTCAGTCGAGTTATCTAGTATAGGTTAGGATTGAACACCTGACCGAGTAACGACAGCTGCAGCTTCCTCGTCATCTGCCAAGATTGTGTAGCAGGATCTGACTTTTCCATTCTTTTTTTTGCCAATGGAGAGTGGTGTGGACTGAGTCACTTCAGGTACCAAGTCTGGATGGACCCACATGACCTTCCCTCATGATGTGGTAAGGGGTACTAGACCAGTAGCCTGATCTCGAGGAGGTGGAAGATTAGTAATCTCCATTATCGCCCGAGGGATGGGTATCACGCCGTCTTGAGTCTCTGTTGGAGGAAAGTTACCGAATTGTACTCACACCATTTTGGCTGCCACGGTCACCTCCTCGAAATCAATGGCCAAAGCCTTCGAATCGATGAGATGTTGGATGTATCGCTTCAGTTGGTAGCAGTCATGTGTAGCATGGTGGACGTAACAGTGGTAATAACAATACTTTGGGCTCTCTATTTCTGCCGGCCGAGGTTCCCGTCTTGGTGGAGGGAGCTAAATTCTATCTCCTTGTATGAGCATGTCCAGGATGGGCTTGACATGGCCGTCTTCGAAGGAGTAGGTCATTTGCGGCCATTGCTTATCTGCCATTTTTGACTCAGGCTTCTGGGCTGTGTCGGCCACCATAGCCTGCTTGCCCTTGTTGTCCCGATTGTTGGAGGCGTTACCACCATTGTTGTTGTTGGTATTAGTGCGCTTGCCCTTGTCCTCTCCCTCCAAGATATGCAGTCCCAATTGGCGAGCCTTCTTCAACCTGTCCTCGGCGCTAGTGGCACTGATGATAAACGTCTTCCAGTCCTTAAATTAACTTTCGCTCATCCAGAGGCTGATTGTTGGGAGCAGTCTCTTTTGGCAAATTTTAATTAAAAAGGAATCCGGATTACCAGACGGCAACTTCATTGCGGTTTGGCGAAACCGCTCAATATAGTTCCTTGTCAGCTCCTTCTCCCCTTGAACGACGTCCATAAGGGTGGACATTGTGACGTCCTGTTCTACTTCGTAGAATCTCTCCAAGAACATGCACTTGAAGCAGGCGAAGGAGTGGATGCAGTTGTCTGGCAGGTTACGGTACCAGTCGAAGGCGACCCCTTCCAATGCCCCGATGAATAATCGTATAAGTATGGCATCGTCATAGGGCAGATGGTCGATGGTGACCTCGAAGTGAGTGATGTACCGACTTGCGGAGGTCTTCCCATCATATGGATTGATGTGGAATGGTTTATACTTTGGTGGGAAGGGAACATCTCTCCACGCAACGGGATACGGTTGTCGTATCCTGAGATCTTGGCAGTTTTCTCAGGCATGGAACATGGCCCGGAGCTTCTGGACCTCTTTTCTTGCCTCCCTGGCCTCGTTTGCAGCGGTAGGAGCAGACATTTCAGGAGGATTGTTGCCCGGGTTTGGTGCCGCTGAGTTCGAGTCCGCATTGACCGTGGACCCAAGTTTGTTTGGCTAGGCGTCCCTCCTTGCAGAGTAGGAAGGGCTGCTTTGATCTCGTCCACCGATTTGACCAAAGTGTGCAGTATGGCCTCCAGGGTGTCGATGCGTTGGCGATCACTGGGACCATCTTGTTCGTCGTTTGTCATGAATGTTGTCCTTACATGAGTAGAAGTGGAAGGGACGGTGGATGACGTGCCCTCCGAATCATACCCCTATACCGAGAAGTCATCGGGGTATGTGGGAATGTTCTCCTCTGGTACAGACTCAGAAGGAATAGTACCCCCAGCTTCAGAGCTTGCTTCATCTTGAGAGTCGTGGACGTCCTCGGGGACGTCGGCACCTGTTGTATCTGATGGAAGAGTTGTTTCCTCGGGCTCGTCTCCTTGGAACATCGGATTGTCGTGGATGTTCGGAGGAGTGCTATCCCCAGTTCCAGCGACCCCCAATAATGTGGATGATGAATCTTCCACTGTAGCAGATTTCGTCTTTGAACGGGTACCTTGGAAAACTTCGGTGGTGGACAACCGTTTAGACGACAGTTTCTTAGTCACAGTGGTTGAAATCTTTGGGCTGGGAACGTTTATCTTCTTCCATCTCCCATCGGCGGAGATTTTCTGAGTAGAGTTGCAGGAGACGACGGGAGGTGCCTCATCCTCTGAGCTCGGCTGTTGTAATCTCTGGAAGACGGACTGTCGGTCTTCTCGTACCGACGCGTTATTGCAACAGCAGTTGGCAATGACTTGGGTGCAGTGATGTCCGTGGGAGGTCTCTTTGCACACCGAGGCCTCTTCTCTTTCCTTACGCTTGTGGAGGATAACCTAACGCAAGTCAGATGGGTCTGGAACGACCATGTTTGCTTCCTGGGTTTTAGGAGACTTTTGGGAACCACTCTGTCCGTTTGCCGCCGGAGGCTGGACTCGAGTGGTTCTGTATAACTTTCCATCAGAGGTCCGCATAACAGTATATGGAGCGCTCATATGGTCAGAGGTTGGGACAGCGGACTGAGCTCGCCAAGCTCGCGCTGCCCTAGACTTCTTCACTCTAGTACGTGAGGGCACATAGTAGGAAGAGTCTAAGTGGTACTGCAGAGAGTCAGACATATTTTTTCGAGAGCATGAGAGATCAGGACCGTAGGAGAGGCGAGCGAAGACTGAGCCTGAGCCGTATGGAGCAGACATCATGCGGCTGGAATCAACAGTCATCATGCGGCTGGCAGTCGTGGCCGCATAGGCTTTCTTCATGTGGCTGGGAGTTTCGACCGTATAAGTCTTCTCCATGCGGCTGAAAATCTTGGCCGTATAGGTATTCTGCATCCGGCTGGCAGTTTCGGCCGCTTGGTCATCATGCATGCGGCTGGCAATCTTGGCCGCATGAATGTTCAGTCTGCGGCTAGTGCCTTTGTTCGGCTTCTTCCTGGAGCACATAGAATCACTCTTTGCCCCTGCAAGTCCAGCATCGTAGTGCTTTCCTCTGCCTGACTTGGGGACAGCAGAGTCCTCTATGGCTTGAAGTGGGGCCGCATGAGAGTTGCCTTCGCCGTCTTGGGCAGCAGAAAGTACTCCGTCCAGAGCTTGGGGAGGAGCAAATAATTTTGGCCTCCACTCCCTGCGAGCTTTCTTTGTGCGGGTTTGCTTCTGGACCGGGCTAGCGCTCCCGTCGGAGAGCATTTCTTTAAACGCCTGTTGGTCGAAGCGGACGACCATCTTCTGTTGTGTGGAGCCAAGTTTGGCTGCATCCGATTGCGTCACCAACTTCTCGGCCGTGGAGAAGTTTATCCCCAGCAGAGTCGCCATCGTGTTTTCCATTGATTATAAAAGAACAGAACAATTATATCGGAGGACTGACTTTTACTTTACAATACAAACTCGCTCGTACAAAGAAAGCCTAGGGACAAAAACCTAGGTACAGCAATCTAAGTACAATTGTTTAGTTTTTCTGGGGGGTGACGGTAGAGGCTCGGGAAAGCGATGGCAGCTCTGCCTTACTCCTTGGACGATCGGACGTAGCCTTAGCTCTGGTGAAGAAATGCTCTTGGATGTGTGGGGAGACTCCCTTGCACCTTTGGTTGCTAGATCTCTGGATGTCTCTGTAGTGCTCCCTCTCTCTTTTCGCTCTCCTCCTCTCTCTCTTCTGCAAGGGAATGGCACCTTGCTATTTATAGGAGTGGGGTGTGATCATTAGGGTTTGCAAATGATTGCCTCCTTTAGAAGTCGGCAGTTAAGGATCAATTAATCTGGGCCATTCATCTTGAATATAATAAATTTGAGCAATTAATATGATTGCATCAAATCTCTGTAGGCAATAAATATTGATTGCCATGAATATTCGTGATTTGTGATTGCCTGCCACGTGTCCAATTTGCTTGATTTGATTTGATCTGGACAATTATGACGATCGCAACAAATATAATTTTGTTAGGATTTGTTAGCACCCATAATTCCAGGGAAGATAAGACTGCCACGTGTCTCAATTGTCGCGAAGAGTGCCACGTGTCTCAACCGGACCGTCCTGGTCAGAGCCGCAAATGGAGCATGCAGCCGCATGAGGATGGACAGCCACATGGGGATAGGCAGCCGCATGCAGATGGGCAGCCGCATGGGGATGGGCAGCCGCATGGGGATAGACAGCCGCATACAGATGGGCAGCCGCATGGGGATGGGCAGCCGCATGCAGATGGGCAGCCGCATAAATGTAGCGGCCGCATGGAGTGGCCTCGGGACTTGATAGATTTTGCCAGCTGTAAGAAGATTTTCTCCTCTTTCTTGGGATCATGCCATCATACAGAGTCATTATTACGTCCTTGTGTCAGAGCTGTCATAGCTGTTATTTGTCAAAATGGCCGTCAGGGCATTAAATGCAGCCGAATGTAGAGAAGAATTGTTGAAGGCCACGTGGTTTCTTTCTGGGCCGCATGGAACTATCCGAGCCGCATGGACCCTTGAGCCGCATGGATTCCTGAACCGTATGGACTTCTGAGCCACATAGGAGTCCTGAGCCGCATGGGGATCCTTCTGTCGGAGCCGCATAGGCCTTTCTTTATTCTTTTCTATGCTTCTACAAGGATATACAGGAAGAGGCTAATGAATTCTACAGTAAGCTCTTTATCCCTTCTCTTATTCTTCATCAAACTAATTTTGTAGATCTTTTGCCTTTATCTATTAATCATGAAGACAATATCCACCTAATGGTCAAGTCGACTATGGAGGAACTGGTTGATACACTCAAGAGCCTTTATCAGGACAGCACACCTGGGCCAGATGGCTTTTCTGGACAGTTCTTCAGGGCAGCTTAGGAAGTGATAGGTCATAACATTCTTGATGTGGTTTATCTATTCTTTGACGGAGTCGCCTTTCCTAGATCAATCATAAGCACACATCTCCTTCCTATACCCAAGGTGACATATCCAAAATCTATTAAAGACTACAGGCCAATAAGTCTTTACAACTTTGTTAACAAGCTATTCTCAAAGCTCATAGCGAGAAGATTAGCCCCTTTCCTTCCTCATCTAATCTTCCTTGAGCAGAGTGGTTTTACTAAAGGAAGAGAGATTGTCGACAATGTGATCCTGGCCCAAGAAATGATTAGCATGATACATCATAAGCATTGGGGTGGGAATGCATATTTGAAACTAGACATGAGTAAAGCATATAATAGAGTACATTGGGCCTTCTTTATTAAGGTTCTCCGCAAGATGGGGTTCTGCAAAGAGTGGCTCAACATGATCCTTCACTTATTAGATAATGTATGGTTTTATACTTTGATCAACAGGAGTGCTTCGGGGTTTTTCAGAGGACTGTGCGGCTTGAGACAGGGAGATCCTATATCGCTATTACATTTTGTCATTGCAGTGGAAAGTTTCAGATACAATTTGAATCGTCTCCGATATAGCCCCGGATTCACTTCTTTCTACTCACCCAGCGGATGTCCTATTATTACACATCTGGTATATGCAGATGATGTGCTCCTTTTTTTAGGAGGAGACAAAAAATCTTTTCAGAAAATGATAACTATTATTAGACAATATGAAAGGGTCTCTGGACAGAAGATTAATGTCGAGAAGTCGGGTATTTTTCTATCTCAAAACATTATGCCGGAGAGAGTTGAAGAGATCAAATCATCCTTTGGGTTTACAGTTAATCATCTACCTATGATTTATCTTGGCTCACCTATGACGGCAGGAATGAGGAATGCAGCTATGTTCGATGAGCTAGTGGCCAAGATAAGATACAAAATTAGTGGATGGCATAATAAATCTTTATCGTTGGGAGGAAGACTAATACTGCTTAAGTCAGTTCTTACTTCAATTCTGGTCTATACCTTGGCTGCCTGCAACCCACCGGCTAGTGTTATCAAGCATATTAAAGACATGTTTCAAAGCTTTCTATGGGGCTCTAAAAATGGGTATGACAAACGCTCATGGGTGTCATGGACGAGGGTGGCTATTCCTAAAGAGGAAGGTGGGCTGGGGATACGACGACTACAAGAAGTTATGGATGCGCTAACGGTGAATCTCTAGTGGAAGCTCAGGACCTCTCAACCTCTTTGGGTCTCGTTCATGAGTGCTAAGTATTTCCCATACAATCACCCTACTCAAGCCTCTGTATCATCGGTTTTGTCACATATATGGAAAAGAATTCTCAAAGGATGGGAGTTGGGGGACAGACACATTGCTAGCTTGCCTACCCAGGAGGGTTCAGAGAACTACACATGGACTCCAAGCAGAGCAGGTATATTTTCTATTTTCTTAGCTTGGGATTGTATCAGGGTTCATCAGGATATTGATGATAGATTCAAGCATATCTGGTGCTCTTGCATAGCAGCCAAGTGGTCATTGTTATTGTGGCGTATACTATGGCAGAAATTACCTACAGATGATGTCATACAGAAGCTAGGATTTCATCTAACATTAGCCTGCCATTGTTGTCTGTCACCTGCTTTAGAGACTAGTAGTCATATCTTAGCTGAAGGAAAACTTGCGAAGGATGTCTGGAAATACTTCTCTGAGTTGCTTAGAGTTTCGGCGTCATCAAGACCGATTCAACAAAGGCTTAGAAGTATGTGGACAAGGGGAAATAAATATCCAAAACAAATTACTGCGGTGGCGATCTGTTGGGTACTATGGAAGAATAGGAACAAATGGAGATATGAAGGTTATACATATGGAGAACAACAACTTATTTTCGAGGTGAAGAGGTAGATCAAGAAAGCTATGGTGCATTGTACTCATGTTGATCCTCCAGTTGTTTTGGAATAATGTTCGTTCTGCTCGTCTCCGGGGCGATGTACCCAACCATACTCTCAACCCGCGGAAGGATAACTGGATGGTCTGCAGGACTTGGGACTGGGAAATTCTTATTTGCATCTTGTTAGAAATTAAGGCTTGTGATAACCCTAGTTAGTTAAGTAGTAAGCCGTAGTAATTGCTTGGCCGCTTGTGAATGGATGGAGTCCAGCCTTGTCTAAGTCTTGTCTAGTACTAGTACCTGACTACTCTTGAACTTGACTGTTTTACTTATTATTAGACAATAAATGAGTGGAGACAGAGTGCTATTCAGGTGAAGGGTTACAACCCCGGTCCTTGTCTGGTTTAAGGGTTGTAACCTGGCTCCCGGAATGGTCCCACGTCACTAGTCGTTTATTGTCCTGTTGCACTCTTTATTTACTTGTACCTTCTTCCTTTTCTTTTCTTATGTTCTGATATGCTGGCTTTTGTTCTTATTTCGTGACCTCCTTTGTGGCACTTCCTCTTCTGGGGTTTGACCCAGCTGGTTTTGTGTGGCCAGATTTCGGAGCAGCTCCCGAGGATCTTCTGAACCTCCAGCCCGATGGTGGCGACTAGAAGGAACCCGGGCTACGAGTGGATTTTCTATTTTGTTTCGCTCACTCTATTGTAAAGTTATTCTTTTGAGGCGTTTAGCCGACGAGCACCTGTTAGCTCGATGCACTTTACTTACTGTCTGTCTACGGGCTGTAAACATGATTAACAAATCCTAGGGTTGATCATGTATGACTTAACTCTTGCTAGTCCCCGTATTTTGTACGACTAGCTTCATGATCAGCTAAATATGTAATATTTGGGACGCCTTATTATTGTATATTTAATGATCATACATCTTGCGACCTTACTTACTTGCTTGTGATTGAGACATTAGGCTTGTTCATGACCATAAGAGACTGTTGGCTTGTAGTAAACCCTCATATATCTAGACAGCCATGACCGTATATCGAGGTGGTTTCCATTTCAATATACGTAGCTGGCTATGTCTGCCCCCGTTCTTCAGTATTCTGGTTCTGGGGTGTGACTTGGTTTAAGTGGTGGCCCATGCAGGTCTTGTCAATCAAGAAATATGACGGTTTACCGAATAGATGTCTCAATCAGTATTCGCCCTTGATCTCTGCCCGTATTTTCAAATCCCTGAAATTCTTGCCCTGATTACATGCTTGTATCGTTGATCTGTCCTGGTCCTTCCTTATTGTTTCCCTGTGTCGTCTTCTTCAGCGACACTGTACCTGACCCTGCCGATCAGCAAGGAGGAGCACCTCCCGTGGATCAACAGCAACCTGGAGATCAAGCCCAGCATTCCGGAGTCGCCTCCAGAGTGATACCTACTGGAGGAGGACCCCGAGTTCGGCCCGTCCAGCCGGCGGAATTGATGATGGCACCTTATTAGGTCTCATCAGGACCTTGATAGCTTTCCAGGATCACAGAGGAGACGCCTTGCACCAGGCTGTGGCAGATGCTTTGACCAGAGGCGGTCATCCAGGGAACATCACGGCCAACAGCTTCAAGCGCTTGACCCTTCTTTCTTCGACGGCAGCGAGGATGCGATTGCCGCGGATGCATGGCTTCAGGATACCGAGGTGATTCTGGAAGCAGCTAGGACACCCGAGAATGAGAAGGTGGCGGTGGTACACCTACAGTTGTTGGACTAGGCTCGCAGTTGGTGGACAGTGCAAGCCATGGGATTACTGGCACCCATTGCTTGGGCAGTGTTTAGAGAGAGATTCAAGATGAAGTATTTCGATGCTGTGGCTCGATACGACCTGTAGACCAGATTTACCAACTTGAAGCAAGGAGGCAGAACGGTCGACAGTTATGCCTCAGAGTTTTCTAGACTCAGTAGGTTTGCCCCCACCTTGGCGGCGACCGAGTTTGATAGGGCCCAGCGGTTCCAGCAGGGACTGTATTTGGAGACCTTGTTGGCGGTTGAGCAGTTCGAGCACCAGATGTTCGATGCAGTCTTGAGAGCAGCTAGGAGGCATGAGTACACCTCCCAGGGGATCGTGGACAGGACCGGAGGTAGGAAGCGGTCCCACAGTCAGATGCACCAATCATCAGCTCCAACCCCGGCAGCTAGGGGATTGACCATTGGAACTCCGAGGCGGGCGGCCTCCGTAACGTCGGTTCAGCATTCGACCCCGATGTACCCGCAGCAGCAGAAGCAGAAGCAGACTTCCGCAATGGGATGTTCACATTACGGGAAGCCAGGCCATGTAGTGGCGGATTGTCGTAGGGCGCAAGGATTGTGCCTAGCTTGTGGAGCGGTAGATCATAAAATAGGAGCCTGCCCGAATAGGGGTAGTTCATCCTCTTCCAACCTAACCAGTCCATCGGTTAGGGGACCAGCACCTGTGCAGCAGCAGCAGTACCCGAGGCCATTGTTGCCTCAGGCCTAGGCATTCCAGCAGCAGTGTGCCCAGGCTCCAGTACAGAGCAGGCAGAGAGGTTTTCAGCAGAGGGGGCCCACAGCTAGAGGTCAGGCCATGATGATGGCTATGGAAGAAAAAGTTGCACCATATGAGGTAGTGGCAGGTACTATTCTCGTCAACTCCTCTCCAGCGTCTGTATTATTTGATTCTAGTGCATCGTATTCATTTATGTCTGCACGATTTGCGACACGGATAGGATTGGAGCCCGAGTCATTATCAGTGAGGCTCAATATACTTACTGGTAATAGCCTTGTGGGAGTAGATCGAGTGTTTTCCTCGTGTCGGATCGTAGTTAGCGGTAGGGAGTTCCCCGCTAGATTCATAGAGTTTTCTATGGCAGACTATGATGTAGTCCTAGGCATGGATTGGTTGATGAACCAGTATGCTAGGATAGACTGCCATAATGGCAGAGTTGTCTTTAGTATCCCCGGCGAGCCAGTGTTTTCGTTTCCCAGAGACGCAGTGGAGCCATCTTCCCCAGCATTGCGGATGGCAGTAGCAGCAGTGCAGTTACCCCGAATAGTTGAAGAGTTTTCAGATGTCTTTCCAGAGGAGCTTCCAGGGATGCCACCGGAGCGGGAGATTGAGTTCACTATAGACTTGATTCCAGGGACAGCACCAATATCAGAGCGAGTCTACAGGATGGCGCCTTCAGAGTTGAAAATTTTATACAAAATAATTGAAGAACTGAGGACCAAGGGATTCATCCATGCAAGTGGATCGCCTTGGAGAGCCCCGATGCTTCTTGTGAAAAAGAAGGATGGTACGTCCAGGCTATGTGTTGATTATCGTACCTTGAATTCGGTGACAATCAAGAATAGATACCCTCTTCCGAGGATAGATGACTTGTTTGATCAGCTCAGAGGGGCTTCAATGTTCTCGAAGATCGACTTCCGGTCGGGATACCACCAGATCAGAGTCAGAGAGCAGGACATCCCAAAGACAGCATTTAGATCGAGGTATGGACATTGGGAGTTCCTTGTTATGCCCTTTGGAGCGACCAATACGGCGGCTGTATTCATGGACCTCATGAATCGCATTTTTATGCCTTACTTGGATCAATTTGTGATCGTGTTCCTAGATGACATCCTGGTCTACAGCAAGAGTGAAGCAGAGCATGAGCAGCATCTCAGAGTCGTCCTCCAGACGCTTAGGGAGCATCAGATGTACGCCAAATTCAGTAAATGCGAGTTCTGGCTCGATCGCATATCATACTTGGGTCACATCATTACCCGAGGAGGAGTGGAAGTGGATCCCCAGAAGATTGTGGCTATCGAGTCATGGCCGGTACCCAGCTCAGTGGCAGAGGTTCGCAGCTTCCTTGGATTGGCCGGCTACTACCGGTGGTTCGTTTCAGATTTCTCAAGAATTTCAGCGCCAATGACCCAGTTGAGTCGCAAGGATGTGCTGTTTGTTTGGACAGCAGAGTGTCAGGAATCATTTGAGAAGTTGAAGCAAGGTTTGATAACGGCTCCCATTCTCACCCTTCCAGATAGGACCGGAGGATTCACAGTTTATTACGATGCTTCAGGCAGAGGATTGGGGTGTGTCTTGATGCAGCATGGGAAGGTAATATCTTATGCGTCACGTCAACTACGTGATCATGAGAAGAATTACCCGACCTACAACTTGGAATTGGCGACGGTAGTGTTTGCTTTGAAATTGTGGAGACACTACTTGTACGGAGATAGAGTGGAGATCTTTACTGATCATAAGAGCCTGAAGTATGTTTTCACCCAGAAGGACCTTAATATGCGACAGAGAAGATGGCTCGAGCTACTGGTGGACTATGATGTGGATTTGCAGTATCATCCCGGAAGGCCAACGTTGTAGTAGATGCATTGAGCAGGAGAGCCGGAGTTTATTTCCTGACGGTACAACCAGAATTATTGGCAGATCTACAGAAGATGGGAATTGAAGTGGTTCTTCCAACCAGTATGGCATTGATGGCCAGCCTACAGGTTCAGTCCAGCATAGTTGAAAGAATCCGGGTGGCACAGTCAACAGATTCTAAGATCCAGCAACTCAGAGCAGAGTATGAAGCAGGAAGAAGGCCAGAGTTATGTATCCATGAAGACGGTACACTTTGGCACGACACTCGTCTTTGTGTACCCAGTGGAGATATCAAACAGAAGTTGTGGCAGAAGCCAAAAGTTTACAATATTCTATTCATCCGGGTGGTACAAAGATGTACCGTAATATTCGTCAGCATTTCTGGTGGAATGGTATAAAGAGGGAGGTAGCCCGATTTGTCTCTCGGTGTTTGGTTTGCCAACAGGTTAAAGCTGAACATCAGAGGCCCGCTGGACTTCTTCAACCCTTACCGATCCCGGAATGGAAATGGGAACATATAACCATGGATTTCGTGACCGGATTGCCCAGATCTCCAGCCGGCAGAGATGCTATTTGGGTAATTATGGACAGGCTTACCAAGGTGGCACACTTTCTCCCATTCAGAGTTGGACAGTCGACGGTGCAGTTAGCAGAGATGTATCTCAGGCAGATTGTCAGGCTTCACGGTGTGCCAGTCAGCATCAGCTCGGACAGGGATTCAAGATTCACATCACACTTTTGGCGCAGCTTGCAGAAGAGTTTGGGGACTCGTCTTCAATTCAGCTCAGCTTATTACCCGCAGACGGATGGTCAATCAGAGCGCACAATCCAGACTCTTGAAGACATGCTGAGATCTTGTACGCTTGACTTCGGTGGTTCGTGGGAAGATCACCTGCATCTCGTAGAATTCTCGTACAACAATAGTTTCCAGGCCAGTATCCAGATGGCTCCGTTCGAGGCTCTGTATGGTAGGAAGTACAGATCCCCGCTAGCATGGGACGATGTCGGAGAGAGGCAGATGCTCGGACCCGAATTGATTTCCCAGACGGTTGAAGTGGTCAGGAAGGTCAGAGATCACCTTCGAGTTGCCCAGGACCGCCAGCGCCATTGGGTCGATGCTCATCGGCGTCCCTTAGAATTTGCTGTCGACGACCATATATTCCTTAGGATCTCGCCTAACCTCGGCGTCATTCGCTTTGGCGTGCGGGGAAAGCTTAGTCCTAGGTATATAGGGCCGTTCGATATTCTAGAGCGAGTAGGAGATGTATCCTATCGTCTCGCTCTTCCGCCATCGCTAAGTGAGGTGCATGATGTATTCCATGTGTCCCAATTACGACGGTATATTCCGGACCCGAGCCACATCCTATACCATTCGGAATTGGTTGTTGGTACCAACCTTTCGTATAAGGAGAGGCCCGTGTCTATATTGGACCGGAGGGAGAAGATACTCAAAAACAAGACTATTAAATTAGTCCGTGTTGCTTGGGGTCATCACTCTCTAGGTGAGTCAACGTGGGAGCGTGAGGACGACATCCGATCGCGATATCCCTACCTGTTTGACTCGTGAGGTATAATGTCTTTCTTATGCCTTACGTTTTCCCTTCCTTGCTTGCATTGTATGATTGTATAATTGAACTGCTTAGTATAACTTGTCTGTGCTTAATGTAACTTGTCGTGACAATCTCTAGCTCCTTGATTAAATTTCGAGGACGGAATTCTTTTAAGGTGGGTAGAGGTGTCACCCTCATTTCCCGTATTCCGTATTTAGACTCGTATCTGGATTTTGGCATGTATTTTTATTTTTCTCAACTTGTGGAATTTCGATATTTCTCGTATTTTGGGTTTTGACATGGCTCGGTTTTAATTGGTTTGGGTTGGTTTGGTTTGGTTTAATGTGTATTGGAACACCTTAGCCTATGCTCCACCCTCAACACACCACATCCTACCCTCTTTAAAACTCCACCAACTTTCTCTCTCTCCTCATAAACCTCCATTAATCTTCTTCTTCTCCTTCCTCTACACAACACCAACCCATAGGCAAGTGCACCTTGCCACCACATGAGGACCCTATTTTATTTGTCCATTTGCTAGATTAGGACATGGTGATCAACATTAGAACTTAGCATTTTGTGATTTAGAGTCCCCATTGTTCTAGATCTAAGTTTTTCCCTATTTTTGGATTTATATGGTTTTGATCGATTTAAGTTGGATTTTCATGGGTTTTGATGTTTCCATGTGGAAGAGAATTCCATTTCACCCTAGTTGGAACTTTGGAAATTCGGATTTGAAGTTCGGATGGCCAAGTTGTGATGTTTTGAAGTTTTGGGAACCATTGGAGCCTCTTCTCAGCCATGGAGAAGAAGACCCTGCGTGCGTGCCTTTGCGCATACGCAACTCTCCTGCGTGCGTGCTTTTGCACGTACGCAGCTCTCCTGCGTGCGTGCTTTTACGCGTACGCAGCTCTCCTGCGTGCGTACTTTTGTGCGTACGCAGCTCTCCTGCGTGCGTGCTTTTGCGCGTACGCAGCTCCCCTGCGTGCGTGCTTTTATACGTACGCAGCTCCCCTGCGTGCGTGCCCTTGTGCGTACGCTGCTCCCCTACGTGCGTGCCCTTGCGCGTACGCTGCTCCCCTGACCCCTTGCTTAACCCATTGGCTCTTGGAGTTTTGGTCTTATTTCTTTAAGCTTGGCTCTTCTATAGCCCTGTATATTCATATTTTATTAGATATTTTACGCCCATTTTATATCCTTACGCCTTTTGTCATGAACTTGATTTTACTTAATATGTTTGGAATGACTATTGTACATGATATGGTATGACAAGGAACTAGCATAAAACGACAGTGACCCGTAGTGGTGCACTCCTGACATGACCAACCTGACATGATAGTGGCCCATCGTGGCGTACTCCTGACAAGTACCCTGACATGATTTATCTTGATGCTGTTGCGACGGCTAACTTGACTCGTATAATCAACTTGACACCGTTGGTGTTCCTGCTTGCTTGCTTGTGCAATCCACTTGTCTTGTCTTGCATCATGTCTAGGACGTGACTCCCTGGTTTTCCACGGTCAGGGATTCGCACTGAACATAGATTAGGCTAATGACTAGATCTAACTATAGTTCATGGAGAATTTCCAGTCATAGGCAATCTCGTTATCTGGGCGCTCTTAATTGGACTTGTAGCTTGCCGACGAGTATAGCACATTTCCAGCGCACTGTCATGTGTTGCACCCTCTAAGTCACCTAAGGGTATATCGTCTCCGGGGCGATGTACCCAACCATACTCTCAACCCGCGGAAGGATAACTGGATGGTCTGCAGGGCTTGGGACTGAGAAATTCTTATTTGCATCTTGTTAGAAATTAAGGCTTATGATAACCCTAGTTAGTTAAGTAGTAAGTCGTAGTAATTGCTTGGCCGCTTGTGAATGGATGGAGTCCAGCCTTGTCTAAGTCTTGTCTAGTACCAGTACCTGACTACTCTTGAACTTGACTGTTTTACTTATTATTAGACAATAAATGAGTGGAGACAGAGTGCTATTCAGGCGAAGGGTTACAACCCCGGTCCTTGTCTGGTTTAAGGGTTGTAACCTGGCTCCCGGAATAGTCCCACGTCACTAGTCGTTTATTGTCCTGTTGCACTATTTATTTACTTGTACCTTCTTCCTTTTCTTTTTTTATGTTCTGATATGCTGGCTTTTGTTCTTATTTCGTGGCCTCCTTTGTGGCACTTGCTCTTCTGGGGTTTGACCCAGCTGGTTTTGTGTGGCCAGATTTCGGAGCAGCTTCCGAGGATCTTTCGAACCTCCAGCCCGATGGTGACGACTAGAAGGAACCCGGGCTACAAGTGGGTTGTCTATTTTGTTTCGCTCACTCTATTGTAAAGTTATTCTTTTGAGGCGTTTAGCCGACGAGCACCTGTTAGCTCGATGCACTTTATTTACTGTCTGCCTACGGGCTGTAAACATGATTAACAAATCCTAGGGTTGATCATGTATGACTTAACTCTTGCTAGTCCCCGCATTTTGTACGACTAGCTACATGATCAGCTGAATATGTAATATTTGGGATGCCTTATTATTGTATATTTAATGATCATACATCTTGCGACCATACTTACTTGCTTGTGATTGAGACATTAGGCTTGTTCATGACCATAAGAGACTGTTGGCTTGTAGTAAACCCTCATATATCTAGACAGCCATGACCGTATATCGAGGTGGTTTCTATTTCAATATACGTAGCTGGCTATGTCTGCCTGCGCTCTTCAGTATTCTGGTTCTGGGGCGTGACAGGTTTATAGATGTATAGGTTAGGTTTATACCAAAAAAACAGAATGAGAATCGGCCAAACGAGCGTTAAGGAAAGTCGCGACGAAGTCGGGCTGTGCTGTTGTTGTTTTTTGTACTACTGTTGTTGTCGCCTGTTGTGATGCTGGCCGACGGCGGCAGCCACGCGGTGGCATGCGGCGGGTAGGGTCGCCGGGGTGCGCGCCGGTTAGACTATCTTAGGGTTAGGGTTTCTCCCCAATCCTTCTCTCTCAATCTCTTTCTATATATATCAACGCATAGAGGGGCTCGGGTTTGAAGGAGGGGGAGGTGGTGAACAGTGCGGGGCACTGTTCACCCGCAGTTTTTCTTTTCTTTTCTGTTTTCCCTTTTTTCCCTTTTTATTTCATTTATCAAAATATATTTATAAATATATTACTAAATAAATAGCATATGAGGACTCGATTGAGTGGCACACCCTTGGCATGCGTGCCGTAGGCTCAAAATGGGTCAAAACCATATATTG
Organism: Iris pallida; assembly: GCA_029216955.1. NCBI lineage: Eukaryota > Viridiplantae > Streptophyta > Magnoliopsida > Asparagales > Iridaceae > Iris > Iris pallida. The sequence goes on along the minus strand of JANAVB010015000.1, from coordinate 20,062,369 downwards.
GGTCAAATGGTTCTAATCTATTTAGAGTCTCGAACTCAAGTTGGAAGTTAGGCCTAAAATTATGGTAAACGGTTAAATAGCTTAAATTGACCAGAAGTTGCGCAGAGTCAAAAGAATGCTTGGGTACAAGTTTGGATGGGACATAATATATCAAGTTGAAGTTGGACTTGTCTACTTCAAAACTCGTGAAGAATGTTTCGAATGATTGGCGCTTCTTGTGCTCCAAAAATCTAAGCTACGGAAAAGTATATCTACTGTCATAATTAAAAAAAAAATCTAATAAATATAAATAATATAAAAATATTAAAAAAATCCCAAAAATCAGGGTCCTCACAATCTACCTACCTTAAAAGAATTTTATCCTCGAAATTATAATAAGGCTCACTAATGAAGAACCACGCTAGCGCAACTAGGAATCAAGGGGTATACTATGTCACTACGGTGTCTCCTAATAACTTAAGTATAATCAATCCTAAAAAAAATTGGTTTTACAACATCTCTATCGTAAAACTATAAATGGTTATCTCTAGTCACTCTTCTTGGTACTGACGGTCTCGCAATGATCATGTTGAAGGCGTGTCCTCCTGACCATATTATTTCAAAATTATATAAGTCTCCTTTTAAATGACTAAGGTAAGTGATACCTACCATTCTATCTAATCCTAACTATACAACTGATAGGGCATAATAGTAAATGGGTTGGGTTAGCCTATGTTTAGTTCTTCTTGTAGAGGGTTAATCTCTACACTAAAACTACTACTCTTTTCTTGATCGAGTGACTACTATATGTGCGGAACCTATCATGATCATATATTTATTTGTATACTGAGGATGTCTACCCATCTTTGGTCATACTACCCTGTTAAACACTTGATGCCCTAAAATTTTATAATCCTTGCACACTAGTTGCAAAATCTATACCACTAGATATCTAAGTCATATGGCGTATCTAATCCCCACCTATCTATCAAGCAACCAAAAGTTCAATAAGCAAAATAACTTACACTATAATTTAAGAATTTCTAATAAATTCTATAAATCACGAGCATTTGTCGCTCTGAAATAGGAAGGGTCGAGAAGCAATGGTACGAGAAAGAAAAGGAAGAATAGTCGAGAGCAAATACGAAGTTCAAAGACGGTAGAGAATTTCTAAAAGAATTTTCAAGCAGTTATGGATTGAGATTCCTAAGGGATCAGTCATATTCGCAGGCCCGCTCGGTATAGTAACCTAACCAAAACGGCTAACTCGACCTGCATGGACCACCAAACGCCCAAGTCCTAAAATACGTACGACTAGGATACGTCTACATGCCAGCTACGCATCAAAAGGACTCCAGCCCAGCTCGAATATGTATAAGCTGTCTGGTTGTTCTATAATCAACTACATCTTAATCCACTAAATATTGGTAATAATAACGAATCAAGTGCAGTAAGGCTGATCAGACCATAATACACTGATTCTTGGATAGATAAATGTATTAAAGTGGATCCCCAATAACACATTTATCATGAACAAGCTAGGAGAAAATGCAAGCTTATAAAAGAGTAGGCTATAATAACAACGCGTGTCAAATACTGGACAAAATATAAATATGAAAGATATGATAATAACACAACTAAATATACCTGAAGTTTTGGCAAAGCAACCATCATCCATCAATGCACTAAACCATGATAACTCCATCTAATACCTGGAGAGATCACCAGGTCCTCAGGGGACTAGCAAGATACATAATATACAAGCCTACTTTGACAGTTTAAACATCCAATGATAGATATAATAGTGATAAAAACTTGAACGGAGTACAATACTAGAAATGAAATATAAAAGAAATAGCACGCCTCGAGAATCGTGCTGATAAACGTGACTATGAGTAAATCAGAGTAAAATCGCAGTTCGGTGGGGACTGACAGCCCTATAGATTGTAGCTCAGTGGGGGCTCATAACCTATAGTAAGTCTCTATCGCAGCTCGGTGGGGGCTCACAATGGAGAGTGGTCAAGTATATTCATCGTCTATAACATGGTCCTCGCCTAGAACTACGAGTCAAGGCAAGTCAAGTCAATAAGTCAAAAAGTCAAGTCCAGGTCAATCATGTCAAGGGCACCTGGCCTAGGAATACGTAATAATAAATCACAAGGTGTGTGTGTACAAAGATAACCGTAACCAGTAAAGGCAGGAAATAGAAATAAGCTACGTGCACGTATCACGAGAAAGTAAAGTGATAACTAGAAAGTAGCAATAATATGAATCAGAGGATTATGTGATCTAGAAGATAGAAAAGTAATAGCAACATAAGATATACATGTAAATACTGTAAAGTTTGGCAAGGTGTACTTGCCTGGTGGTAGCACGTAGAACCGACAATATCTAATCAATCAATGAGCCACCAAAAGTCTAACTCCTGCAAACGACTCTGGATGCTGAAACAGATATCACCAACGTGTTTGTCATAAAAAAAGTCTACGTTTGTCTGCCCAAAAATTCAATTCTGGACACAAGGGCAAAACGGTAATTTTGGGTCAAAATATTGTCCGCCGTTGGACCCACTTTGCACCGAAAAGCATGCCAACACCTACGATCTCTAAACTCATCAAACAATATATCTACAGGTCTGGTTTGATGATACGAACCAAACCGTATGTCCAAAGTTGAATTCTGATGGGCCGTGCACAAATTCGCCCGTTGGATCGGGTCACGGGCCCGCCAAAATAGCGTTCTGGTCGACCTTCTCAAAATCAGACCAACCTTGTCATACAGGACAAGAAAAACCATACGGTCCAGTTGGCACAAGTTTTGTCTCGAGATGACGAACGTGTACGAAGTTATGGACTAGTTTACAAAAAAGGTCGATACGGTAATTTTTGACGGATGTGCATCGAATTCGTCGTGCACACGCAACCAATTCGAGTTCTGTCAAATCCTACACATTCGCAACATCTGTACGCGTCTTTCGGTGCTTACGGGTCATGAGAATATCATCCGATTTGTTAGGACGGACGCCGTATTAGAAAATTTTATGATTTTGAAAACATAATTTAATGTGGTTTTTCTTGATTTCAAGCATATTTTACTTGATGCATGGTACACTAGAAATAATTCTAATAATAGGGTTTTTATATCGGTCAGGTTGTCTACAACTATTGTTCAGGTGGTTTACTAAACCAGTCGCTGGATCGGCCAATAGTCGCCTTCCAAATCGAGTTTTCGAAATAGTTTTCAACTGTCAAGGATAATGGTTTTTCGTCGATTTCAAGTTAATATAACTCGAAATCATAATTGATTTCAATCGAACTAATTATAGAGGTTTGTAGATGTATAGGTTAGGTTTATACCAGAAGAAACGGATTGATAATCGGCAGAACGAACGTTGCGAAAAGTCGTGGCAAAGTCGGCTGTGCTGCTGTTGTTGTTGGTACTGCTGTTGTTGTCGCCTGTTGTGATGCTGGCCGATGGCGGCGGCCGCGTGGTGGCGCGCAGCGGGTAGGGTCGCCGAGGTGCACACCGGTTAGACTATCTTAGGGTTAGGGTTTCTCCAAAATCCTTCTCTCCCAATCTCTCTCTCTCTCCCTCTCTATATATATACATATATATATATATATATTAAAAAATATATATATATATATAAATAAATATATATATATATATATATATATATAATGCACAGAGGGGCTCGGGTTTGAAGGAGGGAGAGGCGATGAACAGCACCGGGGCACTGTTCACCTACAGGTTTTTTTTTCTTTTTCTCTTTTCCCTTTTTTCCTTTCTATTTCATTTATCAATATATATATATATATATACATATATATATATATATATATATATATATATATATATATATATTCAGCCATGATCTTCCCGAGCTCTCCTTTCCCCTTTCTCCTCTCTCCGTCAGCATGGTGTCCTCCCCGGCATTTCTAGCCGTCTCCCGCTCCTCCCCTCCCTTTCATGCCTCGCCCCCCGCCGCCGCTTCCGCCGAGCTGGCAGGTTGCCGCGGCGGCAGCCCAGGGCTGTCAGATCTCAGCAACGCCACGTGCTCGTCGGCGTCCACCGAGGCGCGCTCGGCCCAGCCACCGACCTCCTCCCCTCTCGGCCCGGCGTCGCTCCATCCCCTGACCTCCCCGCCCCCCCTCCCCCAATGGTTCAGCGCCCTGGGTGGACCGTCGAGCAGCTTCGACTGATGGAACGAAGCCGCGCAGCCGCGGCTGCCTCTCCGGCTGCATTTCCTTCCCTCCGCCGCGGCAGCTGCTCCGTCGCCCGCACAGGCTGCGGGTCCAGCAGCATCTGCCCGGAGAACCAGCTTCCCCCTCGGGACCAGGGGTCGACTAAGTTTTCAAACTTTCTGCCGCCCTCGGGAGATGGGGAGCAGGTGGCTCCCTTGGGGGCAGGGAAGCACATGGTCCCGGCTGTCTTTTGTCCCCCCTCGGGACCTGTGACAGACCACGTGCCTCCAGCACGCGCGGTCCAGCCCTCTGATGGGACCATGGCTTGGCGCAAATTAGAGGTAGGCCTCGTGCCTCCTTTTAGACCCCCTCTTGTGCGCAGTCTAGAGGAGGGCCACGCGCCCCCTGTTCTATTTCCTCCTATGCACAGTCTATCGGATGGCCACGTGCCTCCCATTTCTTGTTCTACTGTGCGCGTTCCAGGCGAGAGCGTAGCCCTCTCTCTGAGAGCGGGCATCCTTCCCTGCGCTCCTCAGGCCGGGGTCCCCCTCGTTCGCAGTCTGAGCGCCCCCCCTCGCGTCAGTCTGGCGCTTCCCGAGGAGACCTCCTCTCTCCCCCTGGCACCATCAGGGCTTTCTCCCCCTTGCCTCTTGGCGCCATCCGGGGTCCCCCCCGCCATCTTCCGATCCCTGGCGCTTCCTCTCCAAGCCTCTTGGCACACCCCGGGGTTCCTCCTCCCAGACCTACGGTGCTATCGGGTGTCACCCCCAGTTTTTGAATTAGGGGTATTTTCATTATTTTTCAAGTTTTATAATTTTTAGGAATTTTTAATTATTTTATGTGATTTTTTGGGATTTATTTGGTTTGGTTTGGATTTTATCCAATTCGGACTCAAGTTGGAGACCCGGGTAGCCTGGACCCTAGTGGGACCCACATACTAGTTGGACTTGGCCCACATACCATCATAATTAGGTTAGAAATCATAAACCCAACTTCCATGGCTTAATTAGTCATTTTAGGGACTTAATTAGTTCATTAGAAACAAACCGAACCAAACCGAAACAAACCGAACCCAACCTAAGTCTAATGGGTTTGGAGGGCTATTGGATCCCACCCAAAACCCAATAACCCCCCCCCCCCACACTTGGCCGGCCATGAATAGCCCCCCCCCCCCCCCCCCTCTCTTTCCTTCACCACCAAGTAAACTTCTTCCTCTCCATTTCTTTGTTTCTTCCAAGCTTTCTTCTCAAGAGAGAAACCCATTGTTAGGTAAGCCATTAATCTTCATTTATTACTCTTTGACATTTAAGTTCTTCACAATAAATGAAGAGGAGATTATTCTCCATCTTTTGACCATAGCTTTTCCTTAGGTTTCCTAAAATCTAGTTTAAGGAAATTGGGGGTTTTCTAATTAGAGTAGTATATATATATATATATATTTTTATGTGTATATATATATATATATATATATATATATATATATATATATATATATATATATATATATATATATATATATTAATATGTATTTGTGTGTGTAGAGGAATGAGAGAGTGGTAGTGGTATTGGTGTCATGAGATGGTGGTGAGAGTGGTGTAGAGAGTGGAGGTGGTGTTGTGTGAGAGAGTGGTAGTGTGTGTGTGTGTGAGTATTGTGTGTGTGTATCTATATTTGTATATATATCTATATGTGTGTGTGGGTGTATTTACATATATGTAGCTATACGTGTATTTGTGTATTTATATATATGTAGATATACGTGTGTGTGTATTTATATGTATGTAGAGATTTGTGTGTGAGTGTATATATATATATATAAAAAAAAAAAAAAATATATATATATATATATATATATATATATATAGAAGAAGAGGAGAGGAAGTGAAGAGATGAAGAAGAAGAGAAAACACAGCAGTAGCAGCAGCTACAACTGCTGTAGCAGCAGCTCCAGCTGCAGGAGCAGCAGCTCTACTGGCAGCAGCAGCTGCCAGTTGATCCCCCCTTTTCAGCCCCTTAAGCCTATTGTATACCCCCCTATTTAGCCCATTTTACCCCCATATATGTATATATATATGATATATATATATATATATGTATATATATATGGATAGAAGATAGTTAGAATAAGAAGAAATTAGAAGAAGAAGGATTAGAGAAGTGAGGAGAAAAAGGAAGAATTGGAGGATTAGAAGAGAAGTAGAAAGAAATGAGAAGGGGTTAGAAGAAGGAATAGGAATAAGAGTTAGAAGAAGGAATAGGAAGAAGAGTTAGAAGAAGAATGGGAAGAAGGATAATAAGAAGAAGGATAAGGAGAATAGGAATTTGACGAGGAGGAAATAGAAGAAGAAGAATAGGAAGGGAAAGTGGGAAATAGAAAATGGAGGAGATCGAGTTAGAGGGCGAAACGGAGCTCGGAGTATCGGAATGAGTTGAAACTTGGCGTGGGGCTAGAATACGTGAATTAAATTTTGCGGGTAGGCTCCCGAGTTGGAATCGGGGTTGTAGGGCGCCGGTATCGCGCCGTATCATTGCGTATCTTGAAATATTCAAGATATCGGCAATGGGCCGTATCATGGACTAGACGTCCACTTTACTTAGGTATCTTGATAGGTAATATATGTATAGGCTAGTATCTTACTACCCTAGGGAGCACGGGTCAAAATATTAAGCGTAGGTAGGCTAACTAGGTTTCCACCTAGGCTAGAAATTTACCTTAGAAAAGGTAAATTAGGAAATTGGCCTACGGCCATGATTTGAGTTTCGAAGTCCAAGATGGACTTGGATATGGGTTGTAGAGGTTGGTAATAGTTAGAAATAGTCGCCTAGACCTAGTCTTGACCTCGGTTGACCACGGTTGACTTTTCAGACCTAAAGTCAACTATGGGTCAACACTTTACCCAATTTAGTCCCAAATTCCATTAAACTTGGGAAGTTGACCAAAAGTCAACTATTAGTCACCATTTACCTAGAATTGATCTAGGGTTGACCAGAGTTGACCGGAGTTGACCAGAGTTGACCAGTTGACCAAAAGTCAACTGTAAGTTAACCGTTGACTCAAATCGACCTAGATTAATTCCGTTTGACTTGCATTGACCCAGTATGACCTAGCTATACCTAATATGACTTAGGTTGACCTCGTACAGTCTAGTTTGATGTGTCTTAACCTAGAATTACTAAATAGGATTTAAATTGTCTTGACTTTAATTCCTAAACGTAGTATTGATTCGTCTTGTTCTCTATAGGTCCTCGAGATGCTATATTTGCTCCAGTTGACATACCATACCATATTACAGGCGTGTACAATCTCTGATACTTTTCCCGACATGAGATGTTATTCTTCGTTATCTTGGTATATCTTGTACAAGCTCCCTTGTAGTTCTTGTGCAGTATATAGACACCAATTCTCGAGGAGACTTGCTCCCTTCTCGTAGAATCCCGTGTCATAACGTGTCTTGCTTTGGATCCACTCTACCAGTCGGGGACGGAGAGTACTAGTGTAGATGTGTGGTCATTATCCACCTTGTTTATTCTTGTCGACCTTGAATGCTACCAATCCTACACTCCACGTAGGATTGGCTGATCAGCAGACCTTGTGCAGACCCAAGCCGGCCATATATTGTAGCTAGTACTCACACACCTAGAGATATGATTCTTGATTCTTGTACATACCATGATCAGTTTACTTGCCTTGTTCTAGCTCTAGATTTACAGCTTACCTTGCCATGATACTCACATGTACATTCCATAATTTTCTTGTATATACTCTCTATTTATAGTCTTATAGCTTTTGTCATATCTTGTGAACTGTTGTTAGTAGATTGTACTCGTTCCATCCTGACAGGATATGTTGACAATATTACAGATGCTGATGAGGGAGATTATTGTACCTACTACGGTCCGGATGACGTAGTGGGCGTAGACTTGGAGACTTTGGTCCAACAGGGCTTAGCTCCGCCTGACGAGACCTTACCACTTGCTTAGTTAGAGTAGGTCTTTTGTACTGGACTTTGTCTCCAGCTACTTTTGAGACTGTTATTATTATGAATTGTATTAGAGACTTGGACTTGTATATATTCTTGTGTTGGACTTGACAGGTTATTATTTTATTATCGTCTTGTTGTCTTTATCTTTCAGTCTTTTCTATATTATCTTAGAGTTGTGATTGAGTACTCATATTCTCGACAGGTTTTTGATATATATATATAAACTGTTTAGAGTAGAAAACCTACAGCATTCCACGCCGTTTTTACGGTGAGGGCTGGGCGTTGTCACGTGCACGTGCCCTTATAGAGGGTGCGGGTCGTGACACGTTTTAGTGGTGGCCCATGCAGATCATGTAGTCGCAATTAGTGCGATGTCGTGGCGGCACTCGTCTTAGAGTGTTGACTACGAGCCTGTGTTACACATAGGAGGTAGTAGGTTAAGAGTGCTCAATCACAGTAGGAATTTTTCTTGGTTATCTTGCTTACCGTCTTTGATATTGATTTACTGCATTCTAGCTGTCCTCCTTTGATATTGCCTTCATGTGCCATATTGATATCTTCTTTTCAAATTGTCTCACGGAGAGGTCTGCCTTCTCTGGCGGACAGGCTCCGGTCACTTCTCCTGCAGATGGGACTTCTGTTGGGGCTCTCGGGGGTACTCCTCCAGTGCTCTCGATGACCGTCCCTGGGGTTGCGGGTGCTCTTCTTGCAGTGCCGGAGGCTACGACGGGAGTTGTCGGGGGCGTTCTTCCTCCTGCTGCGTAGCGGATTCCTCCACTAGTTACAGATGTACTTCTACCTCCATCTCCTCTACCTACGGATATGGGGCAGATGCTTAACTTTTTCCAGCAGATGCTGGAGACTCAGAGAGCCCAGGCCGAGGCTCAGCAGAAGCAGACAGACGCGATGCGTCAGGGTATGGAGGATGCCCATCAGTTTGCCCTTGCAGCCGTTGAGCAGAGGGCTTCTCATCCGGGGACGCAACCGAGGTACGGAGATATCCAGGACTTCAAGAAGCTCGGGCCCCGTGACTTTAGCGGGACCGAGGGTGTGGTCTATGCAGATGATTGCCTCGAGGATATCGAGCGGCAGATGAGGGCCTCCCGCCTGGCAGACGACCTGAAGGTCGAGGCGGTAGGTTTGCAGTTGCTAGACATTGTGCGCACCTGGTTTAGAAACGAGCCAGCCCTAGCTGGAGAGGGCCATACTTGGGCAGAGTTCAAGCTCCTCTTCAAGGAGAAGTTCTTTTCCCCCACGGACAAGATTGACCTGGTGCGACAGTTCCAGGATCTGTAGCAGGGCAGTTTATCTGTGGAGGAGTACGCAGCGGAGTTCGGCCGTCTGAGCCGATACACAGAGTATATGGTTCGAGACCCGGAGATCAGGGCGAGCCATTTCAGGGAGGGGCTCACTTGAGATATCAAGATCCTCATTCCCTCATTCTATGAGACTTATACCCAGATCTATGCGGTGGCCCGTAAGGTTGAGCGGGAGTGGGGCTTGAAGCCCAAGAGGGAGCGTGACCTTTTTTGGGGGCTAGTAGCAGCGTAGGGGCTGCTAAGCGCCCTCAGCTTTAGCATTGTTCTTTCCAGCATCACCAGTCGCAGGTGCAGGCCAGAGCACCGGTTCAGCAGCAGGTGCAGCACACTCAGCAGAGGCAGGCACAGCATGGGGTTCCTTGCGGCTACTGCAAGAAGCCCAGTGACATCTGGAAGGTCTGTCAGAAGAGGCTGGGCATGTGCCTCTATTACGGGGAGGTTGGACATCAGTTGAGGAATTGTCCTGCGAACCCTCGCAGGGTAGTCCGTAGAGCGGTAGCAGCTCAGAGGGCACCGGCGAGAGTTCCTACGGTACAGCAGAGGGGTCCACTTCCGACCCAGCAGCAGCGGTTTGTTCAGCACCACCAGCAGCAGAGTGGTCAGGGTAGAGACTTTGCTCTTACAGCCGAGGAGATGGAGCCTATTATAGATGTAGTCGCAGGTACTATTTTGCTCGATTCTTTTCAAGCTTTAGCCTTGTTTGATTCTGGTGCTACGCACAGTTTTGTGTCTGTTTCTTTTGCTCTTAGGCACAATATTATTGCTGAGTATCTTGGTAGGACTTGCAAGATTATGACTGGGAATGGCATCATCCTAGTTAATAATGTTTACAAGGGGCGAAGAGTTTCTTTGAGAGGCCGGGAGCTGAGTGCGTGTTTGCTCGTAATGCCACTTCCGAGTTACGATGTGGTACTCGGTATGGATTGGTTGAGCATGCGCCACGCTAGCATCGACTGTAGAGGGGGCAGGATTCTGTTTAGGCCGCCGGGAGAGCCGGAGTATGAGTTCACCAGGGGTAAAGTGGAGCAGGGAGATGGATTCTGCAGAGCATTGTTGGCGGGGCCGGTGTTGCCACATCCACTTAGTGCTGAGTTCTTGGATGTCTTTCCCGAGGAGCTGCCCGGGATGCCGCTAGATCGTGATGTTAAGTTTTCTATAGACCTAGTGCCGGGCGCTGGGCCTATCTCCCAGCATGTCTATAGAATCAACAATAGCGAGTTAGTGGAGCTGAAGAAGTAGGTCGACGAGATGGAGGACAAAGGCTTTATTCGATCTAGTTCTTCACCTTAGGGCATGCCAGTTCTTTTCATCCCCAAGAAGGATGGTACGGTACGTTTGTGTATTGATTACAGGGCGCTCAACAACCTTACCATCAAGAACAAGTATCCTTTGCCAAGGATTGATGACTTGTTCGATCAGTTGAGCGGGGCGAGAGTGTTCTCGAAGATCGATTTGTGCACCGGGTACCATCAGCTGAAGGTGAAGCGGGATGACATTCCGAAGACTGCCTTTCGGACTCGCTATGGCCAGTATGAGTATACTGTCATGCCGTTTGGGTTGACCAACGCCCCGACGGTATTCATGAACTTGATGAACAAGGTATTTCATCAGTACCTTGACAAGTTCATAGTGGTCTTCATTGATGACATCCTCATCTATTCGAAGACACCAGAGGAGCACGAGGAGCACCTGAGGATTGTGTTGGACACTCTCAGGAGGGAGCAGCTGTATGGGAAGCTATCCAAGTGCGAGTTCTTCTTGGATCGCGTTGAGTTCCTAGGCCATGTTGTCTCTGGCGAGGGGATTTCAGTGGATCCGAAGAAGATTTCTGCGGTGGAGTCCTGGTCTACGTCAAGCTCAGTAGCAGAGGTTCAGAGTTTTTTGGGTCTGGCAGGTTATTACCAGAGGTTTGTGCAGGACTTTTCCGGGATTGCCCAGCCGATGACCCGCCTTACCAGGAAGGACGAAGAGTTTGTTTGGTCCGATGAGTGTCAGGCCGCCTTCGAGAAGCTGAAGGCGAGGTTGACTACAGCTCCTATCTTGACGCTGTCATCTGGATCTGGTGGTTATACGATCTACAGTGATGCTTGAGGACGGGGTTTGGGTTGTGTGCTTCAGCAGCACGGAAAGGTAATTGCCTATGAATTTAGGCAGTTACGTGCTCATGAGAGAAATTACCCTACCCACGATCTGGAGCTGGCAGCGGTCATCTTTGCTTTGAAGCGGTGGAAACACTATCTGTACGGAGAGCATGTGGAGATCTATACTGACTACAAGAGCTTGAAGTACATGTTTACCCAGAAGGAGCTGAATATGAGGCAGAGGCGATGGTTAGAGCTGATGAAGGATTTTGATATATCCTTACAGTACCATCCAGAAAAGGCCAACGTGGTCGCAGATGCTCTGAGCAGGTATCCCGTGGACATGTGTTTGACGATGGATCGTCACCTTCTGGCAGATCTGCAAAGCTTGGGCATAGAGGTGATAGTTCCTGGGTTCGAGGCGCAGATGTGGGATCTGCAGGTGTAGTCGGAGCTGATGGAGAGAGTCAGGGCAGCTCAGTTTGAG
>JANAVB010015000.1:19740336-20045336 GCA_029216955.1 Iris pallida | reverse complement strand
TTGATTCTTGTACATACCATGATCAGTTTACCTGCCGTGTTCTAGCTCTAGATTTACAGCTTACCTTGCCATGATACTCACATGTACATTCCATGATTTTCTTGTATATACTCTCTATTTACAGTCTTATAGCTTTTGTCATATCTTGTGAACTGTTGTTAGTAGATTGTACTCGTTCCATCCTGACAGGATATGTTGACAATATTACAGATGCTGATGAGGGAGATTATTGTACCTACTACGGTCCGGATGACGTAGTGGGCGTAGACTTGGAGACTTTGGTCCAGCAGGGCTTAGCTCCGCCTGACGAGACCTTACCACTTACTTAGTTAGAGTAGGTCTTTTGTACTGGACTTTGTCTCCAGCTACTTTTGAGACTGTTATTATTATGAATTGTATTAGAGACTTGGACTTGTATATATTCTTGTGTTGGACTTGACAGGTTATTATTCTAATATTGTCTTGTTGTCTTTATCTTTCAGTCTTTTCTATATTATCTTAGAGTTGTGATTGAGTACTCATATATATTTATTGCTTGTCCTTCGTTCAGAGTTGACCATATTCTCGACAGGTTTTTGATATATATATAAACTGTTTAGAGTAGAAAACCTACAGCGTTCCATGCTATTTTTACGGTGAGGGCTGGGCGTTATCACGTGCACGTGCCCTTATAGAGGGTGCGGGTCGTGACATCAGGGTCCGTGCTACCTGGGGCCCCCTCCATGTTAGCGCAGTCTGGCTTCCCCCGCCCACTTGTGATCCCTGGCGCTTCCTCTCCCAGCCCTTTGGCGTACTCCGGGGTTCCTCCCCCCAGACCCTCGGCGCAATCGGGGTTCGCACAACCCGGGGCTCCCTTCTCGCTAGTGCAGTCTGGCACCATCACCTGCTCGACTTCAACCCGGAGCTGCTCCCACGTTTTGGCGCCCCCTGCAGCCACCCTCACCGCCCCCTCTTCTCCTCCCCTCCCCGGTTCCGTGGTCGGCGCCTCATACGCCGAGGCTCTTAGGCCGGATCAGAGGCAGCGTTCTCCTTCGTCGGCGGCCGAGATTCTTCTTCCGGATCTAGAATTCCCGTCTCCCTCCGATGGTGCACCCATCCGGGTTCATTTTGCCTCGTCTGAGATCTATTCCCTATCTGCCTCCTTTTTTAAGTCGTTCATTCTCAAATTCAGCTCCGGATGCCCGAAGATCCCCATTGTCTCGGCAGCGATCTCTGGGTGGGGCCTCTCCGCTGACTTTCGGGTAGCTCCACTCGACCCCAAACATATGCTTCTCCACCTCTCTTCCGACTCGAACTTCGCGATTGCCCGGGCTAAGGGCACTGTCAGAATGGGCACACAGATCGCTAAAGTGGTTAAATGGTCTCCCGAATTCAACCCAAAATTTGACTCAACTATCATCTCTACCTGGATCACCCTCCCCAACCTCCCCCTGGTCTGCTTCCCTGCAGCCGCCCTCAAACGAATCGCCAGCTCCTTCGGGACCCTGGTTGCCATTGCGGAAGAAACCCGCAACCTCTCCAAGTACAACTACGCGAAGATATGTGTGGATCTAGACCTTGCTAATGAACCTCCCAAACTCATAGAGATAGATCTCGGAGACACAACCCACAGTTAGGAACTGATTTACGACAACAGCATTATCTTCTGTAAACACTGTCAGATGAGTGGCCATCAAATGCAGCACTGCTTCCGCGCTCACCCCGAACTTAAAAAGAAAATCCCGCGCACCTCACGTGCGCCAACTGCTCAAAAACACCCCGCCACCAGCATCCACAAACCGCATCCCGACCCCCTCCACCAGACCGAAGGTCAAACTATCCCCCACCCCCAGACGTCAGCCTCAACCAGTCGGGCTATCGTCCCCTTCATTCCCTCCACCCTCGCACTCCAAAATTCGTTTGAACTCCTCTCAGACCCCCCTTCTGATGAAGCACACAGAGCGCTTTGCATCCTCCCTCCCATCACCACCGGCCAACAAGAGTCCCCCAAGTTCAGTTGACACCCAAATGCCGATAACTCTATAATCACCCAAACTCAACCAGAGATCACCACACCTCCCTCCCACGAGGCCTCCCCCTCTACCCTTCCTCCCGATAACCGTTCACAACAACCGGGACAGGCCGCAAAGGCCGCGTCGGCTAGTAGCTCAGTGCAGGTCGAGGGTTATCGGGCAGACCCAGAACCTCCCACTGCCACTAAGGTCGCTCAGACCTCTCACACCCACATCTTAACCGGCAGATTCTGGCAGGCCAAGGAAGCTGGGTTTCTAGATCGTGCCAACCTCTTTTGTGCACTGGAAGATCAGGAGAGCGACTCACTCAACATCGCGGTCGCAGGAGGAAGTAGCGATCAAGACCGACCTATCAATGAGTCAGGAAGCAACGGAAACATTAGTGCCCTAACCAAAAAAAATGCATCCAAGAAGAATAAAAACAAACAAAAGCAGATGACGGCTAAGACTACCAGGTCCGCCTCGAAGCACAACCAACACCACCCCTTTTCTCCATTTGATGCTTAACATCATCTCCTGGAATGTCAGAGGGCTCGAGAACAAATCGACGATGAACAGAATTCTCAGCCTCAAGAAGACTCACCGTATTGACCTCTTAATCATTATCGAACCTAAAATCCCTCAGAAAAGACTCAAAGCCACTCAACTCAAGTTAGGCTTCCCCAATGCCATCGCGGGAGGCAACGATATCTGGATTTTTCTCGCTCAAGACTTCCAATTTGGCACCATCCAAGACTCTTCCCAGGCTCTCACTTGCTGGGTTGAACACCCGGCTCTCAAGTCCCGTTCTATCATCTCCGCCGTTCATGGCAGTTGCGATATCCATGTGCGCAGACTGCTCTGGGCAGACCTCTTGAGGATTCAACCACAAGGACTGTCGTGGCTTTGCATCGGTGATTTCAACACGGTGGCTTGTATCGAGGAGAAGTCCGGTGGCCGCCCCCCCCCCAAGCCAGCTATGGATGATTTCAACAACTTTACCTTTCACGGGAACCTCACCCCAATCCCCTTCCTCGGCAGCACTTTCACCTGGTGTAACATGCAAGAAGGCCACAGGCGGCAGTATTCCCGACTTGATCGGGCGTTGATCAATGACGGATGGTCCGACATGGGCCTTATCACCAATCTCTCCGATCTCAACTCCACCGAATCGGATCACTCCCCTCTTCTTGTCCAAATCAGAAGCAATCACACCGACAACAAGAAAGCTTTCCGCTTCCTCAACTTTTGGCGTCATCACCCTCAATTTCAGAACATCGTCGCTTCGGCATGGCATTCAGTCTCGGACATTGACCCCATGACCCGGATGGCGTCTAAGCGCAAAGCCACTCGTAAGGCCCTATCTTCTTGGAGCAAAGAGGCTTACAACAACATCTTCCAGGCCATTCGCGAGGCGGAGGACGACGTCACTCGCACGGAGTCCACTTTTGCCATTTCCAACTCCCCGAAAACTCGCTCATCCCTAAACCTAGCCAGAGCTCTTCTTAAATCTAGGCTGAGAGTGGAGAATGAATTCTGGAAGCAAAAAGCCAGATTGACCTGGGACACTGATGGAGACCGCAATTCCAAGTTCTTCCACGCTTGCGTCAAAGGACGCAGGAACAAATTAAAATTACACCGAATTCTCGACGACCATGGCAACCTTATCGACGACCAGGCTGGGATCCAGGTCGCAGCCGTGAACTTCTTCTCCAGCTTATTCACCAAGGAGCGGGTCGCTAGAGACGAGACGCTATTGTCGGTCATCCCATCCCTCATTACCGATCATGACAACGAGACTTTGATTGCCACCATTTATGAGGAGGAGGTCAAAGCTGCGGTCTGGTCCATTAACGAGCACAGTTCTCCGGGGCCTGACGGGTTCAACAGCATTTTCTTCAGAGCTTGCTGGGACATCATTAAAAACGACTTAGTCGAAGTCACTATCGTCTTTCTCCAAGGGGCCAGATATCCTAATTCTATCTCCTGCGCAAACATCATCCTTATCCCCAAAAAAGACAATCCGGAAACCTTTAAAGACTTTCGTCCGATCAGCCTCTGCACATTCACCAACAAGATCATATCCAAGATTATCGCCAACCGAATGTCCGGTCTTCTCCCCAAGATCATTTCTGAAGAACAAAGCGGGTTCGTCAAAGGACGCAATATTACTGACAACATCCTTCTTGCGCAAGAGATGATCACGTGCATGAAGTTCCCGTCGAGAGGGGGAACGTTGCCATCAAACTTGACATAGAAAAAGCATACGACCGCCTGGACTGGCAATTCATGATCTGGGTGTTCAGGGCCTTTGGCTTCTCCGAAACTTGGATAGACATAGTCTTCAGATCTATCAACAACGCGTGGTTCTCCACCGTGATCAACGGTCAGGAGGCGGGTTTCTTT
Source organism: Iris pallida (assembly GCA_029216955.1). Taxonomy (NCBI): domain Eukaryota; kingdom Viridiplantae; phylum Streptophyta; class Magnoliopsida; order Asparagales; family Iridaceae; genus Iris; species Iris pallida. The sequence goes on along the minus strand of JANAVB010015000.1, from coordinate 20,040,939 downwards.
TGCTCTACTCGCGGGGTTAGACAGGGGGACCCGCTCTATTCCACCATTTTCATTATCGCGGCCGAAGCTCTCAGCAAAAGCCTCAACAGCATGCCCGGTATGGCTGGTTTCAACCACTTCCACACCACCACCGGATGCCCTCTTATCACTCACCTGGCTTACGCGGACGATATCCTCATCTTCTCCTCTGGAGACAGCAGTTCGATAGAGGTTATCTTGAGCACGATCGCCAGATACACCAACTGCTCGGGTCAGCGTGTCAACAACAACAAGAGCGTCATCTATACGCATCACAAAGCAGACATAACACACTCCACCATGCTCGCCAACAAGACCTCTTTCAGAATGGCCTACCCCCCTTCATTTACCTAGGTTGCCTGCTGGTGTACGGCAGGGCCAACTCCGGCATATACGACCAACTGGCAGACAAGATCCGCAAACTCATCACTGGATGGCACAACGCTACCTTATCCCCAGGAGGGAAAACGATCCTCATTAAACACGTTTTATCGTCCATCCCGATGTACATTCTAGCCGTCTGCTCCCCCCTATGAAGGTACTTCACTCTCTAGAATCTCTCTTTGCTAAGTTCTTCTGGGGTCAGAACGACGGCAAAGACAAACATCACTGGGCCGGTTGGGATACAATGGCTAAACCCACTAGAGAAGGTGGTTTTGGCTTCTGCAGACTCGCCCACATCGTGGATGCATGCACCGCTAAGCTATGGGGAAAGTTACGCACCGAGACCTCCTTACGGATGAAGTTTATGAGAGCCAGATACTCTAGATTCTGCCACCTGTCGGAGGCTAACACTAACAACGGATCCTCGCCATCTTGGCACCGTATTATTCGGGGGCGCACCACCGCTAAACCACTGATCCGTCTCCAATTGGGAGACGGCAGCTCCCAGGCCTGTCGGGAACGATGGTTAGGAGCAGAGATCATTCAGCCCAACATTCTTACTCCTCAGGGGTGCACCATTAGAGACCTATGGGAAGGCAGTTCCGGTTGGAATTAGAGGAAGGTCAGAGATTGGCTTGGTCATCCGCGGCCACCAGTCTTCTTGCTGCGAATATGCGGATTTTCGACACGCCCGACTCTTGGAGATGGTCCCCTAACCCTAGTGGGACATTCAGTTTGGCTTCCGCCAGACGTATAGCCAGAGGCAGCGGGGCGCAGAACATGGTCTACACCAATTTTTGGCAGGCTTGCATCCCTATCAAATGGTCGATCCTTATCTGGCACGCTCTTCGCCGCAAGATTCCGACGGACGACATCATCGGAACATTGGGATTCAGCCTCGCCTCCAAATGCTACTGCTGCGAGGAGCACAACTTAGAATCCGCTGAGCACGTCCTTCTTTCGGGGGAGCTAGCCGCAGGCACTTGGTCCAACCTTCACCATAGGCTTAGTATGGGTCAACCGACCGGGGGCTTCTACGATCTCTTGGCATCCTGGTTCCGTTCCCACGGGCATCAGATCGTAGCAGCCGCTGGCATTTGGGTCCTTTGGAAGAACAGGAACAAATTCCGTTACGAAGGGCGCCAACTCCCCCCTCCTCAGTTGTACAGAGAAGTCATCAGACAATGCTTGAAAGTGAGGAGGCGTTGCTCTCACGTCTCCAACTTGTTCTGGGAGACCCTGGCCTAGGCCGCTTCTTCCCCCCTGCTTTTGTTAGCGTGTGTGTTCCGCGCCTTTTGTTTTCTGTTTCTTGGTCGCGTTAGCGCGCTTACTTGTATAGGCTTCGGCATTTTGTGCCTATATTTTCAATAAAAGTCTGCTTTCATTAAATATATATATATATATATATATATATAAATATATATATATATATATATATATTACTAAATCTATATTTATGTTTATATATCTATATCCTCTATAAAAATAAAAACAAGAATCTCCCTGAAAATATTATATATATATATATATACATATATATATATATATATATATATATATATATATATATATATATATATATTATATATAAAAAAAATAAAAAAATTAAAAAAAGTAAAAAAAAATATATATATATATATATAAAAATATATATATATGTATATATTATATCACATAATTAATTATTTAAATCATAATTACTAATTTGAATTCTATTACAAAATCTAACTATAAATAATTGTACAAGTAAAAATCTATAATATTTATAAATAGAATAAAAATTAATTTAACAATATTTATTTCGACATAGAATTTTTATGTACACCTATTAGTTTAGGTAATAGTGAATATCTTATTAATAAAAATAATGTATATGTATTACATATATAAATATATGTATATGTATTACATATATATATATATTTATATAATTTATATGTATACATGTAATGTACATGTATTACATATATATATATATATATATATATATATATATATATATATATATATAATATATATTTTTCTTTTTTATATATATATATATATATATAAAATATATATATATATATATATATATATATATATATATATATATATATATATATATATATATATATAACTCTTACTTATAAAATCACTTAGTAGACCAAAATAAGATACCAAATACATATATAAAATCACTTATTTTTCTAGTAAGAACACACATATGGCTCGGTCTACCCTACCATGGCTAATAAACTAGTCAAAGCACATGACTACACTCTTTATGCCAAAATTCCTAGTCAATATTCATCTCAAACTTAACCATGACTAAGGCAATATTTATTTAGTAATTAGGCTATTATAAATATAATCGTATATATACAAAATTGTATTTAAATCTATTTGACTGTATAACATCCCAAAATAAATCCATAATAATTCTACTAAGTCATGGCAACCTAACATGGCTTCCTACTTGGTGGGATTAGCTACGTTAGGATCCGAATATATTTTCTAATCAAGTCAAACTCGAAAAGTCAATCAATGAGTCACTGGTGTCATTCACAAATAAATAGCATATGAGGACTCTATTGAGTGACACACCCTTAGCATGCGTGTCATAGGCTCAAAATGGGTCAAAACTATATATTGGATCAAATGGTTCTGATCTATGTCGAGTCTCGAGCTCAAGTTGGAAGTTAGGCCTAAATTTATGGTAAACAGTTAAATGGCTTAAATTGACCCGAAGTTGCGTAAAGTCAAAAGAATGATGGAAGAAAAGTTTGGATGGGACATAATATATCAAGTTGAAGGTGGACTTGTCTCTTCAAAACTCATGAAGAACGTTTCGAATGATTGGCACTTCTTGTGCTCCAAAAATCTAAGCTACGAAAAAGTATATCTACTACATAATTAAAAATAAAATATAATCTAATAAATAGAAATCATATAAAAATATAAAAAAAATTCCAAAAAATTAGGGCCCTCACACTATTTGCAACATCTTTTTGCACATCACCGTTGTTTGACATTGATTATAAAAGAACATAATAGTTTTATGGGAGGACTGGACTTTTACTTCACAACACCAACTCGCTCGTACAAAGAAAACCTAGGGACGAAAACCTAGGTACAGCAATCTAAGTATAATTATTTAGTTTTTCTGGGGGGTGACGGTAGAGGCTCGGGAGAGTGCTATCAACTCTGCCTTACTCCTTGGACGATCGGACGTAGCCTTGGCTCTGATAAAGAAATGCTCTCGGGATGTGTGGGGGAATTCTTCTGAGCGCCGCCGCTCTCTTTGTGCGTGTCTCTGTCGCTCTGTGTCTTCTCTCTTCTGCAAGGGAATGGCACCTTGCTATTTGTAGGAGTGGAGTGTGATAAGTAGGGTTTGCAATGATTGTTCCTTGAAAAGTAGGTGGTTAGGGATTTATCTTGATCTTGTTTGTTGGAAATTAATCTGGGCCGTCAATATTGATTGTAACAAATCTGGGCAGTTAATGTTGATTGCACCAAATCTACATCGTGATAATTTGTTGATATCCGCAAATCCGAGTGAATAAATCTTGGTCAATCTCCTACCGCGTGTCCCAACTGCCTGTTATGTCGATTGCCCTAAATCTGGATTGTTGGGATTTGATCAACTCCTGCCACGTGTCCCAACTGCTGCGAGCCGTATGGAGGACTGTCATAGTTGGGCCGCATGAGTGTGGCCTCGTGTCAGAGCCGCATAAGGGTGGCCTTATCTGAACCGCATGGAAGTTCTTTAATCCGAGCCGCATGTGGGTGGCCCCCATGATCCGAGCCGCATGGGAGTAGCAGCCGCATGGGGGTATCCCCCAACCGAACCGCATAAGGGTGACCACGTGTCAGAGCCGCATGGGTGTGGCTTCCAAAAATCGGAGCCGCATGAGGGTAGCCCCCACGATCCGAGCCGTATGGGAGTAGCAGCCGCATGGGGGTAGCGCCCAACCGAACCGCATAAGGGTAGCCACGTGTCAGAGCCGCATGCGTGTGGCTTCCCAAAATCGGAGCCGCATGAGGGTGGCCCCCACGATCCGAGCCGCATGGGAGTAGCAGCCGCATGGGGTCAGCCCCCAACCGAACCGCATAAGGGTGGCCACGTGTCAGAGCCGCATGGGTGTGGCTTCCAAAAATCGGAGCCGCATGAGGGTGGCCTCCACGATTCGAGCCGTATGGGAGTAGAAGCCGCATGGGAGTTGCTGTCGCATGAAGGATGGTAGCCGTATAGGGAGCTTCGAAATTGGTGGATCGTGCCAACTATAAAGATTTTCTTCATTTTCCTAGGAGCGCGCCATTATGCCAGAGTCATCATTGCAGCTTTATGTCAGAGCTGTCACTTCACCTTTATGTCAGAGTTGCCGTGTTACGTCGGAGCATTAAATGAGGCCGCTGCTTGATGGCTATCTGTAGAGGCGAACCGTATAGGGCCACATGGCTTTTACCCGAGCCGCATGGAGCTATTGGGGATTTCTGAGCCGCATGAGGCTCTGAAGGACTTTTGAGCCGCATGAAGCTCTCAAGGACTCTTGAGCCGCATGAAGCTTTAAGAGATTCTTTGAACCGCATGAGACTCCCTCTGTTTTGAACCGAATAGACTTTCTTGTTCTTTTCCATGCTTCTACAAGACCCCCTTCAAAGTTTTCAATTGGTAAAATTAAAATACTTTGAATAAGAAGTATGGCTATGTCCACCTAAGCTCTTCTGGCCGCATAGGATGTTCTGGCCGCACGGACTTCCTAGCCGCATGGACTTCCTTGCCGCCTGGACTGCCTGGTCGCATGGACTGCCTGGCAGCATGGTCTTCCGAACTGCATGGACTATTCTGGCCGTATGAACTTCCTAGCCACATGGACTATTCTGACCGCATGTTGTCCTTTTTGCCACGTCTGCATCTCATTTAATGCCCCTTGATTTTTGGATTTAAAGCTGCCTTTTGGGGTAGGATCCCAAGGGTCAGTTTTAAATATTCAGATTTGCCTCGATGACCGAAGAGTCGATTTTGTTCTTTAGGCGGCACACGGATCGAAGCATCCATCGATTTATGAGCCCCCCTGTCCGCCTATAAATAATAGTAACTTGTAGAGAGAAACTCTTTACTTTTTTCTTTTGTTCGAACCTCTCTTGCCCTAGCTGCCGTTTTCTTCCTCTTTGCTCATCAATGGCTCCCAAGACTTCCAAGGCTTCCTCTGCTGCGGCGAAGGGCAAAAGAGCGGCCTCTTCGTCGACTGCGGTGCCCTCGGTTCATCCCGACGTTCATCCTACCATTGAGGGTAAGGATATTTCGGAGAAGTTATACGAACTCGAAATCCTAACCGTCGGGGTTACGTCGCATGCTTTTTACGCGCGAACCTTCTTCGTCTTTATTGAACTGTTCAAGTTCATTGGGATGAATCCACATAACGTACCGTATGTGCTACATTTACATCTCATGCCCGAGCCGCATGGGGGTATCCTTCATGTCCGAGCCGTATGGACATTGCTTCATGACTGAGCCGCATAGGCATCTTCAAAACTTGAGCTGCATAAAGTCCCACTGAACAGGACCGCATGAGCTCCGCATGAAGTCCCTTTGAACTGGGCCGCATGAAATCCCTTAAACAGAACCGCATATGAACCCATCAAAACAGTGTCGCATGAACTCCGTTAAAACTGAGCCGCATAAAGACCCACCGAAATAGAGCCGCATGAGCTCTGTTAAATATTTTTCTAGCCATCTCGTGACTCTTTTGTCTTTGATTCTTACAGCATCCATGCCGAAGGCTGAGATCATTGTGAAGGAGGAGATGCTGCCTCCATTCATCACACAAGAGTCTTCATTCATTAAGGAGGAGGTGATACCCAAAATGGAGGAACAAGAAGAAGAGCTGGCGCCCATCGGGGAGGAAAACACTCCCAATATTGAAGCTGCTGTAAACGAGGAGCCCCAGTCTGAGGGTAATAGTACTGGGAGTTCTGACCCTCCTGTCCCGGACGAGAATCTTAATCAAGTAGATCCTTCATATGTAAGATGGTTGAGGGAATGGTATATGCGTCCCCACAACTAGGGTTCCCATAAATGTCCATCTTTTGTCTTGTTACTTCTGTCTGTCTTTAGCTGTAGTTTATGTATCGCTTCTTTTGGATATTAATGTGGTCTTTTTCTTTTTTTGTCCGAATGAAGCGATGGAGAACTTTTTTGGCTTGCTCATGAAATGTAGTCATGTGAATGTAACTGATTTTGAATAAACAGAATACATTCGCTCCCTTCTTTGCTTGTAGTAGTTGCCCTAATGGGGGACGTTTTGTGGACATATTATCCTTGCCGTACTCCGGTCTTGGGTACGGATAATAAGTCGAGAGAAAACCAATATATTTACTCAGAGGTAATGAGGACATGGTAAATATGAGGGTTTCTTCAATAGAGCCTTCCTACTCAGAGGTAATGAGGATGTGGCATGAGCGGGCTCCATGAAGGGTACATAGAATAACTCAGAGGTAATAAGGACGTGAAAGTTCTACGTGAGGGGTAGTTTATTTTTGATGGAAGTGAAAACAACTCAGAGGTAACATCGAGGTGGTTGTTTCGGGAAATTTGTGGATCTGTTACCCTTTTTATGCACTGAAAAGTGCGGGTATTGGATCGTGAGGAGGGAGCCCTTTTAGGAAGAAAGTTTAGAGGTATGATCATACATGAATTACTACCTAGAAGATGCGATATAGATTCATCTTGAGTGACCAGAGTGTAAGTTCAGCGGTACCTGCGGGTAAATAACTCGACAATCTGGGAGATCTGGAGTCAGAGTGTAAGTTCAGCGGTACCAAAGGGTACATAACTCAACAATCTGGGAGATTTGGAGTCAGAATGTAAGTTCAGCGATACCAGAGGGTACATAACTCAACAATCTAGGAGATTTGAAGGATGTCATTTAGACATAATACTTCTTCAGGAATTTGCCGTTGATGGGCAACATGAGCAAGTCTCTGTTTTGGTTTGCGAGACGGTAAGCACCATTGGAGAATACAGCCTCGATGACAAATGGGCCTTCCCACTTTGGCTGGAATTTGCCGACGGTTTTGTGAGTCATAACCATCGGCCTCCGAAATGCCAGGACGCGATCGCCCACTTGGAATGTTCTAATTTTAACCTTCTTGTTAAAAGCTTCCGAGATACGTGCTTGGTACAGCTCGATTCATTGTTGAGCTAACATGCGCTTCTCATCTAAAGCCTCCAACTCTTGTAACCGGCGACGGTGATTATCATCCGTCGTCAATCGGTAGGTGAGGGCGACGCGGAGCGAGGGAATCTAAGTCTCCAGTGGGAGAACTACCTTACTCCTATATACAAGAGAGAATGGTGTGTTCCCGGTGGTCGTCTGTACTGTAGTACGGTACGCCCATAAGCATTCGCCAAGCTTCTTATTCCAATCACGTTTGTTGGAAGACACGAACTTTTTGAGCAGCTTGATTATAGTTTTATTGAATGCTTCTGCCAACCCATTAGCCGCCGGGTTGTACGGTATTGAAGCAATATTTTGGATTCGGTATTTGTTGCAAAATCGATAGAAGGCGTGGCTTGCGAACTGCGGACCATTGTCGTCGATGATCCTTTGGGGCAGTCCAAAGCGATAGATGACGTGATGCTTGAGGAAGCTGATCACGTTTGAAGTCTTCACTTCTGTAAGTGGAACAGCTTTCGCCCATTTGGAGAAGTAATCTATGATTACAAGTATGAAGCGGTGTCCTCTGGACGAAGGTGGAGTGATCGGACCATTGATATCCATTCCCCATACTTCAAAGGGCCAGGATGCTACCGTCGGATGTAAGAACTCGAATGGTTGATAGATGAAATCTGTATGGACTTGACAGGCTTTGCACTTTCTTGCATAGTCTATCGCATCTGCAACCATTGTGGGCCAGTAATAGCCCATTCGGCGAAGGTGGTCTTGCAATTTTGGGCCAGGCTGATGAGCACCGCAGACGCCGTCGTAAGCTTCGCGTACAGCTTCCTTGGCTTCTGTATTTGACAGACACCGAAGCAGTAATCCATCGTACGATCGTCGATACAACATTTTTGTCTCTATATCGTAAAAGAATCTGAGGGAACGTCTTCTGATAGAAGTGGCTTCCTTCAGATTCTCTGGCAGGATGTCTTAGACTACGAAGTCGATGAATGGTTGTCTCCAGTCTGGTGCTTCGTCGACTGTCAGAGCGGAGTAACTCTCAACACTTTGAACATTATTCTTGGGACAGACCAATTCACGACCTATTAGTCAACCAGATAGTGAGCATGATTCGGTACTGCTAGGAAAGTGGCCAGACCTGCTAGGGCATCGGCCTCAATATTCTGGAGTCTGGGAACATGTTCTATGAAGAATCCTTCCAAGGACGAGATGATATCGATCGCTATTTGGTGATAAGGGATCATATCTTCATGGCGAACCTCGTATGAACCCCGGATCTGATTAACGATTAACTGCGAATCCCCGTATACTTCAAGATACTCTACACCCAGCTCCTTTATAAGTCAGAGGCCAATGACTAAAGCGTTGTACTCGGCCACATTGTTTGAATAGGGCTCCGTGAGGGAGTAAGCCTGATTGATCACCAGCCCGGAGGAAGAAATCGGCACTACTCCGACTCCAGCGACGATGTTGCCCTTAGGCCCAGTTCTCGAAGCGCCGTCAAAAAACATTCGCCAGATGGTATCATGGGAGACCGCATTTGAATTGGCTACCTCGTCTAGTATCTCTTCATATATTATGGTTGTCTCCGAGCCTGGATGGGCTACTAAAAAGTCTGCCAGAGCTTGACCTTTAACAGCCTTCTGTGGGACGAAGATCATGTGATATGGAGACAATAATATCGCCCAGGTAGCAAGGCAAGAGCTGAGTGCCCCTGGTTTGGTCATACGGACCCTGAGAGGGTTGACTCGTGATATCACGTGTATGGTTTGTCCCGTAACTTAGTGTCGCATCTTCTGAATGGCGAATACTAGAGCAAGGCACTCCTTCTCTACGGCAGTATATCTGTACTCTGGCCCCATCATCTTTCGACTGAAGTAGTATATAGCTTGCTCGTGGCCTGCATCGTTGTTTTGTGCTAGCAGAGCACCGAGAGAATGTTCTATCTCTCGCACATAGAGCAGGAATGGCCTTCCAGCAACCGGGGCTACCAGGACCGGAGGGTTCGACAGATATTCTTTGATGCTGTCGAAGGCGCGCTGGCATTCCTCATCCCATATGAATGAAATACCCTTCTTCATGAGGTGGGTGAATGGCTGACATCGTCCGGAGAGGTTAGAGATAAACCTCCTGATGTAAGCTAGCCTCCCTTGAAGGCCTCAGAGTTCACGAAGATTTTTCGGGGGACCCATCTCCATGATTGCTTTCATTTTTTTGGGGTCTATGTGGATACCGTGGGAAGTAATGATGAAACCCAAGAACTTCCTGCTGGATATGCCCAAGAAGGATTTTGTGGAATTCATCTTCAAGTTGTGCGCTCGTATCAGGTCGAACACTGTCCTCAGATCATGCAGATGATCTTCCTTAGAGCGGCTCTTGACGGCGATATCGTCGACGTAGCATTCCACTGTCTTGTGCAAGTAGTCTCTAAAGATGACGCTCATAGCTCTTTGATAGGTGGCGCCAGCATTCTTTAAACCGAAAGGCATGACTGTGTAGCAGTATATGCCAATTAGTGTTCGGAATGATGTATGCTTTTCGTCATCAGGGAACATCTTGATTTGGTTGTACCCCGAGAAACCATCCATGAATGACATACGCTCGAAGCCGCAGGTGTTGTCAATCATGATGTCTGTGATAGGGAGGGGCAACTCATCCTTAGGATACGCCTCATTCAGGTTCCGAAAGTCGATACAGATTTGGATTTTCTTTTTTTTTGAGGACTAGTACTATATTGGCTACCCAGTCTAGATGTTGTTCCTCGCGGATGAAGCCGCTGGCTATCAGTTTGTTGACCTCAGCTTCAATGGCATTCATGATGTCGAAGTGGAACCGTCGTTGCTGTTGCTTGACCGGTTTTGCGTTCGGACGAATGTTGAGTTTGTGAAGTACAACCTTGGGGTTCAGTCCTGGCATGTCTTCGTAGCTTCAGGCGAACACGTCTATGTATTCTCTGACGAGTTGAAGTAGCGATTCCCGCTCTTCGTTTGTCAGATTATTGCTGACGAAGATGGGCTTTGGAGAGGACTCATCACCGAGATCAACTTGCACAACCTCATCCTCGGTGGGAGGCTCTCTTTGTTCGAACCGCTTCTCCCATTGTGTATCTAGCTGTTGTGCCTACGGCTCTAACTCAAGAAGTTCAGGAATGTCTTCATCTTCTTCGTAGGCATCGGCAAATGCCATATTGACGGACCAGACTTGCCTGAGGATGTCCCTGATGCTGACGTCTGAATCAGAAGTAGGTGACCCAGATGAATGAGAGTGCCATTCGCAATCCTTATCTGAGCTCTCAGGGGTCGTTGCAGGTGTAACATAACCTAGCCTACATCTGGTCTTGTTGTAGTAATCCCGTGGTTTTCCAGCCGGGACCGGCAATTATAAGGGTAATCGTCGTCCAGTGCTGTAGTTCAAGCCTGGTGTAGTTTCCAGATCATACCCCTGTTTTTGCATGAGATACTTGGATCGGGGACTATAGAGATAAAGGGGCAGTCTTCCGGTGTCGAGTTCAAGCTCAATTTCTTCTATCCTGAAGGGCTGTGGATCATTTTTCTGGCCGAAGATGATTGGATGATCCTCTCCCTCGACTATGTGGTAAGCATCTTCCACTGGAGTAAGTTGGTTTATGGTATAGACATTTGTCACCTGTATGTGTAGGTGGGCGCCTATACTGTGTTCTATAGCATACATTGTACAAAGCTTATTAAGCTCGAGGTAGTTCAAAGATAGCCCTTTATTGATGAGGTAAGGTATCTTTTCCAGTGGGATTACATCATCTGTGGATGGAACATCAGTGTGAGCAGCCACATACTTGGCCAGCTCTGACTCTTCTTCAGCCACCCCCTGTGTCTCTGAAGACTGAGAGGATGACTTGGGCAGCTTAACCATCAGGGGCTCAATAGGTGGAGCAGAACGTGGAGTCGTTGGCGTACTAGCGACCCCCAGTTTGGTGCTCGGAGCTCGACAGGGAGTTGTGGGCTGGCTAGCAGTCCCTGGCTTAGCGCTTTACTGCCGATTCATTCTGGAAAGGCGAATCATCATCGGCTTGATGGAGGGATTGAGCTCCTCTGTTTGTTGTTGGTTAGCTCTAGGCAGCCTGATTGTTAGTGGCTCTATCATCGGTCTTGGCACTTGTCCAGACCTTGGCAGTCGAATTATCATCTGCCTCTCTTGTGCAGAGAGGCTGATTGCATCCTTACGCAGAGTGGCTGTAAGTGGTACAGTTCTGCCAGGTTTACGGGCTTGGAGGTGGATCGTCAGAGGTTCTTCCGATCCAGTTGCCGCCTCAGTTGGAGCTTGAGTATCTTCTTCGACAAGGTGCCTTTTCGACTACTCGTACAAGCATGAGTCTGAGTTGTAGGATTCGACCCCTTTAAAGGATCAATGTCGACAAATTCTGTCCTCACAAAGCCATGCTTATCGACGTACTTGAAGCACTAGTGCAGTATGGAAGGCACAATCATGTAATCGTGTATCCAAGGACGCCCCAGGAGAATATTGTAGGACGTGTCTGCATCTATGACATAACAGGTTACTTCTGATTGAAGATCGCTGATTTGGCATTTCAGACGAATCTTCTCGATCGGATAGCTTCTGCCTGAATTGAAACTGCTAATGGCAGTACTTTTCGGCATCAGGCGATGCATTGGGATGTGCAGATGGTATAGCAGGCTCTTCGGGATGATGCTTATGGAAGAACCGGGGTCAATATGCATCCGATCCACCTTGATATCGCCGATGTACCCAGTATAATACAGAGGGCGATCGTGCAGGTTGGTCTTGATAAGCATATCCTATGGAGTGAAGACAATGTTGGACATTGCGCCTGTACAAGCGCTATCCTGGAGATCTGCAGGCGAGCTATCCCCAGTGAGATTGGACTGAGCCAGATATGCGTCGACATTTTGGAGTGCCTCGTTCAGTACGACGTGAACATCTTTGGAGAGTCTCAGGAGCTCATATAGTAATAATTTGGCCGATGTGTTGGCCAATTGTGCCAAGATGTCAAAGTTCTAGGGCCTCTCCAGCCCATGAGGCGTCTCTCTTTGGAGCGGCTTGTCAAAGCGAGTCTCCTTCGGCCTAGGCTTATCGGTCGTCGGAGGTTGAGAAGGTCCTGGAGCATCAGCAGTAACCGGCTGATGATCTTCAGCTGAGTTACCCAGTGTAGGTTGGGATTGTGCACCTGACCGGGTGACGACAGCCGTAGCTTCTTCGACCTCTACCGAGACTATGCGGTATGATTTGACTTTTCCATTCTTTTTCTTGCTGGTGGAGGGTGGTGCGGACTGAGTCACTTCAGGTACCAAGTCCGGATGGACCCACATGACCTCCCCTCGTGATGTGGTAAAGGGTACTAGACCAGCAGCCTGGTCTCGGGGAGGTAGAAGGTTAGCGACCTCTATCTTTGCTTTGGGGATGGGTACTACTCCATCTTAAGTCTTTGTCGGAGGGAAGCTGCCGAACTGTACTGACACCATGTTGGCTGCCACAGTCACCTCTTCGAACTCAATGGCCAGGGCCTTAGAATCGATGAGGTGTTGGATGTATCGCTTTAGTTGGAAGCAGTCTTACGTAGCATGGTGGACATAGCGGTGGTAGTGGCAGTACTTGGGGCTCTCCATCTCTGTAGGACGAGGTTTACGCCTTGGAGGAGGGAGCTGAATTCGATCTCCTTGTATGTGCATGTCAAGGATGGGCTTGACATGGTTGTCTTCGAAGGAGTAAGTCATCTGCGGCCACTGCTTCTCTGTCGGCTTCGGTTCATTCTTCTGGGCTGTGTCGGCTACCATAGCCTGTTTGCCCTTGTTGTCTCGGTTGGTGGAGGAAGTACCACCGTTGTTGTTGTTTATATTAGGGCGTTTGCCCTTGTCCTCTCCCTCCGAGATGTGCAATCCCAATTGGCGAGCTTTCTTCAGTTTGTCTTCTGCACTAGTGGCGCTGATGATGAAAGTTTTCCAGTCCTTGAATTGACTCTCGCCCATCCAGAGGCTGATTGTGGGGAGCAGCCTCTTTTGGCAAATTTCAATCAAAAAAGAGTCCGGATTACCGGAGGGCAACTTCATCGCGGTTTGGCAAAACCGCTTAATGTAGTTTCTTGTCAGCTCCTTCTCTTCTTGGACAACGTCCATGAGTGTTGACATCGTCACATCTTGTCCTACTTCGTAGAACCTCTCCAAGAATATATGTTTGAAGCCGGCAAAGGAATGGATGCAGTTGTCCGGCAAGTTACGGTACCAGTCGAAGGTGACCCCTTCCAATGCTCCAATGAACAACCGCATAAGGACGGCATCGTCATGAGGCAGATGGTCGGTTGTGACTTCGAAGTAGGTGATGTACCTGCTTGCAGATGTCTTCCCATCATATGGATTGATGTTGAATGGTTTATATCTTGGTGGGAAGGGAACATCTCTCCATGCAGCCGGATACGGTTATCGTATCCTGAGGTCCTGGCAGGTTTCTCGAACGTGAAACATGGCCCGGAGCTCCTGGACCTCTCGTCTTACCTCCCTGGCCTCGTCTGCAGCAGTAGGAGCCAATATTTTAGGAGGATTATCACCCGGGTTTGGTGCAGCCGAGTTTGAGTTCGCATTGACCGCGGGACCCAAGCTTGTTTGACCAGGCATCCTTCCTTGCAGAGTTGGAAGGGCCGCTTTGATCTCGTCCACGGACTTGACTAAGGCATGCAGTATGGCCTCCAGCATATCGATGCGTTGACGATTACTGGGACCATCTTAGTTGTTGTCCGTCATGAACACCGTCCTCATATGAGGAGAGATAGAAGGAAAGGTTGAGGACATGCCCTCTGAGTCATACCCTTGTACAGAAAAGTCGTTAGGATATGTGGAAATATTCTCCTCTGGTTCGGACTCAGAAGGAGTGGTACCCCCAGCTTCAGGGCTTGCCTCGTCTTGAGAGTTGTGGACGTCCCTGGGGACGTCGGAACCTGCTGCATCTGTTGGGGGAACTGTTTCCCCTGGATTATCTTCTTGGAACACCAGATTATCGTGGATGTTTGGAGGAGTGCTACCCCCGGCTTTAGCACCTCCCAGAGATGTGGATGATGAATCTCCAAGTGTGGTAGATTTCGTCTTTGAGCGGGTGCCTTGGAAAACTCCTCATGTAATGGTCGTGGACAACCGCTTAGAAGAGAGTTTCTTGGTTGAGATTTTTTGGCTGGAGACGCTTGTCTTCTTCCCTTTTCCACCGCCAGGGATCTTCATTGCAGAATTGTAGGAGGCGACGAGAAGTGCCTCATCTTCTAAGCTTGGGTGTTGCAGTCGTTGGAAGATGGATCGCCGCTCCTCTTGTGTGCCCTCCTTGCTGCAGCAGCAGTTGACAATGAGTTGAGTACAATGATGTCCACGAAAGGATTCTCTGCACACCAAGTTTTTGTCTCTTTCCTTACGTTTGTTAAGAATCACGTTGTGCAAGTCACTCACTTTGTGGGCCCGGGAGTCCTGAGCACATGAGTGTGTTGGCATCCTGCCTGCCCCCTGATGTAGGGGTAGTACGAGTACTTACCCCTGATCATTGTTGGGAGATTCTTGATAACTATTCCTTTCATTGGCCGCCGGGGGCTGGACACGGATAGTTTTATACAACTTTCCATCAGGGGCCCGCGTAATAGTCAGCGGGACGCCCTGATAGTCAGAAGTTGGGACAGCTAACTGAGCTCGACGAGCCCGCGCTGCCCTAGACTTCTTCCCTCTAGCACCCAAGAGTGCATAGTAGGAAGAGTCCAAGTGGTGCATCACAGAGTTTGGCACAACCTCCTGAGAGCCTCTAAGGTCAGGACCGCATGAGAAACGGTCAAAGACTGACCGTGAGCCGCATGGAGCAGATGGTATGCGGCTGGGATTGGTGGCCGTGCAGGCTGTATGCATGCGGTTGGCTTGTGTAGCCGTATGAACCTTCTGTATACGGCTAGCAGTGGTGGCCGCATAAGGATTCTGCATGCGGCTGGCAGTCGTGGTCGCATGAGCCTCCTTCATGCGGCTAGAAGTTTTGGCCGCATGAGCATTCTGCATGCGGCTGGCTTCTGTGGCCGCATGAGTCTTCATGTGGCTGGCGCCCTTATGCGGCTTCTTCTTGGACCGTACAGAGTTTCTCTTTGCCCCTGCATGTCCAGCATCGTAGTGTTTTCTTCTGTTGGACTTGGGGACAGCAGAGTCCACTATGGTCCGAAGTGGGGCTGCATAAGAGTCTTCCCCGCCATTTTGGGTAGTAGGGAGCATCTCCGCCAGAGCTTGGCGAGGAGCAAATGATTTGGGCCTCCACTCCCTGCGAGCCTTCTTCGTGCGGGCTTGCTTCTGGACCGGGCCAGCACTCCCGTCGGAGAACATTTCTTCAAATGCCTGCTGGTCGAAGCGGACGACCAGCATCTGTTGAGTGGAGCCAAGTTTGGCTGCATCCGATTGCGTCACCAACTCCTCAGCCGTGAAGAATTTAGTCCCAAGCAGAGTCGCCATCGTGTTTGCCATTGATTATACAAGAACAGAACAGTTTTATGGGAGGACTGGACTTTTACTTCACAACACAAACTCGCTCGTACAAAGAAAGCCTAGGGACAAAAACCTAGGTACAGCAATCTAAGTACAATTGTTTAGTTTTTCTGGGGGGTGACGGTAGAGGCTCGGGAGAGTGCTATCAACTCTGCCTTACTCCTTGGACGATCGGACGTAGCCTTGGCTCTGATGAAGAAATGCTCTCGGGATATGTGGGAGAATTCTTCTGGGCGCCGTCGCTCTCTTTGTGCGTGTCTCTGTCTCTCTGTGTCTTCTCTCTTCTGCAAGGGAATGGCACCTTGCTATTTATAGGAGTGGAGTGTGATAAGTAGGGTTTGCAATGATTGCTCCTTGAAAAGTGGGCGGTTAGGGATTTGCCTTGATCTTGTTTGTTGGAAATTAATCTGGGCCGTCAATATTGATTGTAACAAATCTGGGCAGTTAATGTTGATTGTACCAAATCTGTATGGGCAATTAATGTTCATTATAACAAATCTGCATGGGCAGTTAATGTTGATTGCAACAAATCTGCATCGTGATGATTTATTGATATCAGCAAATCCGAGTAAATAAATCTTGGTCAATCTTCTGTCGCGTGTCCCAACTGCCTGTTATGGCTGTTTGCCATGAAATATAAAAGAGCAGAACAATTATCGGAGGACTGGACTTTTACTTCACAATACAAACTCGCTCGTACAAAAAAAGCCTAGGGACGAAAATCTAGGTACATCAATCTAAGTACGATTGTTTATTTTAGATTCTGGAGGGTGACGATAGAGGCTCGGGAAAGTGACGGCCGCTCTGCCTTACTTCTTGGACGATCGGTATGCAGCCTTGGCTCCAGAAGATTGCTTGGCGTTGAAGAAATGCTCTCTTTGCTCTCTATCGGCTCTTTCTCTCCAAGTATTCTGGTGCTCTCATATCTCGAAAAAGGGGTCCTCTCGCAAGAGAATGGCACCTTGCTATTTATAAGAAGGGGAATGCAATCATTAGGGTTTGTAATGATTGACCCTTAAAGTGGTGGCGGCCTGTTGATTGATCAATCTGGGCCATTAATCTTGAGTGTGATGAATCTGGGCCATTTAATGTAGATTATACCAAATCCTATCAGTAATTAATGCTGATTGGAATAAACCTTCGTGATGATGATTTGCTGATGTCTGCGAATCTGAATGAATAAGTTTAATTCATTCTTCTTCCACGTGTCCCAGATTATTGGGATTTGACCCAATCTTGATTGCAGCAAATCTGGGAAATTCATTCTTCATGCTTCATGACACGTGTCCTGAGAGCCACTGAGGGGATCTGAACCGTATGAGGATTGAGCCGCATAAGGATTGAGCCTCATAAGACTGCCACATGTCAGGGCTGCTTGGGAAGTGGCCCCCGAACCTTCTACATGATAATCTGGGCCACATAATGGGTAGTGAGCCGCATGGGGATGATCCTTGCGAGCCGCATGGGGAGGCCTTTGCTTGAGCCGCATAGGGCTATTTCAATCTCGACCGCATAGGGCAACTTCGGCCTGAGCCGCATGGGGAGTCTCCACTCGAGCTGTATATGACTGTCCACGTGTCTAGGCTGCGTGGCATTTTCTGGATCTCGGGGGATTGTGTCAAAGATCTCCTTCGTTTCCCTAGGAGTTTGTCATTATGACAGAGTCATAATTACGTCTTTGTGTCAGGGCTGTCGTCTTGTCAGAGCTGTCAGCCGTCAAGGCAATTAATGCAGTAAGGGAAGAGTTGTTTGTATGCTACGTGGCACTTCTCTTTGAGCCGCATGGAGATCACAGAGCCGCATAGTCCCTTGTGCCGCATGAATCTCTGAGCCGCATGGGCTTTCCTGGCCGCATGGATCTTTCTTTATTATTTTTCATGCTTCTACAAGACCCCCTTCAAAGTTTTCAATTTGTAAAATTGAAATACTTTGAATAAGAAGTATGGCTGTGTGTAAATTCTTCTGACCGCATATGAAGTCCTGGCCGTATGGATATTTCAGCCGCATGGATGGCTTAGCCGCAGGGACTTTCGAGCCGCATGAGTGTTTCAGTCACATGGATGGCTCAGCCGCATAGATCTTT
Organism: Iris pallida; assembly: GCA_029216955.1. NCBI lineage: Eukaryota > Viridiplantae > Streptophyta > Magnoliopsida > Asparagales > Iridaceae > Iris > Iris pallida. Next base: position 20,022,787 of record JANAVB010015000.1, on the reverse strand, counting down.
TGCTAGATAAAACCGCATATATTCAACCGATCCGCATAAGCTATCGAACCAGTGTCATATGGAACTCCCAACTGAATCGGGCCGCATGAAGCTGTGTTGACCCGAGCCGCATAGGCTCCATTGAAGCCGTGCCGCCTGAAGCCCAGTTGAAATTGAGCCGCATAAGGCTTCGTTGATCCGAGCCGCATAGGCTCGTGGGAACTTCTTTTTGAGATTTGTTCAGTGATTTCGCTTTAACCATATCCTAATCCTGTTTCTTTTTATCATTTTCTAGTGAACCTCCCAGTCAACCCAGCAGGAGAGCTTCTTGGAGGTTCAGCTCAATTTGTCGTGGGCGTACGACTCGACGGCATAATTCGACATATAACGGATCAGCTTTCCACTAATGAACCTTTAGAGAGGGTGGCTGCCATCGCCAACCAGCCTTTCCACTTCCTTTGTACTATGATGAATTTGGGAAGACTGGATAGAGAATATAAGAAACCGGCTTTTCTCTTTGGAGATGCTTTTTCCATAAAGAACTTCCGATTGCTGGATATCTCTGAGAATTGGGATTTTTCTGTGGACGGGGTGGAGATCCACATTTCCGAGATGGAGCGGCATTTTCCCCTCTCGTGGTTTAACATGGTACCGTTGAGTAGGACAATGGCGGGCTCCCTGACTCCCATCCAGTCAGGGATGTTCGTGGGCAACATCCACTACAATAAGCGTACGGGGTCACCATGTGTGGGCAAGGAATCAGTCATTCGGAGTGTGATGGGGCTGCTTCCTGGTACTTTTATAAATGTGGCTGGTCCCAACTTCACTTTAACTCGAGCTGATACCTTTCTGAACCAACTCGCTCGTAAGGGGTCTTATCCTGTGGGCAGGTTGTCGCTGCTGAATTGGATAAACCCCATTCCTATATGGAGAAATCTTACCTCCTGGATCCTGAGGAACTATGGGGAGTCCCTTCGGGAGATTGATCTCTACTACGCCATCCGGGGCACCTGTTACGGGTTGCCCATTAACAAGCCTTTGTTCATGGCCCTTTTCGAGCTGTATAACCGGTGTACGGAGACTTTCTTCGTGCCCGGAAGTTGGGACTTGCTCTCCATGAAATGCACGCTGTTTCTAAGCTGCCGTGGGGAGGCGAGGCTTTTGAAGTATACACTCCGACGAACGAGGAATTCGACGATCTGGATCGACGATTCCCAGGTTTCGTCGATGTGTACCGGGAACTGCTGTGTCATCATAGCATCTGTCACCAGGCTGCTATCAAGAAGAATAATAGTTCAGAAGGGAACGCCCCCCATACCACGGCATGGGTCGCGTATCTCTTCAAATTACGTCCTTCTGGCTGGGTTTCTCCTCGGAATCCTCGAACCCAGGCGGAGGTACAGGACCTGAAGTTGAATACAAAAAGGTCGAGGTCCAAATGCGATAGATTTGGGAGTCGTACTGACTCCTTCAGTTATTTCCACTACGGTACCCGAGAGATGTCTGAAAAAGCACTTTTGGCCGGGTTCTTGATGGTGTGGCTATGGAATTGCATAGTCTCAGGAGGGGCAGGTTCTACTGAAAGGATCAGCCGCCACTTCATTCTTCCGACTGTGAAGCTGGTCTTCAAGGTCAGATTGGCCCTTCTTCCGGCCCTGGTGTGTAGCATACACCACGGCCTCCATACATTTTCGTCTAAAGTCATTGCTCACGATACGACGATGGACTTTGAGCGGATAGAACTACCATACCATTACCTTATGGGGTGGTTACTGATGCATTATCGGTCGTTGATGAGGCCAGGAACTGAAGAAGGTGTTACAGCTGATGACGCCTTCCTTTTCTATTATCGTCATCAGCCTTGGGAGCATGATACCATGCCGACCTGTCGGAGGGCGTTGGCGAGGGTTGACGGGCCCGACTTCTTTGTATCTCTTCCTCAGTTTACCCCTAGAGAAGTAAAGGGGGTACATGTTGATGGCATTGAACCTCTCCAACTCTTATCTGAGAAGATGCTTCTATGGTTGCACAATATTTGCCCTGCCCACCTAGTATATCGTTAACGAAATAACGTATACTTGGAGCCTTATTTGCCTAGCAGGTTTTCTCGTCAATTCGGGTACAGCCAGCTGTTCCTTGACTGCCCCAGTGCTTGCCTGGGTTTCGAGGGCAGTGTCCTTGACGGTATCTGGGCGTGGCATTATTACAATGTTGTTCATACCCGGGCTAGCTTCTCAGTCCCTAACGCTAAAACGCAAGGGAATATTCTGTATATGGCGGCTCTTTATCATGTTGCAGCGAGCAAGCTTCCTGTCAACTTTGATATAAGTACTAGCTTCATTGCCGGCACTGGCCTGGCCGAGAAGCCCGAGGGATCCAGGAAGAGGAAGAGAGGGGCAAACAGGGTTCCTGTACCGGACTCGAAGTCCACTATGGCGGACGAAGAGGATGATGAGCAAGACGCCGATGACTCATCGCATTCCTCAGACGAGGAAGTTGGGAATCAGCCCCCTATTATGTCAGATGAATGGGTGGCGGATCAGCCGCCTACTGGGCCTGACGAGGCGGCAGAGGATCAACCACCTGCTGTGTCTGGTCCTTCGCGTAAGCGAAGCAGGCACGTGCTTACCGATGATGGCCGGACCTATTCCATGAAGCATGTCGCGGTAAGACGTCGCAGGCTGTTTATTGATGATGTTGACGTTGTTTCTGAGGTGATTTGAAATTCAACTACCTTCTTCTTTCTTCTTCTATGTTATGGCCTAATCGTTTTTTTCCTTTTGCTCTTTATAGGCGTCAGATGAGTTCGCTTCTCAGAACCCGATTGCCGAGGTTGATCCAATTTTGTCCCATTTGGTCAGTGATGTGTGCACTGCTATCATTGCTACTGGGGTTCTTCCGGAGGCGGTCGAGGAGTCTCACCTTGCTGGGATCTCAACCCAGGGGGATGGGAGTTCTACTGCGCCCGTCCCTGAGACATAAACTTCAACAGGATGACACTGTCCTGGCTGGCTCCTTTTCAGGGATGGCCGTGACAGAAAAACTAGTTGAATTCGGATCGGAAGCCGCGGGTGGGGAAAATACGCCAGCTGTGGATGAACCGCAGCCTCTATGCTCTTTCCCTGGTAAGATAAGTCAAACCATAACTTGTGAGGAAGCCTATTTTCTCTTTCATCCTATCCTTCGGGTTATGTCGATTAATGGTTGCTTTGGACGTACAGATCCCATCCCTTTATTGCCGGTGACGGTCATTGCCGGGGCGGACTCCACCAGGGGGGCTCTGATGGAAGTACGTGTGTCACCCTCTTTTCCAACTGATATTGAGGGGCCTCCAGCCGGGTCAAATTCGGGAGCCCAAATGGTAATACAGCTGGGACAAGGGACGACGCCTCCTGCCCCCTCCTCTGCGAATATAGTTTCGGGGGTTAACCTTTCCGCCCTACCCAGCATCCAGGCTCTTCGGGCGGCGGAAGAGGAGCTAGCTGCTATTCAAGCATCTTTTCGTACAGAATTTGTTTCCTTGGTGGCGGGGACGGCAAGTTCTGAGGCTACTCCTTCGGTACTGCCTGCCACACTCCCTTAGACACCGTCCTCTACATAGGTTTTGGATAAAGTATCCTAGGATGTGGTCGACAGATTCCACCGCCACCTGAAGAGGGGGATCGAGGCGACTGTGGAAAGGGGGACTCCCTTTGCTCTGGCCCGTCAATGCGCCGGTGGCCAGATCAATATTCTTAGAACACTCCCTGGTGGAGGGGATCTGGCTGCGCTTCTGGAGCCTAAACTGTTAGAGGCTGATCGTCTTGTGGCCCAGTTTTGCATGCTGCAACAAGCTAATTTTCCTGCGGCAATAAACCGAGAGCACAATTTCCTTGTTACCGCGGTGGAGAAGGTGATGGTTGCCCGGGAATCGCTCAAGCCTGCTATATTAAAGGACCGCCGGGATTTGACCCGGTTGTACGATCAATGGAACCGTCGAACTAAAGATTGCGCGGCTCGGGAAGCGGCTGCCTCCCGCGGGGTAACCGACACCCGGGAACAGATCCTCGAGCTTCAGAGAAATCTGGCCTTCCTGGAATCCGAGCTCGAAGCTGCTTGTACTGAGAAAGGGATTGCCATTCAGGAGGCTGACAAGTTTAGTAGGGCTTCTGCCAATCTAGAACTTGCCCTAAAGAAGATAGAGAACGACTGGCAGGCGTATATGCATTTGAATGACGCAGAGCAGTTGTCCCAAGAGGCCGAGCGCCGAGCTAAACAGAGGCTTGAGCGGGGGACTGCCTTGGTGAAAAACTGCCTCTTGGAGTTGTTTAATGCCGAACTATAGTCGGCCCTTTCTTCTTTTGTTTTCTTTTCTTTTTCTCTTTTGAGAGGGACGTGGTCCCAAAATATGTAGTACTTTTTCTTCCTTCAAATAAAGAGTACTTTCGATTCTACCCTTTATTTGTATTGCTTGTTGTGCCTGTGGTATTATGGTGTTGTTTGCCCCGCATGGGGGACTTGCTTGTGGACCTGTTACCCCTGGCATACCTTGGTTTTAGGTACGGGTAACATGTTTGATGGGGGTACCTAGAACAGTTCCATGGTACGGTGATCATGGATGTTCTTGGTAGTGGAAGAAGGAATGCCATAGAGCAGCTGGGCTCCCGGGGCATGATGAGAGATGGTGGGCCTGTACTAAAAGACTTAGCAAAGGACATTTGTGGGCCTATTATCCTCGGCGTACCCTGGATTAGGATACGGATAATAGGATGAAAAGGGAACCAACATACTTACTCAGAGGTAACGAGGACATGGCAAGTATGAGGGTTTTACCGTGGAGTCTTCCTACTTAGAGGTGATGAGGACATGGCAGGAGTGGACTCAACGGAGGATATTTGTGGTCAACAGAGGACATTTGTGGGCCCATTACCCTTGGCGTACCCTGGTTCAGGGTACGGGTAATAAGACGATAGAGGACCAACATACTTACTCAGAGGTAATGAGGACATAGTAAGTACGGAGGTTTTACCGTAGAGTCTTCCTATTCAGAGGTAATGAGGACATGGCTGGAGTGGACTCAGCGGAGAATATTTGTGGACCTATTATCCTTGGCGTACTCCGGTTGTGGGTACAGATAATAAATCGAAAGGGGATCTTCATACTTACTCAGAGGTAATTAGGACATGGCAAACATGAAGGTTTCTTCGACGGAGCCTTCCCACTCAGAGGTAATGAGGACATGGCAGGAGTGGGCTCAATGAAGGAGGGTACATAGAATGACTCAGAGGTAATGAGGATATGGAAGTTCTATGTAAGGGGTGATTTATTTTTGGCAGAAGTGAAACGACTCAGAGGTAATGAGGACATGGCCGTTTTGGAAATTTGTGGATCGATTACCCTTTTTGTGTACTGGGAGTACGGGTAGTGGATCATGAGGGAGGATCTGTTCCAGGAAGAAAGTTTAGGAGTATGATCATACATGACTTACTATCTGAAAGAGTGACCGGGATGTGAGTTTAGAGGCACCAGCGGGTACATGACTCGATAATTTAGAATATTATAGATGTGTGAGTTCAGCGGCACCAACGGGTACATGACTCGATGATCTGGAATATTGTAGATGTGAGTTTAGCGGCACCAGCGGGTACATGACTCGATAATCTGTAATATGGTGAGTTCAGCGGTACCAGCGGGTACGTGACTCAATGATCTGGAGAATGTGAGGGTGAGTTCAGCGGTACCAACGGGTATGTGACTCGATGATCTGGAATATCGTTCAGACATAATATTTCTTGAAGAACTTGCCGTTGACGGGCAACATGAGCAAGTCTCCATTTTATTTTGCGAGGCGGTAAGCACCGTTGGAGAATACAGCCTCGGTGATGAATGGGCCTTCCCACTTTGGCTGGAACTTGCCGGCGGTCTTGTGAGTCATGACCATCGGCCTCCGGACTGCCAGAACGAGATCGCCCACTTGGAATGTTCTGATTTTGACCTTCTTATTGAAGGCTCCAGAGATGCGTGCTTGGTATAGCTCGATCCGTTGTTGAGCTAAGAGGCGCTTTTCATCTAAGGCCTCTAACACTTGTAGCCGGCGACGGTAGTTATCATCCGTCGTTAATTGATAAGTGATGGTGACATGGAGTGAGGGTATTTGAGTCTCCAATGGGAGAACTGCCTCACTCCCATACACCAGGGAGAATGGTGTGTTCCCTATGGCTGTTCGGACCGTGGTACGGTATGCCCATAAATATTCACCAAGCTTCTCGTTCCATTCGCTTTTGTTGGACGACACAAACTTCTTGAGTAACTTGATGATGGTCTTGTTGAATGCTTCTGCCAATCCATTCGCTGCTGGATTGTATGGTGTCGAAACAATATTCTGGATGTGGTGCTTGTCGCAGAACCGATAGAAGGTGTAGCTTGCAAACTGAGGACCATTATCATGGATGATCCTTCGAGGCAGTCCAAAGCGATAGATGACATGATGCTTAAGAAAGCTGATCACATTTGAAGTCTTCACTTCTGCAAGTAGGACAGCTTCCGCCCATTTGGACAAGTAATCTGTTATTGCGAGTATGAAACGATGTCCTCGGAAGGAAGGTGGAGTGATTGGACCAATGATATCCATTCCCCATGCTTCGAATGGCCAGGACGCCACTGTCGGATGTAGAAATTCGGATGGTTGGTGGATGAAGTCCGCATAGACTTGGCAGGCTTTGTACTTTCTCGCATAATCTATTGCATCGGCTACCATCGTGGGCCAGTAGTAGCCTATTCGGCGAAGACGGTCTTGCAACTTAGGGCCAGGCTGATGGGCCCCACAAACACCGTCATGAGCTTCGCGTATGGCTTCTTTGGCTTCTGCGTTTGACAGACACCAAAGTAATAATCCATCATAAGATCGACGATACAGCATTTTCGTCTCTGTATTGTAGGACCGTTGAGCACCTCTAGAGGGGGGGTGAATAGAGTGTGTGTGTGCAGCGAAATATAATCACAAATAAAAAATTTAAACTATGGCAAATATATACGAGACAGTAAATAGAGGTAGAGAATTCAAACTCAGTAACACAGCGATATATACTGGTATCCCTCTGAGAGGACTAATCCAGTCTCGAGTACTCTTGCTCGATGTTAATCCACTATGGCACAAGCTTTAACTGAGAGCTTGCAGTCTCTTACAACACCGTGCTTGGTGACGAGCGCACGACCAGCTCCACAACACACACCGTGCTTGGTGACGAGCGCACGACCAGCTCCACAACAGGAAAAGTTGTTGAAACTTGGAACGACCTCTTTACAACTCTTGAGTAACCAAAAGACTCTAAATCAACTTTGATAGTACTGGCTTTTGGCTAAGAGATGTATAGGTGAGATTTGAAAATCTTAGATCATTTGAAAACACTTGAGTAATAGAGAAGAGAGAATGAAGAATGAATTGATGATTTGAAATGAAAAGTTCTTCTCTATTTATAGGTATTTTCTCCAACCGAACTCGAGAAGAACTCGGACAGAGTTCGGATGCAAATATCTCGCAAAGAGACGTTGCTCACTGATTTGGAGGCAACAGATGTTTGAATAACTTTTGACCGAACTCGGTCAGATTTCTGACCGAACTCGGGCCGAACTCGGTTACTAGTTCTGTCAGAAGATATTTGAAAATCATTTGCAAAAACAGTTTTCAATAATATTTTTGGTTATTTGTAAAATCATTTTGAAAAACTATTTTCAAAATATGTTTTTGAAATATTTGTAACCGAAAATACGAATGGTAAATAGATAGGCTTTTGGAATGTGGACAGTTTTAACCCTAAGCCAGTATTACCATAATTGATTTTACAGAATAAATCCTAGACTCAATAAAATATAAAATACAGAATAAAAAGAGAAATGAGTCTCCAGAAGATTTGATGATGTTGACGCTTTGATTGATGCGGTACAGCGTTCGTTGAATATGATTTCATGAATCCGAAAATGATTAGCAGTATTTTCTATATTTTGTGTATTGACTAAAGTGTATGTTGATTATCGAAATCGGGTGTGACCATGGAATGGGCCAACAATCTCCCCGATTTTGATAATTGACAAACTTGAGTCTATACCAAAATATATTTATATCAAATAGAACAAAATACAAAGTACCTGAAAAAAATTGAGATATGTGTGCTTTGGTATACTCTTTTTCTCCCCCTTTGTCAAGTAGTAAAATGAATAGGCTCCCCCGTAAATCGTGAAGCCAACGATAGACAAACACAAGACAAAGTGAAGCAAAAAGAAATAATCACAGCATAGACATATATGGAAACAACTGAAATAGAATGAACTAGCTCATAATAAACTGAAATAACATAGAAGTTTCCACTAGAAATCCAAAAGTACAACTAATAATGTCTAACTAAACAGTTTAGACATAAAAAAGAAAAAAACTACTACATCAACTACATCAACTAATCAAATCAATATCCACTATCCCATAGCTGAATCCACGTCACATCGTGGGGTCGTCCGCACCGGGTGGATCATGAGGGAAGTAGGCTGTAGTCAGGTCGAAATACTGAAAGGTAACCTCATCAGTAAATCGAGGACCTGGAAAAGCAGGGTGAGGTAGGATGGTGACCGGATGGACTGAATCCTGAGCCAGGCTATAGTGGAGGTCAGCAATACTATTTCTCAGCACCTGGGCCTGAGAAATATGCCGGAACTCTGAGTCCTGATGACGTTACGTAGAGACCGCAACAAAATCATCGAAGCACTGGTAGAAAGTCTGATCGAATCCTGGGGCAGGGGCCGGAGCAGGAGGAGCATCAGCTGGAGGGACCTCAGCATCAGCAGCTGGAGCAGGAGCAGCTCCAGGGGGTGCAGGAAATCGACGAGATCGAGTCAGCTCAACAGGAGGAGAGGAGATGGCACATGTCTCAAGATCAATCTCGAAACGTCGAAATATAGAAGCAAGGTGCATAGGATATACTAGATTCCTACCTGCATTTTTGCAGTTAAGCATCCAGGACATCATAGTTTTGGGAATAGAGAATGGGATACCAAAGTGGATGTAATATAGAGCAGATAGTTCCAAAAAGGTAACTTCATCAGTAGAGCCTTTCTTCGGAAGAAGAGCAAAAAATATCATACGATGAAGCTCATAGAATGTTTGGTTCAGATGTTTGGCAAAAATTCTCCGGGGAGGAGGGTTAGGATGACAAATTAATTCCCTAAAGGAAGCAAGAGTGACATCAGCAGGGAACTGAATGTGGTAGATGTCAACAAATGCATCACCAAGATCAGGAATATGAAAGAATTCACTGATGTCGGTGGCGCTAAATTCTAATTCTTGCCCAGCAATACAAGAATAGAAATTGCCGTTTTGTTTTACCTGCAGATTGCAGTAAAACATACGGACGGCGTTGTCATAAATGCTCTCTTGGACCTCGAAGAAATCGCGGTATCCAAGTTGGTCAAAGATTGGAGCATATTCAAAGAAAGTAGTAAAATTAACAAAAGCTCCAGAGCAAATACGACGACCAGAGAAAGAGTCGAACCAGAGATCCGAAAAGTCTTTGTCAGGGAACAAAGTAGAATCGTACTCATCGGGATCTCTAGGTCTTGCTGGACTGAATAAACTAGCAAGGGTGTAATCAGAGGAAGAGGAGGCACCTTGGGAAGTGTTTCCTCTTTGACGCTTGGGGGCCATGAGGAGATGGAAAGAAAAAATACCTTTGAAGGAAAAAGGAAGGAGAAGGAAGATGACTGCCCACTGGAACTCGTTAAACCCTTGCTAAGATGGAGGAGGAGAGGCTTCTAGGAGGAGAGGAAGGCTTTCCACGTTTGGTTGTGAAGAAAAAGTGGAAGGAAAGTTGGAATATATAGGCACTAGGGCCGGCTGTTCGGTTCTGGAAGTTACCACATCGCCGACCGAACTCGGTCCGAATTCGGTCCGAACTCGGTCACAGTTCGGACCGAGATCGGCCACTTGCATTCCCATGATCAACAGTGCAGTCTGGTAAGTTTAAAAGTGAAATTTAATAACTTTGACTGTTTTATTAAATAATGATTATTACTGGGTTAACTGTAGGGGTTGTCCCAGCTGACGGAGGTTCACCGGGGAACTCTTAAATACCGCTTCGCTTCGACCGTAGCCGTGGTGACAAACATACCCTTTTTAAGTTTGTACCCAAAAATAATTTTCGTTAAATAAGATATCAAGTCATAAATTCAATTTTAATTACCATATGCATTATGAGTCCGAGAATTCAAGAATGCCGAGCTCACGCCTCAAAATGTTAAAACGGTCTTCAGCCAATGGTTTAGTGAATATATCTGCTAGTTGATGATCAGTGTCAATAAATTCTAGGCAAATATTCCCGTGTTGTTGATGATCACGAAGAAAATGATGTCTAATTTCTATGTGTTTTGTGCGTGAATGAAAAACAGGGTTCTTAGTCAGATTTATTGCACTAGTGTTGTCACAATAAATAGGAACAGTTGTGTAGTGCAGATTGTAGTCCTCTAAGGTTTGCTTCATCCACAAAATCTGAGCACAACAACGTCCTGCGGCGATATACTCAGCCTCAGTTGTTGATAATGCTACTGATTTTTGTTTCTTGCTAAACCAAGAGACTAAGGCCTTTCCTAAGAAATGACATGTGCCACTTGTACTTTTACGGTCTACTTTGCATCCAGCAAAATCCGCATCCGAGTAACCTATAAGGTTAAAGGATTTGGTTTTGGGATACCATAAGCCAACTGTAGAAGTTCCTTTAAGGTATCGGAAGATACGCTTAACGGCACTAAGATGTGATTCCTTAGGGTTTGCCTGATAACGTGCACATATGCAAACGCTAAACATAATATCAGGGCGACTAGCAGTTAAATATAATAAACTACCAATCATACCTCGATACTTACGCTGATCGACAGGTTTGCCACTTTCATCAGCATCAAGCTTTGTAGATGTAGCCATAGGCGTCCCGATTGGCTTTACATTCTCGAAGTCGTACTTTTTCAGTATGTCCTTCGTGTACTTAGCTTGGTTGATGAATGTTCCGTTCGAGTGCTGTTTGATTTGCAGTCCTAGGAAGAAGTTCAGCTCTCCCACCATACTCATCTCAAATTCACTCTGCATACACTTGGCAAAATCTTGACCGAGTTTTTCATTAGTAGAACCAAATATAATGTCATCTATATAGATTTGCACTAGAAGTATATTATCATTCATGGATTTTATAAATAAAGTAGTATCAATCTTTCCTTTCAAAAATCCATTATCAAGTAAGAAGGCACTTAGGCGTTCATACCAAGCACGAGGTGCTTGTTTGAGTCCATAAAGTGCTTTCTTAAGCTTGAAGACGTGATCAGGTTTTTGAAAATCTTCAAAACTAGGGGGTTATTCACAAAAACCTCTTCTTTCAAAAATCCATTTAAAAATGCGCTTTTCACGTCCATTTGAAAATATTTAAAATCATTAAAACATGCAAATGCGCAAAACATGCGGATGGCTTCTAGTCTAGCAACAGGAGCATAGGTCTCATCATAATCAATTCCTTCTTCTTGATTATAACCTTGTGCAACTAGACGTGCTTTGTTGCGTAGAACTTATCCATCTTCACTGAGTTTATTTCGGAACACCCATTTGGTACCAATTATCGATTGACCAATTGGTTTAGGAACAAGTTCCCAAACTTGGTTTCTCTCAAATTGATTAAGTTCCTCTTGCATGGCATAAATCCAAAACTCATCAGAAAAAGCCTCTTCTACGTTCTTAGGTTCTATTTGTGAAATAAATGCTACATTTGCTACTAATTCAGAATCTTTAAGAGATGAACGTGTACTTACACCTTTGGATACATCACCTATAATGAGAGTTTCTGGATGATCTGGCTTGAATCTCAATGATTCAAATCTTTGGGCCATATCCTTCACAAGGCTTTTCTCAGTTCCTGCATCTTTGAAACTTTTATCAGTCCTTGCCTCTTGGGTCAGATCTTTCTCAGAACTCTTCCTAGTCTTTTTAGGTGCATCTTCATCATCACTGTCGCTAGATCTGTGACTATTCAACTCATCAAAGGTAACATTAATACTTTCTTCAACGATCATAGATCTTTTATTAAAAATTCTATATCCCTTACTCTTAGCAGCATATCCGAGAAATATCCCGTCATCTGCTTTAGAGTTGAACTTTCCCAAGTTATCCTTGGTGTTCAGGATAAAACAGCGACAACCAAAAACTTTAAAATAAGAAATGTTTGGAATTCTTCCAAACCAAAGCTCATATGGTGTTTTCTTCGAGATTGGTAGAATTAACACCCTATTTAAAACATGACAGGCTGTACTAACAGCTTCTGCCCAAAAGTATTTAGGAAGATTATACTGATTCAGCATGACTCTAGCCATTTCGCTCAGAGTACGGTTCTTCCGCTCCATAACACCATTCTGTTGGGGAGTTCTAGGACAAGAAAATTCGTGGTAATATCCACTATTATCACAAAACTTTTTGAAGTCAGAATTTTCGAATTCGCCACCATGATCACTTCGGATACGAGTAATCATGAAGCCTTTTTCGTTTTGTACCTTTTTACAAAATATCTGAAATTCAAAAATAGTATCACTTTTATTTGATAAAAAGTAAACCCAAGTAAATCGAGAGAAATCATCAACAATAACAAAAGCATAGAGCTTACCGCCAAGACTAGCGACTCTACTAGGACCAAATAAATCCATATGAATCAACTGCAAAGGTCTCGAAGTACTTACAGCGTTGATGGATTTAAAAGTAAACCTATGTGCTTTATTCTTTTCACAGTCTGCACATACCATATCTCTCTTGAATGGAATTTCAGGGAGTCCTTTTACTAACTTCTTTGTATTCAGACGTGAGATAGTATCCATGTTTGCATGTCCTAGTCTCATGTGCCATAACCAGCTTTCAACTTGATTGGCTACTAGGCATCTTCCTGCATTATTAGTATTCTCCAAAAAGAAAACATAAATGTTGTCTTCTCTAATCCCTTTATATACGGGATCACCAGATGACATATCATATATGGTACATTTATCTTTCACAAAATTGATACCATAACCATTATCTGCCAAATGACTTATGCTCAATAGGTTATGTTTCAATTCAGTTACTAGACAAACATCCTTTATTATTGGATAAGGAGAAATACCTACAGTACCATTACCTATTATATCACCTCTCAAGTTGTTTCCGAAGGAGACGTATCCTTCTTTCTTCATCGATAGCGTAGCGAATAAGGATGCATCACCAGTCATGTGTCACGAACATCCGCTATCGAGAATCCATTTACTTTTAGCATGAGAGGGTTGAGGGTCCACCTACTAGACAAGTAGATGAATCCTTTGGTACCTATTTTCTGAAGGGTCCACACAGATTAGCTTTAGGTCTCCAGACTAAAGTATGGTTGTCAACAAGCTTTCTTGCAAGACAATATTGTGATATGTGTCCGTGCGTACCACAATATGTGCAAGTCAGTTTAGTGGTAGAAACTGTATTTGCAAGCTTGTTTTGTTTGGAGAACCTGTAAGTGAAAGCATGATGGTGTTCGTGTTTCTTCTGTGCTTTCTTGTGTTTAGTCCTTCTAGGTGTATGCTTCACATTAGGACTAATCTTAGGCTGTGTCACAGGTATTACCTGTTTGCCTAACTTGATTTCTAACTTTTTAGAAATCGCAATAGACTCTTCGTATCTAGCAGTCATATCAAGGAATCTTTGTTCAGTTACTAGGTGCATCTTCTTCTCTATGTCATAAAGCTTTTGTACTTTGACATAGTCCCTTTCTTTCTTTTCAATATTGAGGATAGCCTCCTGATAGTCTACCTTAAGTTTGGCTATCTCTTCCGTGTTACCGGTAGTAGATGTCTCTTTAATATCTTCAATTAGATTAGATAGTCTAGCTATCTCGGTTGTGTGTGCCTTAATCTCTTTTCGAGATTGCTTATACTTGTCGAGCACAATTTTGTGATCTTCAAGTAGTTCGCTAAAGGCGTTCTCTAGTTCATCGAAAGTAAAATCATCAAACAAAGGGTTAGATGATACATTTTCAAATGCCATGAGACAAACATTTGCATTACTGCAGGGTCTGTTTTCTTCTTCTAAGTCACTGGTATCGCTTTCGTGCCAGATTCTTGTGTTGGCATACTTTCGACCAGATGTAGCTTTTCTGCTTGATCTTGATCTATCGTATGGACTGCTTTTCTTGGTGGTTGGACAGTCCTTCTTCATATGTCCTGATTTCTTGCATCCAAAGCATATAGTTTCAGCTTCGTTGCTTTCATGGACGTCTTTCTTCTTTCTGCTTGTGAACTTTAGATATTTCTTGAAGTTCCTCACAAGTAGGGCTCTTTCATCACCACTTGACGATTCTTCATCGGAATCGTTGTATGTTGATTTTCTTGCTTGGGCTTTGAAGACAATAGTTTTCTTCTTTGGTGTTGCTTCTTCAAAATCTTGCAAGTCGAGTTCATGGGTCATGAGTTTGCCCATCAGCGTTTCCAGAGTCATAGTGGTGAGATCGTTTCCTTCAATGATTGCTGTGGCTTTTGGATTCCAGTTCTTTGTTAGAGCCCGCAGCACTTTTCTGATCTTCTCGTGATCACTGTAATCCTTACCAAGAGATTGTAGAGGATTAGTTATATCAAGGAAACGAGTAAACATCTGTGTAATTGACTCATCGGGTTTCATCTTAAAAGATTCATACTCATGTGTCAGTCTACTAATTTTGGATTCCTTTACTTGGGAAGTCCCTTCATGGGTTACCTCAAGCAGTTTCCAAATTTCGTGAGATGTCTTACAGGTTGAAACTCTGTTGAACTCGGTTTTGTCAATTGCACAGAATAGTACATTGATGGCACGAGCATCTAGGCTTGCTTTAGCATTTTCTGCTTCAGTGTACTTATCATGGGACTTTTCAACCAGCTGGACTTCAACCACTGTTGGGGCTGGTTTCTTATAACCATCAATGACTATTGACCATAGATCAAAGTCAAGAGACTTTAGAAAGAAAGTCATCCGTGTTTTCCAGTATGTGTAATTTGTTCCATCAAATAGGGGAGGTCTATTTGTGGATTGCCCTTCACCGTTGAATATAGATTTCATGGCTGCCATATATATATACTCTCTAAGGTATGTTATATAAAAATATAACCTGCTCTGATACCAATTATAGGACCGTTGAGCACCTCTAGAGGGGGTGTGAATAGAGTGTGTGTGTGTGCAGCGGAATATAATCACCAATAAAAAATTTAAACTATGGCAGATATATAAGAGACAGTAAATAGAGATAGAGAATTCAAACTCAGTAACACAGCGATATATACTGGTATCCCTCTGAGAGGACTAATCCAGTCTCGAGTACTCTTGCTCGATGTTAATCCACTATGGTACAAGCTTTAACTGAGAGCATGCAGTCTCTTACAACACCGTGCTTGGTGACGAGCGCACGACCAGCTCCATAACACACACCGTGCTTGGTGACGAGCGCACGACCAGCTCCACAACAGGAAAAGTTATTGAAACTTGGAACGACCTCTTTACAACTCTTGAGTAACCAAAAGACTCTAAATCAAATTTGATAGTACTGGCTTTTGGCTAAGAGATGTATAGGTGAGATTTGAAAATCTTAGATCGTTTGAAAACACTTGAGTAATAGAGAAGAGAGAATGAAGAATGAATTGATGATTTGAAATGAAAAGTTCTTCTCTATTTATAGGTGTTTTCTCCAACCGAACTCGGGCAGAACTCGGACAGAGTTCGGATGCAAATATCTCGCAAAGAGACGTTGCACACTGATTTGGAGGCAACAATGGTTTGAATAACTTTTGACCGAACTCGGTCAGAGTTCGGACCGAACTCGGGCCGAACTCGGTTACGAGTTCTGTCAGGAGATATTTGAAAATCATTTGCAAAAACAGTTTTCAATAATGTTTTTGGTTATTTGTAAAATCATTTTGAAAAACTATTTTCGAAATATGTTTTTGAAATATTTGTAACCGAAAATATGAATGGTAAATAGGTAGGGCTTTTGGAATGTGGATAATTTTAACCCTAAGCCAGTATTACCACAATTCATTTTACAGAATAAATCCTAGACTCAATAAAATATATAATACAGAATAAAATGAGAAATGAGTCTCCAGAAGATTTCGTGATGTTGACGCTTTGATTGATGCGGTACAGTGTCCGTTGAATATGATTTCATGAATCCTGAAATGATTAGCAGTATTTTCTATATTTTGTGTATTGACTAAAGTGTATGTTGATTATCGAAATCGGGTGTGACCATGGAATGGGCCAACATGTATCGTAGAAGAATCTGAGAGAACGCCTTCTGATGGAAGTGGCTTCCTTTGGGTTCTCGGGCAGGATGTCGTAGACTACGAAGTCTATGAATGGTTGTCTCCAGTCCGGCGCTTCGTCGACCATCTGAGCGGAATAACTCACCACAAACTGAACGTTGTTCTTGGGACAGACTAGTTCGTGGCCTATCACATCTACCGATTGATGAGCACAGTTTGGAACCGCTAGGGAAGCGGCAAGGCCAGATAGGGCATCGGCTTCGATATTTCGGAGTCTGGGAACATGTTCGATAAAGAACCCCCCGAACGATGAGATGATGTTGATCGCTATTTGGTGATAGGGGATCATGTCTTCGTGGCGAACCTCGTATGAGCCCCAGATCTGATTGACGATTAAATAAGAATCGTCGTATCCTTCAAGGTATTCTACCCCCAGCTGTCTTGCAAGTTGGAGGCCAATGACCAAAGCATTGTACTCGGCCACATTGTTAGAGCAGGGTTCTGTAAGAGAGTAAGCATGATTAATCACCAATCCGGAAGGAGACACCAGCACCACCCTGACTCAGACGACGATGTTGTCCTTAGGTTCGGTTCTCGAAGCACCGTCGAAGAACATTCGCCATATATCATCGTGAGAGGTTGTATGCGAGTCGGCGACCTCGTCTGGGATCTCTTCATATATTCTGGATGACTCCGAGCCTGGGTGGGCTGTTAAAAAGTTTGCCAGAGCTTGACCCTTAACAGCCTTTTGGGGGACGAAGATCATATGATAGGGGGACAGCAATATTGCCCATGTAGCGAGGCGAGAGCTGAGTGCCCCTGGTTTAGTCATGAGGACCCTGAGAGGGTTGACTCATGAGATCACATGTATGGTTTGCCCTTCGACATAGTGTCGCGTCTTTTGAATTGCGAATACCAGGGCGAGGCATTCCTTCTCCACGGCGGTGTATCGGTGCTCTGGCTCAACCATCATTCGACTGAGGTAATATATAGCATGTTCATGGCCTGCATCGTTGTTTTGTGCTAGCAGAGCCCCGAGGGAATGTTCCATTGCTCGTACGTAGAGCAGGAATGGTTTTCCAGCAACCGGAGCTACCAGGACTGGGGGGTTTGACAAATATTCTTTGATGCTGTCGAAGGCACGTTGGCATTCTTCGTCCCATACGAATGAGACGCCTTTCTTTATGAGATGGGTGAATGGTCGACATCTCCCGGAGAGGTTAGAAATGAACCTCCTGATGTACGCTAGCCTCCCTTGGAGGCCTCTGAGTTTGCAGAGATTTCTCGGGTGACCCATCTCCATAATTGCCTTTGTCTTCTCAGGGTCTACATGGATTCCCTGGGCCGTGATGATAAAACCCAAGAACTTCCCGCTGGATATGCCCAGAAAGGACTTCGTAGGGTTTATTTTCAAGTTGTGCGCTCGCATCAGGTCGAATACTGTTCTCAGATCCTGCAGATGGTCTCCCTTACAGCGACTCTTGACGGCGATGTTATCAACGTAGCACTTCACCGTCTTGCGCAAATGTTCTCTGAAGATGATACTCATGGCTCTTTGATATGTGGCACCGGCATTCTTTAAACAGAAAGGCATAACTGTGTAACAATATGTGCCAGTCGGTGTTCGGAATGATGTATGCTTTTCGTCGTCAGGAGACATCTTGATTTGGTTATACCCGGAGAAGCCATCCATGAATGACATGTGTTCGAAGCCGCATGTGTTGTCGATCATGATGTCTATGATAGGGAGGGAGAATTCATCTTTTGGACATGCCTCATTCAGATTGCGGAAGTCGATGCAGATTCGGATCTTCCCGTTCTTCTTGAGGACCGGAACTATGTTGGCATCCCAGTCAGGATGTTGCTCTTCATGAATGAAGCCGCTGGCTATCAGTTTGTTGACTTCGGCTTCGATCGTATCCATGATGCCAGGGCGGAAGCGTCGCTGTTGTTGTTTGACTGGCTTTGCATCTGGCCGAATGTTGAGTTTGTGGATAGCAATATCGGGATCTAACCCTGGCATGTCTTCATAGCTCCACGCGAACACGTCAATATACTCTTTGACAAGTTCCAGTAGCGATTCTCGCTCTTCGTTTGTTAGGCTTTTACTAACGAAGATTGGTTTTGGAGAAGATTTGCTACCAAGATCCACTTGTATAACCTCATCTTCAGTAGGGGGTTCTCTCAGTTCGAACCACTTTTCCCATTGTGTATCCAACTGTTGGGCCCATGGCTCTAGCTCGAGGATTTCAGGAATGTCTTCATCTTCTTCATAAGCGTCGGCGAATGCCATGTTGACTGACAGGACTTGTCTGAATATGTCTCCGATGCTGGTATCTGAGTCAGAAGTTGGTGACCCGGTTGAATGTGACTGCCAGTCACATTCTTCATCTGAACTCTCAGGTGTCACCGTGGGTGTTACATACCCTATTCCATATCGAGTTTTGCTATAGTAGTCCCGTGGTTTGCCAGCCGGGACTGGTGACTTCAAAGGTAATCGTCGCCCGGTGCCGTAGTTCAAGCCTGGCGTAATCTCCAGATCATATCCCTACTTTTGCATGAGATATTTGGATTAGGGGCTATAAAGATACAGAGGCAGTCTTCCGACGTCTGACCCAAGGTCGACTTCTTCTATGGTGAAGGGATACGGATCGTCCTTCCGGCCGAAGATGATTGGATGATCCCCTCCATCGATTATGCGGTAGGCATCTTCCACTGGAATAAGCTGGATTGCGGTGTGACATTTGTCACCTGTGTGTGTAGGTGAGTGCCTATACCATGTTCCATAGCATACATTGAACATAGCTTATTGAGCTCGAGGTAGTTCAAAGATAGCCCTTTATCGATGAAGTAAGGTATCTTTTCTAGGGGATTACATCATCTGCGGAGGGAACATCAGTATGGGCAGCCACATACTTGGCTAGCTCCGGTTCCTCTTCGGCTACCCCCTATATAAACGAAGACTGAGAGGACGACCTGGGCAGCTTGATCGTCAGAGGTTCTGGGCAGCTTGATCGTCAGAGGTTCAGCTGGTGGAGCAGAGCGTGGAGTTGTTGGCAGGCTAGCGTCCCCCAATTTGGCGCTCGATGCAGGGCGGGGAGTGGTTAGTTCGCTAGAAGTCCCAGACCTTGCATCGGGGTGACGACCCTTCTTGGGAAGGCGTATCGTCATCGACTTATCGGAGGGATTGAGCTTCTCCGTTTACGGCTGGCCGACTCTCGGCAGCCTGATTGTCAGTGGCTCTGTTGTGGGTCTTGGCACATGGCCAGACCTTGGCAGCCGGATTATCATCTGCTCTTCTTGCGCTGAGAGGCTGATTGCGTCCTTACGCAGAGTGGCTGTAAGGGGTGCAGACTTTCCAGGTTTACGAGCTTGGAGGTGGATCGTCAGAGTTTCTTTTGACCCTGTGGCTGTCTCGGTACGAGCTTGCACATCTCCTTCATCAAGGTGCTTCTTTAACTTTTCGTACAGGCAAGAGTCTGAGTAGTAGGATTCGACCCCTTTGAAGGGATCGATATCAGCAAATTCTGTCCTCACGAAGCCGTGTTTGTCGACGTACTTGAAGCACTGATGCAGCGTGGAAGGCACGATCATGTAATCGTGTATCCAAGGGCGCCCGAAGAGGATATTGTACAAAGTGTCTGCATCTATGACGTAGCAGGTGACTTCTGATTGGAGATCGCCAATCTGACACTTCAGACGAATCTTTCCAATCGGGTAGCTCCTGTCCAAATTGAAACCGCTGATGGCGGTGCTTGTTGGCGTAAGGTGATGCATCGGGATGCGAAGATGATGTAGCAGACCCTTTGGGATGATGCTTATGGAAGATCCTGGATCAATGTGCATCCGGTCCACCTTCACGTCCCCGATGTATCCAGTATAGTATAACGGACGATCATGCAGATTGGTCTTGATAAGCATGTCTTGTGGAGTGAAGACAATGTTGGGCATTGCTCCCGTGCAAGCGCTGTCTTGGAGATCTGCAGGCAGGCTTTCTTCCGATAGGCTGACTTGAGCTAGATAGGCGTCAGCATTTTGGAGTGCATCGCTCAGAGTCGCACGAACATCTTTTGAGAGTCTCAGAAGCTCGTATAATGACAACTTGGCAGGTGTGTTGGCCAATTGCGCCAAGATGTCGAAGTTGTAGGGCTTCTCCAGCCCCTGCGGTGCCTCTTTTCGGAGGGATTTGTCAAAGCGAGTCTCCTTCAGCCTAGGCTTATCGGTCGTCGGAGGCTGAGTCGGTCCAGGAGCGTCAGTTGTAGCGGGCTGAGGATCTTCAGCCGAGTTATCAGTCACCGATTGGAATTGTGCTGCAGACCGAGTGACGACGGCTGTAGCTTCTTCGATATTTGCCGAGACTGTGTGGCAGGATCTGGCTTTTCCACTCTTCTTCTTGCGAGTAGAGGATGGCGTAGACTGGGTCACTTCAGATATGGATGGACCCACATGATTTCCCCCCGTGATGTGGTGAGAGGCACTAGACCAGCAACCTGATCCCGAGGAGGTAGAAGGTTAGCAATCTCCATCGTCGCTCGAGGGACGAGGACCACACCGTCTTGAGTTTTCGTCGGAGGAAAGCTGCCGAATTGTACTGACACCATATTGGCTGCCACAGTTACCTCCTCGAAATCGATGGCCAGAGCATTCGAATCGATGAGATTTTGGATGTACCGTTTTAGTTGGTAGCAGTCGTGTGTAGCATGGTGGACGTAGCGGTGGTAATGGCAGTACTTTGGATTCTCCATGTCTACCGGCCGAGGTTCCCGTCTTGGTGGAGGAAGCTGAATTTTGTCTCCTTGTATGAGCATGTCCAAGATGGGCTTGACGTGACCGTCTTCGAAGGAGTAAGTGATTTGTGGCCATTGTTTGTCTGCCGGCTTTGGCTCAGGTTTCTGTGCTGTATCGGCCACCATAGCCTGCTTACCCCTGCTGTCCCGATTGTTGGAGGGGCTACCCCCATTGTCGTTGTTGGTGTTGGGACGCTTGCCCTTGTTCTCTCCGTCCGAGATGTGCAATCCCAGTTGGCGAGCCTTCTTCAACCGTTCTTCGGCGCTAGTGGCACTGATGATAAACGTCTTCCAGTCCTTGAATTGACTTTCGCCCATCCAGAGATTGATTGTTGGGAGCAATCTCTTTTGGCAAATTTCAATTAGGGAGGAATCCGGATTTCCAGACGGCAGCTTCATTACGGTTTGGCAAAACCGCTCAGTGTAGTTCCTTGTCAGCTCTTTCTCCCCTTGGACGACGTCCATGAGGGTGGACATTGTGATGTCCTGCCCTACCTCGTAGAATCTCTCCAAGAACATGCGTTTGAAGCCGGCGAAGGAGTGGATGCAGTTGTCTGGCAGGTTGCGGTACCAGTCGAAGGCGACTCCTTCCAATGTCCCGATAAATAATCTTGTGAGGATGGCATCATCATGGGGCAGATGGTCGATGGTGACCTCGAAGTAAGTGATGTACCGACTTGCTGATGTCTTGCCATCATAAGGATTGATATTGAACGGCTTATATCTTGGTGGGAATGGAACATCCCTCCAGGCAGCAGGGTACGGTTGCCGTATTCTCAGGTCTTGAGAATTTTCTCGAGCGTGAAACATGGCTCGGAGCTCCTGGACCTCTCTTCTCGCTTCGTAGGCTTCATCCACGGTGGTGGAGACCGTTCCTTCAGGAGGATTGTTGTCCGGGTTCGGTGCCGCTGAATTCGAGTCCGCATTGACCGCAGGACCCGTACTTGTTTGGCCATGCGTTCCTCCCTGCAGAGTTGGAAGAGCCGCTTTGATCTCGTCTACAGACTTGACCAAGGCAAGCAGTATGGCCTCCAGAGTGTCGATGCGTAGGCGATCACTGGAACCACCTTGATTGCTGTCTGTCATGAATACCGTCCTTACGTGAGGAGAGATGGACGGAGCGGTGGAGGAAGCGCCCTCCGAATCACACCCTTGTAATGAGAAGTCATCGGGCTATGTGGGAATATTCTCCTCTGGTTCGGACTCGGAAGGAACAGTACCCCCAATGTCACGACCCACACCCACTGTGAGGGTACGAGAACGTAACAACGCCCAGCCTACGCCGTAGTGTCGGCGGTAGAACGCAGTCCTAGGTCAATCATCTAACAATATAAAGGTACCTGTACAGTATATACACTCCTAATGGAGGTGACATAACAGAACAGTCTCAATCACATCTAAGGCAGATACAGAATAGTAAAGGTAGATAGAGAGATCAAAACCACAATGTAATACAAATAAGAGAGAGAAAATCTAAGTGTCTAAGATAACAACTCAAGAACATCCAGCTCAATACGAGTCTCTAAATATAAACTACATCTCATAACAACAACTGAATTCAAATAACAATGTTGAAAGAAAAGCTAAAACCTAGCTATCTAGCCTAGACTATGGGAGTAGCATCCTGTACTGCAGCTGGGTCCTCCAGAGGAACCAGGTCACAGGTGTCGTCTAAGCCTGCTCCGTAATAGGTGGTACATAGGGCCTCCTCCTCATCCTCTGTAATATTTTCAACAGGTCCAGTCAGGACAGGAGCGAGTACAGTACATCTCAACAGATCATAGCAGGTTAGAAAATATAATCGTGCAGTAAAGTAAGATACGTGAACTGAAGAAATACAGTATGTAAATAGAGAGAGAAATGTAATAGAAATATCTACTATACATAGAGAACTAATAGTGACTAGTGAGTCAGAGTAAAATATAAACATGTGAATGGCATAGGAGATTCATGACTACAGCTAAGAGAGTGATTCATGACTACAGCTACTTGGATAATATTCACATGTCTATTTTTACTCCTCCATCCCCAATCGATACACAAAGATCTGTTCAAGTTATGTTAAGATTCGTAAAACTTCACATGGCTCATAAAATGAGTGATACGTAAAGGTGATTCATGATGGCTCTGTGAACATGAGAGTGCATGTGTCACAAGCGATTCGTGAATCAGAGGAAGCATAGAGATACATGATAATTCGTAAAACGCACAAAACATGCAGTATCCGATGCTTCCGAGGGGGATAACATCTCATGAAAAGATCCATATAGTACCAATCCGTGTGACCAACGTGACAGTATCAAGTAAAGTAATTTAAAGCAGGAAAATAATTCTAAACAGGATATGAAATGATCAGAGAATGTACTCGCCTGGTATCCTGAATGACCGAAGAGAATATAATGTCCGAGGAGTGGTGTCTATCTCCTATAGAATAGTACAAGTCATAACATGTCCAGCTAATAAAGTAAGATACTATGATGCAGTCTACATGATATTAGGTCAATCCTAGACCAAAGTCAACCCTGGTCAACTTTAGTCAACTATAAGTCAAGGTTAGGTCAACTAGGTCAACCTAGACTCAATGAAGTCTCACTAGGCCTAACCAGTCTACCCTAGCTAGTATACACCATACACTAGTCTATAGGACTCTACACATGTGTATATTTCATATACACAAGACCACACAAGGCTACCATAGACTATGTACCTAG
Source organism: Iris pallida (assembly GCA_029216955.1). Lineage (NCBI taxonomy): Eukaryota > Viridiplantae > Streptophyta > Magnoliopsida > Asparagales > Iridaceae > Iris > Iris pallida. Next base: position 19,999,017 of record JANAVB010015000.1, on the reverse strand, counting down.
GTTATAGGCCAATACACTATATATCTATATACACATATAATATGTATACCAATAGTAATATCTATTCACTATATTTTACATATAGTAATCATACACTAGTCTATATAATATAACTATGTAGGAAACTAGATACATGTACACATACCTACACAATCATATATTAAAATGGGAAGAAGGAATTTTTTAAAAAGTGTAAAGTGTGTGTGTGGAAATTTGTGAGATGTGAGAGTGTGTGTGCCTAGAACCTGTGTGTCATTTTGTTGCAGGAAATGACAGAAAAAAGTAATGTGGTTATGTAGCTATGTGTTAATGCAAAATGGAAAGAAAACCAATTCAGTTTTAACTATTCAATCTCAGTTAACATCTCATGTTAACACATTGAAATTTTAGTGTAACCTTTACTTGAATCTCAGTTAAATCTATTCCATTTTACAAACAATTCACATTCCTATAATCTCAGGATTCAATACATGCTATTTCTCAGGTTTTTCATGTACAGTTCAGATTTTACGAGAAGGAAAAGGAAAGGAAATCAATTGACAGTCCACCTATCCTAATTTCAGATTATATATTAACCAAGTCTCAGTTATTGCAAACCACTTTACAGTTCAAATAGGAAAATCAGTAGGAAATCAACATGGCAACATGAGCATCGATATTCAGTCAAAAAGATAGGAATTAAATCTCAGGAAATTTGACAGTGTGCAATAGGGCATCCCAAGGCTGTGTGTATGTAATTGAAATACAAAACAGTGAAGTGAGAGAGAGGAGAGTGTGTGCTCAGAATTTCAGTTTAAGGGTGTTCAATTTTCAGGTGTTCAGGTGGCAGGAATTTCTCAGGAAATGCATAGGGTGTAGGTGATATTCCCGTGTAACAGGGATTAGAAGGTGTGTCTAGTATGGAGGGGTGTGAGTTAAATCGAAATTCAATCTCATGTATCAATCTCAGATTTGTTTTTACATACAACAATCAATTGAAAACTCAACCCAATTTCAATATCCCAATCATCAAACACAACTCCTAACCAACATTTGAGCATTCTTATATATGTAAATGAATTAATCTAGGAAATTTAAATAGGGGGTTTGGTCTTGAAACACATTAATTTCGGAAAAACCACACACAGTGCAAGTATCAGGAATTTGACAGTTCCTATCCCATCCAAAAACCAATTTGAAACCCAATTTTCAAAACCCAAACCTAAATCATCATTTCAGCAATATAATATACATGTCTATGAATTAATTCTTGGTAATAGACATTACAAACAACTTTGGAAATCAAAATCAATTCAAAAAAACAAAACAGGAGCCGTGGGTATCAGTTTAGTGAAACCTATAGCTCAACATGCAATTCGAAGAATAAAACTCAAGCAAATCACAACCTTATCATGATCATCATCTATTACATTTGTATTTGAACTAAACTTAATCATTTAACATCATTAAAATCAGTAAAATGACATATTACAAATCAGAAAATCAATTTCAGAATAGAGTATCAGTGTTCAGTCCCCTATTAGGAAATTCGAGAATTCGAACCAACAAAACCCATCTAATTTACAATTAACCAGTTGGTAAATAATGTCATACATGTAAGGGTACTAGTTAGGGTCTTCGTGTCCAAGAACTGGACACGAATCGTATCCAAAATACCACACGAACACAACACCCAACCGTGCACACGAAATCATCGTGCACGCGTGCACGTGTGTCCCGCACGTGACACAGGCCACGTGGTGACACGTGGCCTTGCGTACATGTGCGATTTTGGGAGCACGATTACAGTCGTTACCCCTAGGCTCATACCAAAAATCAGGACACTTCGGTGTCCTGTGTCGAGAGAAAATGAGCCCGTGATGCAGGACACAGTGTACGTGTGTGTACGGCGTGTCCAACCCAAAATTCTGACACAATAGGACACTAAAACACTAGGACACCTTCACAAACATTGATACACACATCAAGATCTACAGGTACAGCTAATTACATTTCAAAAATATGAAAATAAATTCCTATGTGGCATTTCTACAAACACCTAGTATGCCTATCATGATACGTGTCCGATACGGACACGAAATGGACACAAATTGTGCCCAAATTTTGGGGACAGCTAGGAAACCCTAAAACCTAACCTTATATGCAAAGAAATCAGGAAAAACTATGAGTTTAGATGATTTACCTATTGAGTATCAAAACTCAAGAAAAGCTTCAAAGAGGGGATTCCAAATGGCAACACCAAATCTCCAAATGGCATACAAACTGAGGTGCTCCTCCAAAATCAGTATATAAACATAAATTAGATCCTATTGCAAAAGACTAGGACTAAAAAGGAGCTAAAATGAATTAATTAGGAATTTTTAAGGTTGGGAATTTACCTCTTTCTAAACTTGAGATCTATTTCCAAGAGAGGCTAACCCTAAATAAAGGAGGCATTAAATAGGGGTAGGAAACCCTAGGTTGGATACCATGGGTGGGTTTAATTTGGTTTCGGGCCTAAGTCATGGGCCTATGGCTTAATCACAAGTCTTAAAATTGATAAATCATAAGTCATTGACTTAAGCCATAAGTCATGAACTAATTTCACTTAAGTAATCCTTCCTACCTTAAAACTAATTCCTAATGACTAAAAGTAGGTTAACTAGAGTTAGACTAGGGTCACCAACTAGGGTTAGTTCTAGGTTAGTCTACAAGTCTCAACTAGTCAAGACTAACATAACACATAGCAATATTTAATTAATATTAAATGCACAAAAATTCTCATAAATTATAATAAATTCAAATAAATCCTAAAATGACCAAAATACCCACTAGGCTAAAATGTACTAGTCAAACATCCTAATCACATGGCTAGGCTCTAAGGTTACACTAGTCAAACACCAAAATCATAAGTCATGATTTAAAATAGTTTTAAATGATTAAAAATCACCAAAAATCATATTATCATTTAAATATCATAATTAAATAAATTAAAATACAAAATTTCAAAATTACCTTCATTTTAGAAACTGGGTATTACACCCAATCTCCGAGTTCGCCTCGTCTTGGGAGTTGTGGATGTCTTCGGGGACGTCAGGATTTGTTGTACCTGATGGAAGAGTTGTTTCCTCCGGCTCGTCTTCTTGAAACATCGAATTGTCGTAGAGGTTCGGAGGAGTACTACCCCCAGTCCCAGTAACCCCCAGTGTTGTGGACGACGAATCTCCTATTGTAGCAGATTTTGTCTTAGAACGGGTACCTTGGAAAACTCCGGTGGTGGGCACCCGCTTAGACGAGAGTCTCTTAGTCATAGTGGTTGAAATCTTCGGGCTAGGAACATTCGTCTTCTTCCCTTTTCCATCGGCGGGGACTTTTTGAGCAGAGTTGCAGAAGACGACGGGAGGCGCCTCGTCTTCTGAGCTTGATCGTTGCAGTCATTGGAAGACGGACCGCCGGTCCACTTGTACTGTTGCGTTGCTGCAACAGCAGTTGACGATGACTTGGATGCAGTGACGTCTGTGGAAGGACTTTTTGCACCCCCGGGCACCTTCTCTTTCCTTGCGTTTATGGAGGATGGCCTCACGCAAGTCAGATGGGTCCGGATCGACCATGTTTGCTCCCTAGATTTCGGGAGACTTTTAAGAACCTCTCTGTCCATTTGCCGACGGGGGCTGGACTCGAGTGGTTCTGTATAACTTCCTATCAGAGGCCCGTATAACAGTATGTGGGACGCTCTGATGGTCAGAGGTTGGGTCCGCGGTTCGAGCTTGCCAGGCTCGCGCTGCCCTAGAATTCTTTGCTCTAGTGCGTAAGGGCACATAGTAGGAAGAGTCTAGGTGATGCTGGAGAGAGTCAGACATATCTTCTTGGGAGCACAGGAGATCAGGACCATAGGAGAGGCGGTCAAAGACAGAGCCACGTGGAGTAGGCGTCATGCCGACCTTCATGCGGCTGGCAGGCGTAGCCGTATAGGTTTTCTTCATGCGGCTGGAAGCTTCGACCGCATGCGTTTTCTTCATACGGCTGGATGATCTGGCAGCATAGACCTTCTTCATGCGGCTGGCAGACTCAACCGTATGAGCATCCTGCATGCTGTTGGCAGATTTGGCCGTATGGGCATTCGGCTTCTTCTTGGGGCGTGTAGAATCACTCTTTGTCCCTGCAAGTCCAGCATCGTAGTGCTTTCCTCTGCCGGACTTGGGGACAGCAGAGTTCTCTATGGCTCGAAGTGGAGCCGTATGAGAGTCGTCTTCACCGTCTTGGGTAGCCGAGAGTACCCCATCCAGAGCTTGTGGAGGAGCAAATGATTTTGGCCTCCACTCGCAGTGAGCTTTCTTTGTACGGGTTCGCTTCTGGACCGGGCCAGCGCTTCCTTCAGAGAGCATTTCTTCAAACGCCTGTTGGTCGAAGCGGACGACCATCTTCTGTTGTGTGAAGCCGAGTTTGGTTGCATCCGACTGCGTCACCAACTCCTCAGCCGTGGAGAAGTTTGTCCCCAGCAGAGTCACCATCGTATTTGCCATGAAATAAAAAAGAGCAGAACAATTATCGGAGGACTGGACTTTTACTTCATAATACAAACTCGCTCGTACAAAGAAAGCCTAGGGACGAAAACCTAGGTACAGCAATCTAAGTACGATTATTTATTTTAGATTCTGGGGGGTGACATAGAGGCTCAGGGAAGCGACGGCCGCTCTGCCTTACTCTTTGGACGATCGGTATGCAGCCTTGGCTCCATAAGATTGCTTGGCGTTGAAGAAATGCTCTCTTTGCTCTCTCTCGGCTCTTTCTCTCCAAGTATTCTGGTGCTCTTTGATCTCGAAAAAGGGGTCCTCTTGCAAGGGAATGGCACCTTGCTATTTATAAGAAGGGGAATGCAATCATTAGGGTTTGCAATGATTGCCCCTTAAAGTGGCGACGGCCTGTTGATTGATCAATCTGGGCCATTAATCTTGAGTGTGATGAATCTGGGCCATTTATTGTAGATTGCACCAAATCCTATCAGTAATTAATACTGATTGGAATAAATCTTCGTGAAGATGATTTGCTGATGTCTACGAATCTGAATGAATAAGTTTAATTCATTCTTCTGCCACGTGTCCCAGATTATTGGGATTTGACCCAATCTTTGATTGCAGCAAATCTGGGAAATTTATTGGCTTTATGATACGTGTCCTGAGAGCCACTGAGGGGATCTGAGTCGCATGAGGATTGAGCCGCATAAGGATTGAGCCGCATAAGACTGCCACGTGTCAGGGCTGCTTGGGGAGTAGCCTTCGAACCTTCTACATGATAATCTGGGCCACATAATGGGTAGTGAGCCGCATGGGGATGATCCTTCGAGCCGCATGGGGAGGCCTTTGCTTGAGCCGCATAGGGCTGTTTCAATCTGGGCCGCATAGGGCAACTTCGGCCTGAGCCGCATGGGGAGTCTCCGCTCAAGCCGCATATGACTGTCCACGTTTCTACGCTACGTGGCATCTTCTGGATCTCGGGGGATTGTGTCAAAGATCTCCTTTGTTTCTCTAGGAGTCTGTCATTATGACAGAGTCATAATTATGTCTTTGTGTCAGGACTGTCATCTTGTCAGAGCTGTCAGCCGTCAAGGCAATTAATGCAGTAAGGGAAGAGTTGTTTGTATACTACATGGCACTTCTCTTTGAGCCGCATGGAGATCACAGAGCCGCATAGTCCCTTGTGCCGCATGAATCTCTGAGCCGCATGAACTTTCTGAGCCGCATGGGATTTTCTGGCCGCATGGATCTTTCTTTATTATTTTCTATGCTTCTACAATGGCGATTGTCCTAAATCAGGGTTGTTGGGATTTGATCAACTCCTGCCACGTGTCCCAACTGCTGCGAACCGCATGGAGGACTGTCATAGTTGGGCCGCATGAGTGTGGCCTCATGTCAGAGCCGTATAAGGGTGGCCTTATCTGAACCGCATGGAAGTCCTTTAATCCGAGCCGCATGAGGATGGCCCCCATGATCCGAGCCGCTTGGGAGTAGCAGCTGCATGGGGGTAGCCCCCAAACGAACCGCATAAGGGTGGCCACGTTTCAGAGCCGCATGGGTGTGGCTGCCCAAAATCGGAGCCGCATGAGGGTGGCCCCTACGATCCGAGCCGCATGGGAGTAGCAGCCGCATGGGGGTAGCCCCCAACCGAACCGCATAAGGGTGGCCACGCGTCAGAGCCGCATGAGTGTGGCTTCCCAAAATCAGAGCCGCATGAGGGTGGCCTCTACGATCCGAGACGCATGGGAGTAGCAGCCGCATGGGGGTAGCCCCCAACCGAACCGCATAAGGATTGCCACGTGTCAGAGCCGCATGGGTGTGGCTTCCCAAAATCGGAGCCGCATGAGGGTGGCCCCCACGATTCGAGCTGCATGGGAGTAGAAGCCGCATGGGAGTGGCTGCCGCATGCAGGATGGTAGCCGTATAGGGAGCTTCAGAATTGGTGGATCGTGCCAGCTATAAAGATTTTTTTCGTTTCCCTTGGAGCGCGCCATTATGTTAGAGTCATCATTGCAGCTTTATGTCAGAGCGGTCAATTCACCTTTATGTCAGAGTTGCCGTGTTACGTCAGAGCATTACATGAGGCTGCTGTTTGATGGCCAGCTGTAGAGGCGAACTGCATAGGGCCACGTGGCTTTTACCCGAGCCGCATGGAGCTATTGGGGATTTCTGAGCCGCATGAGGCTCTGAAGGACTTTTGAGCCGCATGAAGCTCTCAAGGACTCTTGAGCCGTATGAAGCTTTAAGAGATTCTTTGAACCGCATGAGACTCCCTCTGTTTTGAGCCGCATGGACTTTTTTATTCTTTTCCATGCTTCTACAACCGTGTGCGTTAGCGTCGAGGATCGGAGAATCTTCAGAACATCAACTTCGGTCGCCGGCCTCTTCTCCTTGGCCTTGCTAGTACTCGCAGCACTAGCCTTAACGGCCTTGAATGATTTGGAAACTTTTAGGGTTTTGGGAGCCATAGAAAAAAGCTAGAGTTTTCGTTCGAGGAAGAAGAAGCCTTTCTTTAAAGAAGAAAATGGACAAAGTTCTCTCTTGTGAAAATCCCTATTTATAGGAAGGAGACACGTGTCAGCAGATAAGACTAAAAAATGCTTCGGGGCTGAAGAAACATTTTGAAACACGTGCAATGAAGGGACGAAATCATTTTTGATCTCTGCTGAAAAATGAGGAGTCGTTATCATTTAATGAAATGACGGCTAAAAGCACTAATTGCTAACGGTTACTTAGCTCTCTTAAATGATGGCAGCCTTTCAGTAATGTGTTGCGTACTTCCTATACCATGTGTTATTTTCTTGTTTCTTTTCAAATTATTTCAAACTTATCAAAATTTGAAAACATTAAAGGGGGTTTTGTAGAAGCATGAAAGCGCGGCGCCTACAAGCGCAGTAAAAAATCACAGAATTGCTGCGCACTTCATAAAAACAACATCGAGAAAAGCACAAGGCAAATTGGGAGAAAAGCGCATGAAGAAGGGTCTTTATTAAAAGAGTCATGATTAATAGTCATGATTAGAAAAGTCTATTACAGATTCTTTATGTTCATGATTACACATAAAGTTATCTATTCATCATACAAAAGCGCAGGATACAAAAAGCACAGTATATAAAGGTGCATCTCTTCACGAGTGAATCACTTCCTCGTTACGAGCGAAGCATTTCCTCGTCAGGAGCGCATCACTTTCTCGTCTCAGCACAAGCGCACTCCTTCAGAATGAAGCAGTTTTGAGCAGAAGGTGGGTTGGCAGTCAATCCAAACCCAGTAATCAACATCTTGGTACTCGATGTCATCTCAAACCAAAGCAAAGTTAGTGTGCTGCAGGGACAACTCCTTCCATATTCAGCAGGGTTCTTCTCAAGGACTCCATCAAACTTGCTACTTCTATAAACAGAGAGTTATGTAATCCTAGCCCCCGACTGGCATAAATTTTGTCTCTAACCAAAAGTGAGATGGAAGGGTGCACGAATGAGTTGTGACCTAAAAATACACCAATTTATAGGATGTGAGTTGGATGAACCTAAAAATACCCTAATATATAAATTTTGTCAAACCCACACACCAAGTGGCAGCTAGTCAAAAGCTATGAGTTAATTGGATGAACCTCGCCTTCATCACAAGAAATCTCATTAATGAGATTTTTGACTAAGTCTCTAGTCAAAACTTTTCGAGCCCCACAAAGCTGCAGAAATTAAGGAGTCGTTGACTCAAACGCCTAAAAAAGGTGCAGCACCCTAGAACACCACAAAAGTGCAGCGCCTTGGAAGCATCCAAAAGTGCAGCGCTTGGGAAGCATCTAAGAGCGTAGCACTCACAAAACATTAAATCCTGGGCCATCATTTCAACATTTATGTCACGCTGACACAAGTCTCAGAGGACAGCTACTAATTGATAACTACCAATTGTCAGCTGTCAAGTAAGCATCAGATGTCAGATGTCAGTCGAAGGGCACGGCCTCTGACGTACCCTTAAAGTGTAGCCTCCACGACATCTAAAAGGGCAGCCTCTACAGCGTCCGAAAAGCGCAGTCTCTATGATGGGCAGAAGCGCAACCTCTACGATGTGCAGCCTACTCATGACATTGTTGGAATATGCCATGTGGAAGCAGTATTGTCATAACCCGTACCCTGTGTAAGGGCACATTGAGTAACAGCATCCAGCCTACGCCGCAGAATCGGAGGTAGAACGATGTACAAGGTTACTATCTAAATAATAACTCATGTAATTATATAATGTACTTGTCAAAACTCAACTCTGAACGGAGGACAAGTATAAGATATGATAATACTCAATCATAGTCTAAGCACTATAAGATAACACAGAATCACAAAGCTATACTAATTTCAAACTCCAACAACTGATAAAAACTACTAAAATAATAATATCTCAAACAATCTTAAAACAAATTCGAGATCTCAACTCAATACAATACAAGTTCAAATGAAAGTCTAATACAAGTCTACTAAACTAATCTCTCGATCACTCCTGAGTGTCGGGGCCAAAGGTAGCTATACCGTCTCCGGATCCCAAGCAAGTAGGGCAAGTGTGCTCAAGGCAACCATCTGTAATATTTTTAACAGGTCCAGTCAGGATAGGAAATATAAAGCATACAAAAGAGTAAGATACATGAACTGTAAGAAGATGTACACGAAAATAAGAGAGATACTTGTAAACTGGAAATATATACGATAAGTAAGAACTATAAGTGACTAGTGATTCAGAGCACAAGATGGTTATATAAATGGCACGATGTCGCACACGAGTAATCTACAGAGGTTACACACGAGTAACTACAAGGTTGATCACATAACCACTTCTACTCCTCCGTCCCCAATCAATACACAAGGATCTAGTCAAGCTATGTTAATGTACACAAAGTATAGTTTGTACACGAAGATCATGGAAGCACATGAGAGTATACGATTTCATATGATTTCATACGATTTGTACACGAATAACACGAATACAAAGGGTACACGATGCCCATGATAAAGTACACCAACACGAAATACTCGATGTATCCTATAAGGGGATAATATCGCATAAAAGATCCATATAGTACTAATCCGTGATAACAAGTGTCAGCATCAAGTAAAGTAATTTAGAACATGATTATAAGTCCTAGCAAGTATGAAATGATCAGAGAATGTACTCGCCTGATACCCTGAACAGCTGATATGAAAAGATGGCCAACTGGAGTCACAGAGTCCTAGTTAGAGCAACATAGGTTATAAAGAGTTCAATTTATATCGCAATTGAAATTATAATACAATCTACATGAGTCTAAGTCAATCTAGGTTAAAGTCAACTCTTGGTCAACTCTGGTCAACAATCTAGTCAAACTAGGGCAACTAGTCTGATGTGGTCAAACTAGCTAGGGTTTGGTCAACAATGGTCAAACTAGTCTAGGTTGGTCAATTCTAGGTCTAAATAAGTCTACGGCCAAAACAATCAAGTATACTAGTACCATTGTTATCTAACACATAGCCTAAATCAAGGCACATAGCTAAACTCCATAGCTAACAAGACACACAAACTTAGTTATATAATATACATTACATATATCCATATCCATATAGTACCACCCTAACCATACATATAGATATCATATATCAAGTATATATATATATCCTCACTATGAACCATAACCTATATCTATATGCTCTCATAATATATATAGATACCATATAACCCAAACATATATATACCTATCTATATAACCCTTTCACAATCTAACATCACCTACTCAAACTTAAATACTTAGATACTGACCTACTAACACTAGGATACCATATCAACCTTGGTCATATGGTAAACTAATCATTTACCTTGAAGGTAAAGGTAATTTATATTTACCTTAAGATACTAACTTGGTAACATGAGAAACCAAGATACCCCTCAAATGTCTAATTAACTAACTATCTAATGTACTAACATAACATCTTAACTGATATCTAATATCTAATATATAATCTATAGAGATTAACTTGCTAACATACCAATATCTACAACTAACATAACCTACTAACAAACTAGATATCTAACATCAAACTATCTAATAACATATCAAATATCTAACAAAATACTAACCTCTACTATCTAACTAACACTCATACTAACAAATATAACTTACACTAACATATAACAAACTCTAATATATCTAACCCTCTACTAACCAATATCTAACAAACATACTAACATATATAACTTACACTAACATATAACAACTCTTAACATATCTAACCCTCTACTAACCAACATCTAACAAACATACTAACAAATATTACCTAACAATAATATATATATATATATATATATATATATATATATATATATATTTATATATATATATATATATATATGAGGATAACAGAGCTCCCTCTTCTGAATCAAAGTGAGGACTCTTGCTGGCAGAATCGAACCAATAATATATATATGTATATATATATATATATATTTTTATTTATATATATGTATATATATATATATATATATATATATATATATATATATATATATATATATATATATGTACTATATCATACATATACTCGATATCCTATGATACTTACATTCACTTAATATCCATACTACATAGGCTCATAGGCTACACAAAATGCCTATATCATATAGTCACCCTTCTACTTAAAATCAATACTGTACCAATTGGACCATCACTTGTAACACCCAGTTTTCTAAATGAGGGTAATTTTAAATTTTTTTTTTAATTATTTAATTATGACATTTAAATAATAATATAATTTTTGGTGATTTTTAATCATTTTAAAACTATTTAAAATCATGACTTGTGATTTGGTGTTTTGCTAGTGTAACCCTAGAGATAGTTTGACCTAGAGCCTAGCCATGTGATTAGGGTATTTTATTTATCATTTTTAGCTTGAGGGTATTTTGGTCATTTTGAATTAATTGAATTTAATATATGTTTATTTGGAATTTAATATAATTAATGGGATGATGTGATTTTAATATCATTTAATTGATTGCCTTGTGTTGTGTTTAGCCTAACCTAGAATTGACCTAACCTAGATTAGTCCTAGTTAGTCATGGTTAGACTAAGTTAGATTTGGGATTGGTCATGGTTAGTCATGGCAAGTCATGATTTGTGATTTTGGCTAGTCATTAGTCATATTGATTTAGTTAAGACTAGTGATAGGCTACCTAGGTTTCATCTAGCCATTGATTTGTCTGGATTGATGGAGAACCCTTGGATCAACCCTAGCCCTAGATTTTAGGGCAGCCATCCTTGGGATTCCCCCTATTTAATCCCTCCCAAAAACCCTTGCCTTCTTTATTCATTTCTCATTTCTCAAGAACAAGGTGAGCTCCAACTCCATTCATTCATAACTTCTCCATTCCTTATCTTTTTTCAACCAAACTTCTTGTATTGTAACCTAACCAACACCCTCTTACTGTCCATGGAGGTGGAGGACTATTTTGGGGATCTACTTGTGCTCGGGCTACAGTAGGAGAGGCTTTCAAGTGAGTTCTTGAGCTAGAGGAGAACCCATTGGTAATCTCTCAAACCCTATCTAAACTATTGTTTTATCATCATAGATGCATAGACCTAGGTCCCCTCTAGCTTCGGGTAGGATCTGAACCCAACCTGTGTCGGATACGTGTTCGTATCGGACACGTATTAGTAGGCTAATTAGGTGTTCGACCTATGTCTCAATAGATTGATTCTCTTTGTTTTCAAAATATTTTTGAATAGAAAATTATTTCTTCATGTTGCTTGTATGATATTACACGACTGAGGTGTTTTCGAGCCGTGTCCGAGTCACACTGGACTCGTGGATACAGCCCCACGCGCTGCCAGGGTATCCCCTGCTGCTCGGAGCCTCGTGCTCAGTGCACAGGATACTTGGCGAGCCGTGCTTGGACTGGAAGGAGGGGGCAGTGTCTGCGAACGTGTCCACCAAGCCTCGTGTCCAACGGGGTCGTATCGGACACACGGAGTCATGCGTACTGGTCACACGCGCACGCCGCGTTCAGACGAATTGCGTTCTGATACGCGAGTCGTGTCCACTCTGGACACGACATGGTTATGTCGTGTTGGGTCCTATGTGTAGCCTGACACGTGGGCTACACGTGGGCATGACCACGAGACCCCACGTGTCATGTGTCGTGTCCTATAGACACGTGCATGTGTACACGACGTTGTGTAACACTGGGTGCACCCCATGTGTTTGCATCGTGTTAGACACGCCTGTGTCGTGTTTCCTTGACACGTAAGGACATATAAGACACGTGTACACATGCTTTATTAATTACCAACTCTTAGTTTATAACATTAATGTGTTTTGTTTGTTCGAATTCGAAATTCCCATTGTAATTTTCCTGAGTTTAAATTCCATTTCAAACTATTTTAATCAATGTAAATTGTCATGTTAGATCCTGGACATGTGTAATAATATCTGCTAGATTAGGTTCTCATGATAGCTTGGGTTTTGCATATTGTTTTGGATTTTGGACATGTGAGTTGGACTGTTTTGATATGGACTGATACAGTCCTGATATTCCATTTTTTTTTGAACTTTCAATTTCCTTTTTAAACTGATTTCATGATTAATTCCATGTTTAAATCCTTATACATGTGAATTGGTTCATGTTAGAGTGGTTTTACACATTAGATCGGGTTTCATGTTTCTGAAATGGGATTCGAACCATGGCATGGACTGTTTTAACTGATACATTGGTTGATATGATTCATTTTCCTATCAAACTATCGAATTGATTTCCATTCCTTTCCTTAAACTGATTTGTAGGATTATTAGCCGTGTTGATTCATTGTTTGGTGTTGATTCACTGTTGTGTTGTGTTGGAAATATTGTGATTCAATTGGATTGGATTGTTAGTAAACTGTCAATTGATTTTATTGATTCACTGTTTTGTTTGAACATTTAATCCCTGTTTTGACACTGTCATTGAGTCCCATTCATTCTTGTTTTAAAACTAAAATTCGAATGTTAAATTCCATGTTAATTTCTTATGCATTGTGTTGGTTCTTAACACATGATTAGTTAAGTTATGTGGAGTCTTGTTGATGTAGGAAGTTGGGTATCATAGGGAATGAGAATGCGAATTTGGGTTTTATATAACTGCTATTGGTAAATTTCTGAAAAAAAACTAATAACTGTCATTGAATTCCTATAAACTGGCATGGCCATGTTAATCCATATACCCTCTGTTAGATAGGTTATTGCACAAGGTTATGGGGATTCAAAGTTTGTTGGGCTGTCATTTGAAACCTGAGAATAAGTTCACTTTGGGTATATAAACTGTCATCTAGATTTCACTTTCCTGAAGACCAATCTGAGAAATAGAAATCCTGAACTATTCATTCTTTTTACTGTTTTGGTGTTTCACTTGCCATGTAAATTCCTATACATTGTGTTTGGTTCACTATTTTTTGGATTACACACTGTTCACTAATCCCATGTATCTATATTTTCTATTTCCTATTCTCATTGACACTTATACACATGTATCCATACACCACTACCTGTTATTGCAAATATCTGAACACTCTACTCTCACACACACACTGTCTTTTCATGTACACATACATATATGTGAAGCACATTGACACCCTAGCTATACCACTAATTTGTACACTGCCTTCCCTTACACACACACATAGGAATACTCCTATGTACCCATGCCACACACACACACTCTATTATATATTCCCTGTCACAAAATCTGAGAACTAATGTTCCTATCACACTATAAAATTCCTGACCATATTGTATCACATATACATGTAAACACACACACACCCCTCAATTCCAGAAAACTAGTACATTGCTAACATGTCTACATTGTTGAATAAACTTTAATATGTAAATGTTAACCCTTAACCTTGTTATTGAATGTTAGTTAATTTCATATTTCATATATGTGAACCACCATGCCATGTAACCCTCTCTAAATGATTTCCATGATGTATATAGGTAATTGTAGGATATAGATGCATGTTAGTTATAACTTAGCTAGTCTATCCCCTTTCATGTACACCTCCTTGTTCACACACACACATAGCTTACATGCTAGCTTCCTTTCTCTTATATATAATATTGAATATATGCATGAATGTGATGGCTTGATGTGTTGGCTTGTATAGCCTTGGGATTGATGTGTGCTTGCTAGACTAGGCTTGGTTAGGCTTAGTGAGACTTGCTGGGGTTAGGAGTGACCTAGTTGACCTAGTTTGACTAGTGTAGTTGACTGGAGTTGACCAAGTGTTGACTTTAGCCTAGTTTGACCTAGACAGCATGCAGATGCATTATAGATTACATTTATCATGCCCTGTATACATCTTGACTTGTGTTGCTCTAACTAGGAGTCAGGTACCTCATCTTGGACAGTACATTTACTACAGCTATTCAGATACCAGGCGAATACATTCTCTGATCATTTCATAACTTGCTTAGAATTATATTCCTGCTCTAGTTTACCTTATTTGATGCTATCACGATATTATCATGGATTGGTACTGTCACGACCCGCACCCGCTTTTCGGACGCGAGCTCGTGAGCAAGCCAGCTACGTATCGAGCGGACTCCAGCCCGACTCGAGTACGTATAAGCTGTCAAGGTCATGGTATCATGTCTAATCTAAACTATATCTCAATCCACATGAATCATATAATCAAGAATGAACAAGTATGGGTCATGGTCTGCAGCCCATTAGCATATTGTTCGATTAGAATCCAAGAATGACATGAGTCTATAAATAAGCAGAGTATATCATGGTACTGAATATAAAGCACGAAAAGATAGTAAAGAAATATCACAAGCAAATACCTGTATTAAACATCGCAATCCTCTACCATCATGCTCTACTAACTAACTCCATGCAATCGCTAAACCTGAAGAGATCATCAGGTCCTCAGAGGACTAGCAAGATACATAAAACATGCCTATCTAGCAGTTTAATCATGCAATAATATATACAGGGTGTAAACATGAACTAGACAGGAGACTGATAAGTGACTACTGAGAAGTAACTATGAACTCGGGTACGGGATCAAGTATGCATAAATGAACTGCTGGTAGATCAATGGATACCAACCATCGCCCCGATTGTGGACTCGTAGGTCAGTTTCAAGACAAATCACCCTCGCCTCGATTGTGGACTCGCAGGTGCAAAGGACAACCCTCGCCCCGATTGTGGACTCGCAGGTTGTTTCAAGACAAATCACGCTCGCCCCGTATGTGGACTTGCAGGTGCAAAGGCAACTCTCGCCCCGTGTGTGGACTCGCAGGTTGTGGGAAAAACAAGGAATAGCAGTTCAAGACACAGGTGAAGACACGACACGACCCAATCACGATATACGAGAGAACCAATCCAATATGAACTAACAAGGCTAACCATGTACAAGGACTATAGCTATACTAGCATGTACAATATACAAATCACAAGTAATAACCAACTAGTAAAACTATATACTAATAGAAATATGCATGTAAATAAACTGAAGAGGGAGGCAAGGTATACTTACCTGAGGGTTGCACAGAGAACCAATAAGATACCGTCAACTGGTACGCCAAAAAGTCAAAGTCATCACCACTGTCTCCGAAAGCTGAAACAAACATCGCCAACATTCTCAGAATAGTCAAATTAGCTAGGATTGCCTGTCCTTAAGTCCAATTCTGGACACAGGGGCAAAACGGTAATTTTAGGCAAAAACGATATCCGCCGTTGGACCCGCTTTGCACCGAAAAGCGTGCCAGAGTCAACGGTCTCTAAAGTCGTCAAACTATATGTCTACGGATCTAGTTTTCCGATATGAACCCAACCGTATGTCCAAAGTTGGATTCCGGCGGGCCGTGCACAAAATCACCCGTTGAGTGGGACCGTGGGGCCCGCAAAGCGACGAACGATTCAACTATCTCAGAATTGGACCAAACTTGGCATACAGGACCAAAAAAATGATACGGTCCTGTTGGCACAAGTTTCGTCTCGATCTGACGAGCGTGCACAAAGTAATTAGGAAATTTGCACAGAGGCCAATACGGTAAATTTCGACGGATACGGATCAAATTCGTCGCGCACATGCGACTAATTTGAATTCCGTCAAAGCCCACACGACCACGAAGCCATTACGCAGCTTTCGATGCTTACGGAGCGCGACCATGTCGCCCGGTATGGCGGGACGCATGTCGTGTGGAATAATTTTCTAGTTTTTAAAACAGGTTTTTGGAAAACTTTGGGATTCGATTTCTCGATGCGTAATCGATGATTTCTGAATCCACAAAATGGATTACGAAGCCCTATATGTTGGGTTTAACTTCTGTTCAGAAAGTTTCCTGATTCGAAGGATAGATTGGTAGGAAATTCGACGTGAAGTTGGGTGTTGGGACTGCTCTGTGAACTGTTCAAGACCAGTTTTTTGACAAAGTTCATGCTCGTTTTACGATGCATATATCGCAGAACAAATCGAAATATCTAAAGGGAATTGAAGTTGGTTATATTGTGGTCGTACCTGAGCAAACGGTTCGACGTTTCGTCGACCGAGAAGGAAGTAATCACGTCGCAAAGTTGTCTTCGTTGTTGCAACTGCTGCTGTTGCTCTGCACGGCTCAGTCGCGCCGATGCCCGCGCCTGGCTGGTCGGCCGTCCCGCGGCGGAGCACCGGCGGTGCGTGCACGTGCGGGGAGGGGCACGCCGTGGTTTTGGCAAGGATTTAGGGTTCAGCGTTCTCTCGATCTCTCTAGTATTTATTCTCGGAAAGTTGGAACCCGAGCGGAGCTCTCGGGTTGGGTTCTCGGCCTGTGGTTGAGGGCTGGTTCGGGTATTTGGGGGGTCTCATGGGTTTGCTGCTGGATTTTCACTCATTCCTTTTCTTTTTCTTTTTCTTTTTCTTTTTCTTTTACTAATATTTATATAACTTATTAATATATAATATCTTTATATATATAATATCTATATCATATATATAATATCTATATCATATATATAATATCTATATATATATATATATACACACACAAATATTACCTTTATATTTATCTATATACACACATATATAATATTATATATACACAGACAAATACAGGTATATTCGTTTATACATACATATATAGATATAAAAATTATTTATCTATATATATATATATATATATATATATATATATATATAAAATATATATATATATATATATATATATATATATATATATATATATATACATTTATATATACAAATACTCATATGTTTATATACGTTTATATATAAATACACACATATTTCTATATACATTATACACGTATATATATGCACACATACACCTTCATATATAGTATGTTCATTTATACACACCCACATATTATATATATATATATATATATATATATATATATATATATATATATATATATATATATATATATATATATATATATATATCTATATCTATATATATATATATATATATATATATATATTTTTATATATATATATATATATATATATATATATATATATATATATATATATATCTTTGATAGAGAATAAAATAATAATAAATAATTTATTTATCTAATAACCACAATATTAACATTAATAATAATAATAAACCTAATAACACTGTAATTAAGCTATTAATATATTTTGGTGTGCTCATCGAACACACCATTTATTTGGCTCCAGAAGTTTGTATGATTATTCTAAAACAATATTTACATAAACTATTATATATTTAGAAAGTATTTGCCAAGTCCTAAAAATAAATAAGAAAATATTTGTACTCACATAAAATGTCTACATGGCCGTCCTGGGTTCCACTGCATGCCTACATAGGTTGGGATTTGGTTCGGGTTCAGTTTGACTGGTTTGGTACAACCGGGTCTCCTAAATGTCAAATAACAATAATAATGAATAATTAAATTATTCATAATGGTCATGTCACAACTTGGCCTAGTTTTCTTAGTTAGGACATCACTATGGCTTGGCATTCCCTTACCATGGCTAAACACTAGTCAAAGTACGCCAATGCACTATCCGTGCCACGATTCCTAGTCACCTTGTACTCCAAATTTAATCATGATTAAAATCATCTACCGTAATAATTAACTAAATATTTATTTATAAATTCTAAAAATCACCATTTAAAACAAATAAATAAAAAAATATTTCTGAGAAGGGGAGTTACAGGTACTATATGGATCCCTACATTGAGATGTTATCCCCCTCGGGAGCATCGGATACATCGTGTCGTATGTTTTATGTACATCGTGTATTCCTCGCTATCATGTTATTCATGTTTCTCACGTGTTTCATGTTCGTTCGTGCTCGCTCGTGTACTCTTATGTGCTATCATGTTCGGTCATGTTTTTCGTGTATTCATGCATAACCTATACTTCATGTGCACCCTTCATGGGCCTTCAAGTGGAATTCATGTGCACTCAGTTTCTGAGCCCTCATGTATTCTTTATGTGCACCCATCTATGGGCTTCATGTGAAAATCATGTACGTAACATAACTTGTATGGATCCTTGTGTATTGATTGGGGTATGGGGGAGTATAAATAGTCATGTGAATAATTCCAAAGTAGTATAGCCATGTGCGCCTCTTTAGTATATTCATGTGCAAATCAAGCCGTTCACATGTCGACTTTGTACTCTAAATCACTAGTCACTAGTAGCTCTCTACTTATAGTAGATATTTCTATTATAGTTCTCTCTCTGTTTACATCATGTACTTTCTTTCAGTTTCATGTATCGTACTCTCTTGCATATTTATATTCTCTAACCTGTTATGATCTGCGTGAGATGTCTTGTGCTCGCTTCCGTCCTGACTGGACCTATTAAAAATTTTACAGAGGATGATGAGTAACCCTGCACCCCTTACTTTGGAGCTTGCCTAGATGACACTCGCGACCTGGACCTCTGGAGAGGTTCAGGCAGCTGCTGAGGACGATACCTTGCATAATGTAGATAGTTTAGACTGTTCTTCTTTTCATGTTTGGTTGTTGTCCTTGATTTCAGAGTTGTATATTTTAGAGATGTTGAGACTAGTAGTTATTAACTATGATTATTTCACTTCTTGTTGTACCTCAGTTTGAGGATTTTCTTATCTATTTTTATCGTGCTATATTCTACCATAGATGTGATTGAGACTGTATTCTGCTATGTCACCTCCATTCGGAGTGTATATACTGTACAGGTACCTTATATATTGTTAGATGATTGACCTAGGATAGCGTTCTACCGCCGACACTGCGGCATATAGGCTGGGCGCTGTTACATACTCGTACGCTCACAGTGGGTGCGGGTCGTGACACATTTTTAGTGGTGGCTCGTGCAGGTTGAGTTTATGCAGTGGTATTCGAACTAGAGTATCACTACAACCTGCTGTATGATTAGAATATATTTTTGAAGGTACTCAATCACAGTTAGGATTCCTTAAGAGATTCATGGGACAACCCTTGAGAATCTTATTTGAACTTCAATTTGAAATCCTTTCCCTTGTTTTGTTCGCTCTCACTCCTTGATTATTAAATTTGATTTTGATGGATCGTTGTTGATTTTGATTTTTCTATCGAGATAAATTTTATGACCTGAGTTACGATATTTTCTGATAACATATGTTGACGGGAATAACAAGGATGGTAAAACGTCTACTTGATTATGGAACATGTAGTTTATCGCAACCATATTAGCTGGCGTGGCGGAAACATAGAGACCTGATTTCTGAAGTACATATCTTGGTTATGAGATTTGGAATTTCTTGCAGCTATACTAGTCGGTATAGCGAGAATTTCAGACGACATGATTATAGAGGTGCATGCCCCAGATATAGAATCTATCGTTTATCGCAGCCTTGCTTACTGGCATGGCGAGGGCTTTGAGTAACATGATTTTGGACAGACGCATATGATTATCAGACTGTATCTTGAGAAGGTTTTTAAACATATCATCTCTATCGTACCCTTCTGTTGTTATAAGTTGTATTCCATCATCAAATAATTTAGGAGTAGGGATATTTTGGTTTTGTATAGCTTATTCATATGTAGTTCTTTCATAGTGTAATGACATGATGACTTGTAGAGTGTCTGTACCCTAGAGATGATAGTTAGCATTGGTATTAGAATAGTAACACATTGTAGATGATTTCCTAATATTTATAATACATACCAATTTTTATATAGGATGTTAGTCTGCTCTACAGCCTTGATGATTTATTATTATTTTCCCTTGTCCTTTCCAGTAAGGCACCCATTACCAGAGCATGTCCTTGAGTATAGTTGTAGTTCACCTAAGACTAAGAGGTCTATATATGTATAGATAGATTGTAGATGGTATTGGCATATGGGATATGGGTTGGTTGATATCTATAGGCCATTGTTGTATAGGATTATAGACATGTTGTTTAGCCTATATTGGTTCAGTTTTCTATTTTAGTTAAGTTCTTCTTGTGATGAGTTCAGGCATGACAGATCAACCTTTATAGGCAGTGTGCAGACCCTTCACTAGATGTCATGTCCTTTTCTTATAAATTCAGTCTCCTTAGCATCATTTCCTTTTACCTATATTGATGTTTCAGACCATTCATCCTTAGCCTAAATACTAAGCATTTGTTCAGTCCCTTATAAGTTTAGTCTACATTAACCCTTGATAATCAGTTATATATGTATGGATATATAGATGATATACTTAGGATATATGTAATGGGTTGTTGTTCTTGAGCTTATGTATATATGGTATTTGGGATTTGTGTGCTTAGATTATGGGTATTTAGTTATGGGTGACTTGATAAGATTAGGAAGTTAAGTGTTAGTCTATTATAGAGTTTCTCTTTTGCTAATCCTTAGTTGCCCACATCTAGACAGTTAGCATAGGTAAAACCCTAAGAAGTTGACCAGTTGATGACCAAGTACTTGGATGTTGAGAAATTGACTAGTGTTTGACCCTCGACTATGTTTGACCTAGAAGGAGTACTACCATCTTAAATTTCGAGGACGAAAATTTTCTAAGGTGGGTAGACTTGTAACACCCAGTTTTCTAAATGAGGGTAATTTTCAAATTTTGTGTTTTTAATTATTTAATTATGACATTTAAATAATAATTTGATTTTTGGTGATTTTTAGTCATTTAAAACTATTTAAAATCATGACTTGTGATTTGGTGTTTTGCTTGTGTAACCCTAGAGATAGTTTGACCTAGAGCCTAGCCATGTGATTAGGGTATTTCATTTATCATTTTTAGCTTGAGGGTATTTTGGTCATTTTGAATTAATTGAATTTAATATATATATATTTATTTGGAATTTAATATAATTAATGGGATGGTGTGATTTTAATATCATTTAATTGATTGCCTTGTGTTGTGTTTAGCCTAACCTAGAATTGACCTAACCTAGATTAGTCCTAGTTAGTCATGGTTAGACTATGTTAGATTTGGGATTGGTCATGGTTAGTCATGGCTAGTCATGATTTGTGATTTTGGTTAGTCATTAGTCATATTGATTTAGTTAAGACTAGTGATAGGCTACCTAGGTTTCATCTAGCTATTGATTTGTCTGGATTGATGGAGAACCCTTGGATCAACCCTAGCCCTAGATTTTAGGGCAGCCATCCTTGGGATTCCCCCTATTTAATCCCTCCCAAAACCTTTGCCTCCTTTATTCATTTCTCATTTCTCAAGAACAAGGTGAGCTCCAACTCCATTCATTCATAACTTCTCCATTTCTCATCTTTTTTCAACCAAACTTCTTGCATTGTAACCTAACCATCACCCTCTTGCAGTCTATGGAGGTAGAGGACTGTTTTGGGGATCTACTAGTGCTCGGGCTACAGTAGGAGAGGCTGTTCAAGTGAGTTATTGAGCTAGAGGAGAACCTATTGGTAATCTCTCAAACCCTATCTAAACTATTTCTTTATCATCATAGATGCATAGACCTAGCTCCCCTCTAGCTTCGGGTAGGATCTGAACCCACCTGTGTCGGATACGTGTCCGTATCGGACACGTATCAGTAGGCTAATTAGGTGTTCGACCTATGTCTCAATAGATTGATTCTCGCTGTTTTCAAAATATTTTTGAATATGAAATTATTTCTTCATGTTGCTTGTATGATTTTACACGACTGAGGTGTTTTCGAGCCGTGTCCGATTCGCACTGGACTCGTGGACACACCCCCGTGCGCGGCCAGGGTTTCCCCTGCTGCTCGGAGCCTCGTGCTCAGTGCATAGGCCACTTGGCGAGCCGTGCTTGGACTGGGAGGAGGGGACGGTGTCTGTGAACCTGTCTCCTAAGCCTCGTGTCCAACGGGGTCGTGTCGGACACACGGAGTCACGCGCACTGGTCACACACGTGCGCCGCGTTCAGACGAATCGTGTTCTGATACGCGAGTCGTGTCCAATCTGGACACAACGTGGTCGTGTCGTGTTGGGTCCTATGTGTAGCCTGACACGTAGGCTACACGTGGGCCTGACCACGAAACCCCACGTGTCGTGTGTCGTGTCCTACAGACACGTGCACGTGTGCACGATGCTGTGCAACACTGCGTGCATCCCATGTGTTTGCATCGTGTTAGACACGCCTGTGTCGTGTTTCCTGGATACGTGAGGACACATAAGACACATGTACACATGCTTTTATTAATTATCAACTCTTAGTTTATAACATTAATGTGTTTTGTTTGTTCAAATTCGAAATTCCTACTGTAACTGATACATGAATTCAGTTTCTAATTTCCTGAGTTTAAATTCCATTTCAAACTATTTTAATCAATGTAAATTGTCATGTTAGATCCTGGACATGTGTAATAATATCTGCTAGATTAGGTTCTCATGATAGCTTGGGTTTTGCACCTTGTTTTGGATTTTGGACATGTGAGTTGGACTGTTTTTGATATGGACTGATACAGTCCTGATATTCTAATTTTTTTTGAACTTTCAATTTCCTTTTTAAACTGATTTTATGATTAATTCCATGTTTAAATCCTTATAAATGTGTATTGGTTCATGTTAGTGTGGTTTTACACATTAGATCGGGTTTCATGTTTCTGAAATAGGATTCGAACCATGGCATGGACTGTTTTAACTGATATATTGGTTGATATGATTCATTTTCCTATCAAACTGTCGAATTGATTTCCATTCCTTTCCTTTAACTGATTTGGAGGATTATTAGCCGTGCTGATTCATTGTTTGGTGTTGATTCACTATTGTGTTGTGTTGGAAACATTGTGATTCAATTGGATTATATTGTTAGTAAACTGTCAATTAATTTTATTGATTCACTGTTTTGTTTGAACATTTAATCCCTGTTTTGACAATGTCATTGAGTCCCATTCATTCATGTTTCAAAACTAAAATTCGAATGTTAAATTCCATGTTAATTTCTTATGAATTGTGTTGGTTCTTCACACAAGATTAGTTAAGTTATGTGGAGTCTTGTTGATGTAGGAAGTTGGGTATCATAGGGAATGAGAATGCGAATTTGGGTTCTATATAACTGCTATTGGTAAATTTCTGAAAAAGAACTAATAACTATCATTAAATTCCTATAAACTGCCATAGCCATGTTATCCATATACCCTCTATTAGATAGGTTATTGCACAAGGTTATGGGGATTCGAAGTTAGTTGGGCTGTCATTTGAAACTTGAGAATAGGTTTACTTTGGGTATATAAACTGTCATCTAGATTTCACTTTCCTGAAGACCAATCTGAGAAATAGAAATCCTGAACTATTCATTTTTTTTACTGTTTTGGTGTTTCACTTGCCATGTAAATTCCTATACATTGTGTTTGGTTCACTGTTTTTCGGATTACATACTGTTCACTAATCCCATGTATCTATATTTCCTATTTCCTATTCCCATTGACACTTATACACATGTATCCACACACTACTACCTGTCATTGCAAATTCCTGAACACTCTACTCTCACAGACACACTGTCTTTCCATGTACACACACATATATGTGAAGCACATTGACACCCTAGCTACACCACTAATTTGTCCACTGCCTTCCCTTACACACACACACAGGAACACTTCCATGTACCCATGCCACACACACACACTCTATTATATATTCCCTGTCACAAAATATTAGAACTAATGTTCCTATCACACTATAAAATTCCTGAGACCATATTGTATCACATATACATGTAAACACACACACCCCCCTCAATTCCAGAAAACTAGTACATTGCTAACATGTCTACATTGTTGAATGAACTTTAATATGTAAATGTTAACCCTTAACCTTGTTATTGAATGCTAGTGAAATTCAGATTTCATATATGTGAACCACCATGCCAAGTAACCCTCTCTAAATGATTTCCATGATATGTATAGATAATTGTAGGGTATAGATGCATGTTAGTTATAACTTAGCTAGTCTATCCCCTTCCATGTTCACCTCCTTGTTCACACACAGACATAGCTTACATGCTAGCTTCCTTTCTCTTATATATAATATTGAATATATGCATGAATGTGATGGCTTGATGTATTGTCTTGTATAGCCTTGGGATTGATGTATGCTTGCTAGACTAGGCTTGGTTAGGCTTAGTGAGACTTGTTGGGGTTAGGAGTGACCTAGTTGATCTAGTTTGACTAGTGTAGTTGACTGGAGTTGACCAAGTGTTGACTTTAGCCTAGTTCGACCTAGACAGCATGCAGATGCATTGTAGATTACATTTATCGATCCTGTATACATCTTGACTTGTGTTGCTCTAACTAGGAGTCAGGTACCTCATCTCGGATAGTACATTTACTACAGCTATTCAGATACCAGGCAAGTATATTCTCTGATCATTTCATAACTTGCTTAGAATTATATTCCTGCTCTAGTTTACCTTATTTGATGCTGTCACGATATTATCACGGATTGGTACTATATGGATCCCTACATTAAGATGTTATCCCCCTAGGGAGCATCGGATACATCGTGTCGTGTGTTTCATGTACATCGTGTATTCCTCGCTCTCACGTTATTCATGTTTCTCACGTGCTTCATGCTCGTTCGTGCTCACTCGTGTACTCTCATGTGCTATCATGTTCGGTCATATTTCTCATGTATTCATGTATAACCTATACTTCAAGTGCACCCTTCATGGGCCTTTATATGGAATTCATGTGCACTTAGTTTCTGAGCCCTCATGTATTCTTCATATACACCTATCTATGGACTTCATGTGAAAATCATATACGTAACATAACTTGTCTGGATCCTTGTGTATTGATTGGGTTATGGGGGAGTATAAATAGTCATGTGAACAATTCCAAAGTAGTATAGCCATGTGCGCCTCTTTAGTATATTCATGTGCAAATCAAGCCGTTCATATGTCGACTTTGTGCTCTAAATCACTAGTCACTGGTAGCTCTCTACTTATAGTAGATATTTCTATTACAGTTCTCTCTCTGTTTACATCATGTACTTTCTTTCAGTTTCATGTATCGTACTCTCTTGCATGTTTATATTCTCTAACCTGTTATGATCTGCGTGAGATGTATTGTGCTCGCTTCCGTCCTGACTGGACCTGTTGAAAATTTTACAGAGGATGATGAGAAACCCTGCACCCCTTACTTTGGAGCTTGCCAAGATGACACTCGCGACCTGGACCTCTGGGGAGGTTCAGACAGCTACTGAGGACGATACCTTGTATAGTGTAGATAGCTTAGACTGTTCTTCTTTTCATGTTTGGTTGTTGTCCTTGATTTCAGAGTTGTATATTTTAGAGATGTTGAGACTAGTAGTTATTAACTTTGATTATTTCACTTCTTGTTGTACCTCAGTTTGAGGATTTTCTTATCTATTTCCATCGTGCTATATTCTACCTTAGATGTGATTGAGACTGTATTCTGCTATGTCACCTCCATTTGGAGTGTATATACTGTACAGGTACCTTATATATTGTTAGATGATTGACCTAGGACAGCGTTCTACCGCCGACACTGCGGCGTAGGCTGGGCGCTGTTACGTACTCGTACGCTCACAGTGGGTGCGGGTCGTGACACGTTTTTAGTGGTGGCCCATGCAGGTCGAGTTTATGTAGTGGTATTCGAACTAGAGTATCACTACAGCCTGCAGTAGGATTAGAATATATTTTTGAAAGTACTCAATCACAGTTAGGATTCCTTGAGAGATTCCTGGGACAACCCTTGAGAATCTTATTTGAACTTCAATTTAAAATCCTTTCCCTTGTTTTGTTCGCTCCCACTCCTTGATTATTGAATTTGATTTTGATGGATCGTTGTTGATTTTGATTTTCCTATCGAGATGAATTTTATGACCTGAGTTACGATATTTTCTGATAACATATGTTGACGGGAATAACAGGGATGGTAAAACGTCTACTTGATTTTGGAACTTGTAGTTTATCGCAGCCATATTAGCTGGCGTGGCGGAAACATAGTGACCTGATTTCGGATGTACGTATCTTGGTTATGAGATTTGGAATTTCTCGCAGCTATACTAGTCGACATAAAGAGAATTCCAGACGACATGATTATAGAGGTGCATGCCCCAGATATGGAATCTATCGTTTATCGCAGCCTTGCTTACTGGCATGGCGAGGGCTCTAAGTAACATAATTTTGGACAGACGCATATGATTATCAGACTGTATCTTAAGAAGGTTTTTAAACATATCATTTCTATCGTACCCTTCTGTTGTTATAAGTTGTATTCTATCATCAAATAATTTAGGAGTAGAGATATTTTGGTTTTGTATAGCTTATTCATATGTAGTTCTTTCATTGTGTAATGACATGATGACTTGTAGAGTGTCTGTACCCTAGAGATGATAGTTAGCATTGGTATTAGAATAGTAACCCATTGTAGATGATTCCCTGATATTTATAATACCTACCAATTTTCATAGAGGATGTTAGTCTGCTTTGCAGCCTTGATGATTTATTATTATTTTTCCTTGTCCTTTCCAGTAAGGCACCCATTACCAGAGCCTGTCCTTGAGTATAGTTGTAGTTCACCTAAGACTGAGAGGTCTATATATATAGATAGATTGCAGATGGTATTGGCATATAGGATATGGGTTGGTTGGTATCTATAAGCCATTGTTGTATAGGATTATATACATGTTGTTTAGCCTATATTGGTTCAATTTTCTATTTTAGTTAAGTTCTCCTTGTGATGAGTTCAGGCATGATAGATCAACCTTTATAGGCAGTGTGCAGACCCTTCACTAGATGTCATGTCCTTTTCTTATAAATTTAATCTCCTTAGGATCATTTCCTTTTACCTATATTGATGTTTCAGACCATTCATCCATAGCCTAAATACTAAGCATTTGTTCAGTCCCTTATAAGTTTAGTCTACATTAACCCTTGATAATCAGTTATATTTGTATGGATATATAGATGATATACTTAGTATATGTAATGGGTTGTTGTTCTTGAGCTTATGTATATATGGTATTTGGGATTTGTGTGCTTAGATTATGGGTATTTAGTTATGGGTGACTTGATAAGATTAGGAAGTTAAGTGTTAGTCTATTATAGAGTTTCTCTTTTGCTAATCCTTAGTTGCCAACACCTAGACAGCTAGCATAGGTAAAACCATAAGAAGTTGACTAGTTGATGACCAAGTACTTGCATGTTGAGAAATTGACTAGTGTTTGACCCTCGACTATGTTTGACCAAGAAGGAGTACTACCATCTTAAATTTTGAGGACGAAAATTTTCTAAGGTGGGTAGACTTGTAACACCCAGTTTTCTAAATGAGGGTAATTTTGAAATTGTGTTTTTAATTATTTAATTATGATATTTAAATAATAATATGATTTTTGGTGATTTTTAATCATTTTAAAACTATTTAAAATTATGACTTGTGATTTGATATTTTGCTAGTGTAACCCTAGAGATAGTTTGACCTAGAGCCTAGCCATGTGATTAGGGTATTTCATTTATCATTTTTAGCTTGAGGGTATTTTGGTCATTTTGAATTAATTGAATTTAATATATATATTTATTTGGAATTTAATATAATTAATGGGATGGTGTGATTTTAATATCATTTAATTGTTTGCCTTGTGTTGTGTTTAGCCTAACCTAGAATTGACCTAACCTAGATTAGTCCTAGTTAGTCATGGTTAGACTAAGTTAGATTTGGGATTGGTCATCGTTAGTCATGGCTAGTCATGATTTATAATTTTGGCTAGTCATTAGTCATATTGATTTAGTTAAGACTAGTGATAGGCTACCTAGGTTTCATCTAGCCATTGATTTGTCTGGATTGATGGAGAACCCTTGGATCAACCCTAGCCCTAGATTTTAGGGCAGCCATCCTTGGGATTCCCCCTATTTAATCCCTCCCAAAAACCCTTGCCTCCTTTATTCATTTCTCATTTCTCAAGAACAAGGTGAGCTCCAACTCCATTCATTCATAACTTCTTCATTTCTCATCTTTTTTTAGCCAAACTTCTTGTATTGTAACCTAACCATCACCCTCTTACTGTCCATGGAGATAGAGGACTGTTTTGGGGATCTACTTGTGCTCGGGCTACAGTATGAGAGGCTGTTCAAGTGAGTTATTGAGCTAGAGGAGAAACCATTGGTAATCTCTCAAACCCTATCTAAACTATTTTTTATCATCATAGATGCATAGACCTAGCTCCCCTCTAGCTTCGGGTAGGATCTGAACCCAATCTGTGTCGGATACGTATCCGTATCGGACACGTATCAGTAGGCTAATTAGGTATTTGACCTATGTCTCAATAGATTGATTCTCGCTGTTTTCAAAATATTTTTTAATAGGAAATTATTTCTTCATGTTGCTTATATGATTTTACACGACTGAGGTGTTTTTGAGCCGTGTCCGATTCGTACTGGACTCGTGGACACACCCCCACGCGCGGCCAGGGTTTCCCCTGCTGCTCGGAGCCTCGTGCTCAGTGCACAGGCCACTTGGCGAGCCGTGCTTGGACTGGGAGGAGGGGACGGTGTCTGCGAACCTGTCCCCCAAGCCTCGTGTCCAACGGGGTCGTGTCGGATACACGGAGTCACGCACACTGGTCACACGCGCGCGCCGCGTTCAGACGAATCGCGTTCTGATACGCGAGTCGTGTCCACTCTGGACACGACGTTGTCGTGTCGTGTTAGGTCCTATGTGTAGCCTAACACGTGGGCTACACGTGGGTATGACCACGAGACCCCACGTGTCGTGTGTCGTGTCCTACAGATACGTGCACGTATGCACGACGCTGTGCAACACTGGGTGTACCCCATGTGTTTGTATCGTGTTAGACACGCCTGTGTCGTGTTGTCTAGACACGTGAGGACACACAAGACACGTGTACACATGCTTTATTAATTACCAACTCTTAGTTTATAACATTAATGTGTTTTGTTTGTTCGAATTCAAAATTCCCATTGTAACTGATACATGCATTCAGTTTCTAATTTCCTGAGTTTAAATTCTATTTCAAACTATTTTAATCAATGTAAATTGTCATGTTAGATCCTGGACATGTGTAATAATATCTGCTAGATTAGGTTCTCATGATAGCTTGGGTTTTGCACCTTGTTTTGGATTTTAGACATGTGAGTTGGACTGTTTTGATATGGACTGATACAGTCCTGATATTCCATTTTTTTCTGAACTTTCAATTTCCTTTTTAAACTGATTTCAGGATTAATTCCAGGTTTAAATCCTTATACATGTGTATTGGTTCATGTTAGAGTGGATTTACACATTAGATCGGGTTTCATGTTTCTAAAATGGGATTCGAACCATGGCATGGACTGTTTTAACTGATACATTGGTTGATATGATTCATTTTCCTATCAAACTGTCGAATTGATTTCCATTCCTTTCCTTAAACTGATTTGGAGGATTATTAGCCGTGTTGATTCATTGTTTGGTGTTGATTCACTGTTGTGTTGTGTTGGAAACATTGTGATTCAATTGGATTGGATTGTTAGTAAACTGTCAATTGATTTTATTGATTCACTGTTTTGTTTGAACATTTAATCCCTGTTTTGACACTGTCATTGAGTCCCATTTATTCCTGTTTTAAAACTGAAATTCGAATGTTAAATTCTATGTTAATTTCTTATGCATTGTGTTGGTTCTTCACACATGATTAGTTAAGTTATGTAGTGTCTTGTTGATGTAGGAAGTTGGGTATCATAGGGAATGAGAATGCGAATCTGGGTTCTATAAACTGCGATTGGTAAATTTCTGAAAAAGAACTAATAACTG
Organism: Iris pallida; assembly: GCA_029216955.1. Lineage (NCBI taxonomy): Eukaryota > Viridiplantae > Streptophyta > Magnoliopsida > Asparagales > Iridaceae > Iris > Iris pallida. Next base: position 19,968,315 of record JANAVB010015000.1, on the reverse strand, counting down.
CCATTGAATTCCTATAAACTGCCATAGCCATGTTATCCATATACCCTCTGTTAGATAGGTTATTGCACAAGGTTATGGGGATTCGAAGTTAGTTGGGCTGTCATTTGAAACCTGAGAATAGGTTCACTTTGGGTATATAAACTGTCATCTAGATTTCACTTTCCTTAAGACCAATATGAGAAATAGAAATCCTGAACTATTCATTCTTTTTACTGTTTCGGTGTTTCACTTGCCATGTAAATTCCTATATATTGTGTTTGGTTCACTGTTTTTTGGATTACACACTATTCACTAATCCCATGTACCTACATTTCCTATTTCCTATTCCCATTGACACTTATACACATGTATCCACACACCACAACCTGTCATTGCAAATTCCTGAACACTCTACTCTTACACACACACTGTCTTTCCATGTACACACACATATATGTGAAGCACATTGACACCCTAGCTATACCACTAGTTTGTACACTGCCTTCCCTTACACACACACAGGAAAACTCCTATGTACCCATGCCACACACACACTCTATTATATATTCCCTGTCACAAAATCTGAGAACTAATGTTCCTATCACACTCTAAAATTCCTGAGACCATATTGTATCACATATACATGTAAACACACACACACCCCTCAATTCCAGAAAACTAGTATATTGCTAACATGTATACATTGTTGAATGAACTTTAATATATAAAAGTTAACCCTTAACCTTGTTATTGAATGCTAGTTAAATTCAGATTTCATATATGTGAACCACCATGCCATGTAACCCTCTCTAAATGATTTCCATGATGTATATAGATAATTATAGGATATAGATGCATGTTAGTTATAACTTAGCTAGTCTATCCCTTTCTATGTACACCTCCTTGTTCACACACACACATAGCTTACATGCTAGCTTCCTTTCTCTTATATATAATATTGAATATATGCATGAATGTGATGGCTTGATGTGTTGGCTTGTATAGCCTTGGGATTAATGTGTGCTTGCTAGACTAGGCTTGATTAGGCTTAGTGTGACTTGCTGGGGTTAGGAGTGACCTAGTTGACCTAGTTTGACTAGTGTAGTTGACTGGAGTTGACCAAGTGTTGACTTTAGCCTAGTTTGACCTAGACAACATGCAGATGTATTGTAGATTACATTTATCATCTCCTGTATACATCTTGACTTGTGTTGCTCTAACTAGGAGTCAGGTACCTTATCTCGTACAGTACATTTACTACCGCTATTCAGATACCAGAAGAGTACATTCTCTGATCATTTCATAACTTGCTTAGAATTATATTCTTGCTCTAGTTTACCTTATTTGATGCTGTCATGATATTATCATGGATTGGTACTATATGGATCCCTACATTGAGATGTTATCCCCCTCGGAAGCATCGGATACATCGTGTCGTGTGTTTCATGTACATCGTGTATTCCTCGCTTTCATGTTAGTTATGTTTCTCACGTGCTTCATGCTCGTTCGTGCTCGCTCGTGTCCTCTCATGTGCTATCATGTTCGGTCATGTTTCTCGTGTATTCATGTATAACCTATACTTCATGTGCACCCTTCATGGGCCTTTATATGGAATTTATGTGCACTCAGTTTCTCAGCCCTCATGTATTCTTCATGTACACCCATCTATGGGCTTCATGTGAAAATCATGTACTTAACATAACTTGTCTGGATCCTTGTGTATTGATTGGGGTATGGGGGAGTATAAATAGTCATGTGAACAATTCCAAAGTAGTATAGCCATGTGCGCCTCTTTAGTATATTCATGTGCAAATCAAGCTGTTCACATGTCGACTTTGTACTCTAAATCACGAGTCACTGGTAGCTTTCTACTTATAGTAGATATTTCTATTACAGTTCTCTCTCTGTTTACATCATGTACTTTCTTTCAGTTTCATGTATCGTACTCTCTTGCATGTTTATATTCTCTAACCTGTTATGATCTGCTTGAGATGTATTGTGCTCGCTCCCGTCCTGACTGGACCTGTTGAAAATTTTACAGAGGATGATGAGGAACCCTGCACCCCTTACTTTGGAGCTTGCCTAGATGACACTCGCGACCTGGACCTCTGGGGAGGTTCAGGCAGCTGCTGAGGACGATACCTTGCATAGTGTAGATAGCTTAGACTGTTCTTCTTTTCATGTTTGGTTGTTGTCCTTGATTTCAGAGTTGTATATTTTAGAGATGTTGAGACTAGTAGTTATTAACTTCGATTATTTCACTTCTTGTTGTACCTCAGTTTGAGGATTTTCTTATCTATTTCCATCGTGCTATATTCTACCTTAGATGTGATTGAGACTGTATTCTGCTATTTCACCTCCATTCGGAGTGTATATACTGTACATGTACCTTATATATTATTAGATGATTGACCTAGGACAGCGTTCAACCACCGACACTACGGCATAGGCTGCGCGCTGTTACGTACTCGTACCCTCACAGTGGGTGCTGGTCGTGACATCACTAAATTCTAGGATTAAAATATGTTGTAGTACTTCTTATTAGCTTTCCGAAACTTCAAACGGATCACATTTTCATGTCCGAAAGCTCCCGGAATCGCAAAAACACTGAAATACGTTCGTCTTTCGTACAGCTGACACTCAAACAGTTCTACAGAAAGTTCTAGAATACATTTGATATACTAATATATATATTTGGAAAGCTAACTTCGATACAGTCCTTTTTAAAAAAATGGAAGATTAATCGGAGTTCTAAGCTAAAAGTTATGACATTTCTAAGTTGTTATGGCTACTAAAACGTGGATGAATATTATGACGAATTTGGGTTGTTTGGATAAAAGAAACACATCTCACTCTCCACTCCACTCAAGACACACATCAAACCACAATCCCCTCTTCTCTAACAGAAGCACACCACTAACAACATATCCACACACATCTAAATATATGAAATATATCTAACATACCTATTATATATATACAAAACAGTCCATTATATAAAGAGACTAAAATGACAATTTGAGGCTAAAATATGACATGTAGACTAAACCACTTGGATCTAACCATGGGTACCCAAATGAAACTCATTCTAACCATCCTAACTAACATCAATCCATCCTTTAACATGTTTAAAACTGAAATTAAAATACAATTAAACCTATTAGACATTAAACCAAACACATGAGGTGTCCTAATTTGAGATCTAATAAGTAGGACACAAAACACAATTCTAACTTGCTCTAAAGAGCTCCAAATGGTCTCAAATTTGAATCTAAAGTGGGTACATGCATGGGGGTGGATCCTATGGATTCAAAACTAACTAATATGTATTGGAAATCAATTTAGAGGGTTGGTTTTACCTATTGGGAGTGGAATCCCAATGATACTCCCAAGGACACGGCTCTGACAAGAAGATCCTTCCAAAAAGGACACTTCTTATTGTACTTTGCTCCAAATCTTTGCTAGCACCCTCCCTTGGTAGTATGAGAAGGTTGGATGGAAGTTTTGGTGGAGAGATGTAAGGATTTGGAGATCAAATCAAAGAGGGAAGCTCTCAAATTTGGAGAAGAACACTTTGTGAAGGAAAAGAGGCAAGATAGAATGAAATAAAAGAAAGGGAGGCTAACCTACCTATAGTGGCTGCCATTAAACCCTATTTGGGCCTTGGGGGAAAGCCCAATAAGGCCTCAACTAGTCCTCTTGGTTAATTTTAAGTTAGGTTCAAGTTTAGGATCAAAAGGGTTAAATTTAAGCCTCTAACTTAACCAATCTAACACGTCGAATTAGTCTAAACTTACTAACTTAATTAGTGGAGTTTATGGGCCATGACTAACTAATCTTGGGGTCTCGGCTAGAGTCTAAGCAACATGGGTCACTAACACAAGTCGGAACGAAACGAAACTCAAACCCGACTAAATAAATCCCGTAAATCGTTATTAAAATATAAAAATTTCCAAAATATTAAAATATAAAAAATAACCAAAATTACAATACATTAATTTAAATATTATTAAAATAATCTAAAATTTACCAATTAATCAAAATCCTAAATAATTCAAAAGTCACAAAATGACCAAAATACCCTCAGCCTAAAAAGTTGTAATTAGTCATTCTAATCACATGAGTTAGGCCTCCATGGTCATGGTTAGTCTCTAGTCTAAGAAGCTCTAAGGTTACACTAGCCAAAGAACAAAATCTTAAAACACTAATTTATTGATATTAAAATAATCAAAATTTACCAATAAATCAATAACATGATTTTAACATATTATTAATCAATTTTACGAAAGTTCAAAATTACCCTCATTTTAGAAAAGTGGTGGTTACAAATCTACCCTCCTTAGAAAAATTTCATCCTCGAAATTAAGATGGTCGTACTCCTTCTAGAGTCTCGTCCCCAATAATCATGGTCTTAGAAGCTCATCTAAATCATACAATTTGAAAGAATAACATACAGGGTCACGGCAGGCAATATCAGTCTGAGGTCTCATCTAGCTATACTAGCCATACTACAGCAAAAGGCAATCACAAGGTATCAAAACATACAAGCAAGGGGTGTAACAAAATATCACAAAAGACATGCTAAAGCCTAGGTCGAAAACTCACCTCAAATCAGGTCTGGTGACTAAAACACCCTCCTAGAAGCAGGGCCTAAATTCCCAAGGCATTTCTCATGAATCATGCTCTTGTTAAAACTCTAATTCCTTCTTTCCGATCTTACTCTCCCATATCCACTTAATCATCCCAAAAATTTAAATTCCTACACCTTATCCTAACTTGGATCCAAAATCTCTAGATCAAAGTCTATGAAATTTTCGAACTTGTTCAAATCACTATCCTCGAATTTATTCGAAGCTAATACTACTACGTCATGCAGGAACTTATTCTTTATTATAAAATCGACCTTCGTATTTCCATCACGTACACCTTCAAATATTATTCTTCTTAAATTTTAAAACCTCCACAAAATCTTTAAATGTTTCCATAACCCAAAATCCTTGTGTTTACTCTGTCCTCTTACTAACATCTTATTCAATTTTGGTATCATCATCGCTTCATAGTTACAATATCTTCTCCATTTCTAATTTCCTAAATTTAGCATCACAATCTTAAGTAAAATATCTCGAGAATCAGTAACCTAAAATTATTCAAGTCCACAAAACAAACCGACCTCGAATATCCTTATTGTTTCTGAAGTACACCTACGAAATATCACTGTTCTAACCATAAATATATGCTACTATCCTTCTGGTGAGCCGGAGGGGTCACTACCTCCTGAGTAGACTAACATCCTATATGAAACTGATAGTCAAAATCAAGAGAGATTTAACTATAAAGGGTTACTAGTCTAATGTCAAGTAGACTACCATACCTAAGAATAAGAACTAATACAAGCTATTAAACCATTATACTATGGAAGAGTTATAACTAATGAAGTTCTACAAAGAATTAGACTAGTTATCTGAAGTTATCCCTACTCCTAAGTTAATTTGTGATGGAAAACATTATATTTTTTTGAAAAAAAATTGAAACAAAAGCAAAGATGATATGTTCAAACCCTTCCCAAGAAACAGTCTGATAATCATATGGTCTGTCCAAATCATCGTACTCCTTCTAGGTCAAACCCCCAGCAATCAAGGTCGAGAAAATTCTATCTAAAGCATACAAAACATGATTCCTACCGGTCGTGATATCATAGTCTCGAACAGGTCACTATACTATCTATCACAGCACAAAACATCCTGACAGGTAGTAATGAAATCACACAACAAGATGGAAAAGAAGGACAGGAAGGACGGACCTGCTAACTTGTCACTCATAGCATCGGTCTCCACAACCGTCAGTACAAAAGTCCTGCTCCTCTGGGGTATATCCCTTTGATGGTGCGGGACATGGTGCTACGCTACAGGTGGCCTAACTCCCTCTATCTAACCAATGATACTCAAGTGACATCTACACTAATATTCCACTCTATCATACTAGGGCACCATCTATGTGGTATTTATTCTGCAACCTATAATCATACCCGTCTATTCAGAACTATGTTACCAAAATCCTCATTACGCTAGTAAGTACAACAACGATAATCCATAGAGTTTGTAACTAAGGTACATACTTCTAGAATCATGGTACTTAAAATTTTTGCATTGCCGCTAACTTAGCTGCAAAAAACTTAAATTCCCACACCCGAGAAATACATCCAAAATCAGACTCTACCCCATCGCCAACCAGCTAATATGACTGTAGAAGACTCTAGATTCCCTGACTGAGGCAACCTAGCCCATAAAGTTCATCTTGGTAGAAAATTAAGTCAATAATGAATACCAAGAATCAAATTCAACGATAAACAAGGAAGTAGACAGAAACTGTCGGAATCGAATTTCGAGATAGTTTATAAAGAGATTCTCAAGGGTCATCCCAGGAATCTTCTCAAGTAGTCCTAATTGTGATTGAGTAACCTCTCAGCTAAAGCCTATTCCTTAGTTCATATCATAGGCGCGCAGCAGTACAACTAATCATTGCATTACCATGACATCGCACTAGTACAACTCTCGACCTGCACGGGCCACCACTAAAAATGTGTCACGACCGGTACCCTGTGTAAGGGCACAGTGCGTAACAGCGCCCAGCCTACGCCGAAGAATCGGTAGTAGAATGCTGTACAAGGTTACAATCTAAACAACAACTCACGTAATTATATAATGTACTTTATCAAAACTCAACTCCGAACGGAGGACGAGTATAAGATATGATAATACTCAATCACAGTCTAAGTACGATAAGATAACACAGAATCACAAAGCTATACAAACTCCAAACTCCAACAACTGATATAAACTACTAAAATAATACATCTCAAACAATCTCAAAAAAAATTTGAGATCTCAACTCATTACAATACAAGTTCAAATGAAAGTCTAATGCAAGTCTACTAAACTAATCTTCCGATCACTCCTGAGTGTTGGGGCCAAAGGTAACTATATCGTCTCCGGATCCTAAGAAAGTATGGCAAGTATGCTCAAGGCAACCATCTGTAATATTTTCAACAGGTCCAGTCAGGACAGGAACGAGCACAATACATCTCACACAGTTCATATCATGGCAGGAAATATAAAGAATGCAAAAGAGTAAGATACATGAACTATAAGAAGATGTACACGAAAATAAGAGAGATACTTATAAACTGAAAATATATACGATAAGTAAGAACTGTAAGTGACTAGTGATTCAGAGCACAAGATGGTAATGTAAACGGCACTATGTTGCACACGAATAATCTACAGAGGTTGCACACGAGTAACTACAAGATTGATCACATAACCACTTCTACTCTCTCGTCCCTAATCAATACACAAGAATCCAGTCAAGTTATGTTATTGCACACGAAGTATAGTTTATACACGAAGATCATATGAGCACATGAGAGTATATTATTTCACACGATTTGTACACAAATAACACGAACACAAGGAGTACACAATGTCCATGATAAAGTACACGAACACAAAATACCCGATGTATCCTATAAGGGGATAACATCGCATAAAAGATCCATATAGTACTAATCCGTGATAATAAGTGTCAACATCAAGTAAAGTAATTTAGAACATAATCATAAGTCCTAGCAAGTATGAAATGATCAGAGAATGTACGCACCTGATACCCTGAACAGCTGATATGAAAAGATGGCCAACTGGAGTCACAGAGTCCGAGTTAGAGCAACATAGGTTATAAAGAGTTCAACTTATATGGTAATTAAAATTATAATACAATCTACATGAGTCTAAGTCAATTTAGGTCTAAACAGGTTTACGGCCAAAACAATCAAGTATACTAGTACCATTGCTATCTAACACATAGCCTAAATCAAGGCACATAGCTAAAACACACAGCTAACAAGGCACACAAACTTAGTTATATAATATACATTACATATATATTACATATATCCTTATCCATATAGTACCACCCTAACACATACATATAGATATCATATATCAAGTATATACATATCCTCACTATGAACCATAACCTATATCTATATGCTCTCATAATATATATAGATACTATATAACCCAAAAATATATATACCTATCTATATAACCCTTCCATAATCTAACATCACCTACTCAAACTCAAACACTTAGACACTAACCCACTAACACTAGGATACCATATCAACCTTGGTCACATGGTAAACTAATCATTCGTCTGGAAGGTAAAGGTAATTTATATTTATCTTAAGATACTAACTTGGTATCATGAGATACCAAGATACCCCTCAAATGTCTAATTAATTAACTATCTAATGTACTAACATAACATCTTAACTAATATCTAATATATAACCTATAGAGACTAACTTGCTAATATACCAATATCTAGAACTAACATAACCTACTAACATATCAATATCTAACATACTAGATATCTAACATCAAACTATCTAACAACATATCAAATATCTAATATCAAACTATCTAACAACATATCAAATATCTAACAAAATACTAACCTCTACTATCTAACTAACACTCATACAAACAAATATAACTTACACTAACATATAATAAACTCTAATATATCTAAACCTCTAGGGCCCCGCGCTCTCCCGCCACGTGCCCCCACGTGCCCCCTCCATCGAGTCCCGCGCGAGGACCGACCCCCCCGGGCTTCGAGCCCTCCCCACCCCGCTCTTTCCTTTAGTTTTTTTTTGAACTTTTGAATTTTTTCGAAATTTGGTTTTTGGGCTGGGCAGGGCCCTTTTGTGCGTTGGCCCAGTGGCCGATTGTATGCTCTTCGTGAGCTTTATCCTTCTGTTTTAATAAAATGTCTCAGTTTAAAAAAAAAAAAATATATATATATATATATATATATATATATATATATATATATATATATATATACTATATCATACATATACTCGACAACCTATGATACCTACATTCACTTAATATCCATACTATATAGGCTCATAGGTTACACAAAATGCCTATATCGTACAGTCACTCTTCTACTTAAAATCAATACTGTACCAATTGGGACTTCACTAAATTCTAAGATTAAATTATGTCGTAGTCCTTTGTATTGGATTTCTGAAACTTCAAACGGATCGCATTTTCGTGTCCAGAAGCTCCCGAAATCGCAAAAATACCAAAACGTATTCGTCTTTCGTACAGCTGACACTTAAACAGTTCTACAGTAAGTTACACTACAACAAAAATACCCTTTAATGACGGCTAAAAACCGTCATTAATAGCTAACCATGATGCTTTTTTTTCTTACTCCAAGCGTTATGAAATCGGGTGTTATAAATGTTTTTCAAAGCGTTATAGATAAATCGTCCAAAAACGTCATTAATAGAATGAATTTCTGCTATGTTTTATTTTCAAAGCGTTATGGATAGTTATGTAAAACCGTTATGAATATTTGATATGGTTGGAAGTCAGGACATTTTGAAACGTTATGATTGGTCATTTGTATAACATTTATAATGCTCTATACTGCAAGTATAACATTCCAAACACTGCTCAATTCAATTCGAAAACCACTTAATTTGAACCATATTCACAACAAAACAAAATATAACATTAATCTCCATTTCATTGTCTCAAAATAGGGTATATTTCATTGTCTCAAAATAGGGTATATTTCATTGTCTCAAAATAGAGTACACTTTAGCTGTCATTCTACATTTCTCAGGCCATACATTTCTCAGGCCATATATATATACATCTTCACAAAAATATATAGATCAGTATCCAATATAGCTAGTACACTTTACATCAAAACTATCCACATATCCCACACCATAACATACAACTTAGTCACATGAATACCTGTGTCCACAGCACATGTATGTACCCTGTAAAAGATAAAACAAGGTTTAATAAATGTGATATAATGATGTATATATATATATGTAACTATAGGATCTTGAATGATGTATAAGTCCTGATTAAAAACACACATTAAGATCATAATTCAACATATATTGGCTAAGGCCTGAGGCTATTGTCTGCAGGTAGGACAAGTGGCAGTAGGCTACATTAGCAGCAGCAGGGGACTCGTTCCCCCCCCCCTCTTTCCAGGGCTGGTAAAACCAACATCTGAACTGTCTACTGGAAATTAGTCCCTAAGACCCTCTGTAACTCATGACATGATCTCAAATTAGCTAAGTTCAGTATGCTGGATTACAATACCCAGGTTAATGGGGATTTAGTTTCTAAGTCTGTTCTGAATTCCCAGGTTATCAAATTATCAAGACAGTGCATATAAGTCTCAGATTCATCAATTCATTAAATATTGCATATGAAATCTCATGCTTACCTGAACCATATTGCATATAAAATCCTCAGGCTCATCACTTGTATCAATGTTGCATATGAAATCCCTCAATAAAGTGAATTTATATATGCAATCTCAGATTTTAAAAAAGACCCAACACCAATATATGTAATCTCAGGTTCTAACTGAGTTCAGCAAACTAGTTAAGACTGTGCTATATGCATCTCAGATTCAATCAAGTTGAATCACACTGATACATGTTTCCCAAGTCTTGAGACCTAGGTTCACAGGATCGGGTTATTTTTACAATTATAAAGACTAGCAAAAAATCTCTAGAAACTAAACCACAATTATAGGACGACAACTAGAAAGTCTATCCCAAAAATTTTGGGTCAGCTATTTGAATCAACTTTTTTTCCACTCAGCGCTGTCAAGGGCTATATCTGATATCAATTTTAAATTACCTATCACTAAACCTGATCGCTAGACTCGATTTTGGTGAGAGTTCAGATCTTTCAAAATGTGTCCTTTGAAATCTTAGAAAGATAACTCAGAAAAGCCTGTATCTATATATCCAGTTGTTGATCTCTCCTGGCAGCACCTTGGAGGAAATTACCAAGAAGTCTCTGGTCAAGTATCATGTTTGGAACCTACATAAAGTTTTCAACCCAGTCTTGGTTTTTATTATCTAGACACAGGAGGAATCATAAGCTATGTAATTAGAACAAAACTGATTACCTTGTCCCCAAAGAAAATCTTTGAATTATTTGCAATGCTTTCAATGAATTTCAGCTCGAGGAATTCAGGTGTGAGCTTCAGTCTATTAGCTTCGGCTTCCTTCAGCACCCTAAAATATGAATAGATGATGGAATTTGTAAAGAGAAACATTACTGAGCATCTTTTTTAACTCAATAAATAAGGGCGAGTGTTCTACCTGTAATAGCTAGCATCTGCCTGGCTCTTCTCTCTTGCCAAGTACATTTCATTCTCAATATGCTCCTGCCTCTTGGCGCTGTCCTTTTCCATCAGCTTCTGTTCCATGAGAATCCTGCTCACCTGCGAATTCTTCTCTACTTCTGACAATACTATCTTCTTCTGGGTCTCTGCTTCTTTCTCTGCTACCTTCTGTTTCTCAATAGTAAACGATTGAGACAAGTAACCTTTATTAATAAGCTATCCCTCAGATTGACAATAGCTACGACGTTTTATTAGTCTTGCATATTCTATAAACATTTATCTATTTTTTTTCTTATAAATTTAAGTGTATGATTGTATTATCTAAAAATAAGTAATAGACAAAATGATTTTATTGCCGTAAGCAAAGTCCGATTCTCTGTGCAGTAACATAAAATAATGTACAATATTAAATGCTAAAGAGCGTGATAAATATCAGCACTTTATTAAGTACACATGCATTTCATCTGTGAAAAAAAATATATATTTCATCTGTGAATAAAGTTGACAAACGCCAGTAGTGATAATATTATGAGAAGAACACAAGGTTTCCATGTCAGATATTGGCAGATATAGAGCAAAAGCATGATAAAATTTACAATGAGAAAAAAAAATTATATGTAAACATTTTCAAGCATACCAGGCTCTTGATATAGCATTCATAAATTTCTATTTATGTATACAAATAAATAAAAAGGTCTTGTGTCCGGGAATACAATAATTATGAAGAACATTTCATCTCCAATCCTTTTCCAGCATCCAAAATTGTATTACCAAACGATGTACATTAAGAGAACAGTTTCTTAATTATGATGATGATGTTACTGCTTTTACTGTGTACCAAAGCTGTTCGCTGCTCGCTCAATGCCAGAATTGTCAACGGCCTATCAATAACCAGATGCTGAGTAATAATTAAGTAAATTGAAGTAATCAAGAAGCTAAGATAACTATATATTATTACAAACTTTCTGATATGAAAATATTTGTTAAGAAGCTAGAAGAATAAAATTGGGCATTGGAGTATCAAACCTACAAAATACCCAAACCTCCACTCCATCCAAAACGTTTAAATATATAAACATTCATGCTTTGCCTATTACGTACTGAAAGTAAACGATAACAAAAAAACTAAATGATAACAAAAAAACTTACCAGTTTCCTAACAAAAATTTTAATCTTTGACAATCCCTACTTGTACAGTATTGATGAGAAGAAATTCAAGACTAATGAACCTTACAATAGAAATTATGTGATTACCTCCAAGATCAATTCCCCAAAGCTTTTTATCCTATGCATCTGATGAAGGCTATTTTATACACATTTACTAGTTCTTGAGCGCCTGCATGGTTAAATATAAGCATAAGCCCGTGTTCTTGAAGACTTGAAGACCGACCTTTCTACTAAGGTTGTAATGACACAAATACGATATGATGACATAATAAGGACATGAGACACATACTGCATGGAGTCTGTTTGGTGTATTATGGAGTGTCTATGTTGTGTGACTCGTATTGCATGTCCGTGCCCAACACTATGTACCAACACAGCCTTTCAAAATGTCTTCTTCCTAGTACTTAACCATCGACCAACAACAAACCATGCAGAGAAAAACAGACAAATGTCAACTAAAATGATTACAAGAAGTGGTGCATTTGCCTCTCTTGGATTCATAAGCTATGGTATCAACTACACACAAAAACAAACCAAAATTAGATTATAACTATAACTAGTTTTATTTTAACAGGAAGGGGTCTGAGCCCTAGTACTATCTTTCCTTCTGAGTATGTCACAAGGCCTTGTTCACAGAATCATATTACAAGTGTCCTAAGAAGTACCTGTGTGATAGTTGCTGACATTAGATCACCCTTAATAGAGCTCCCGGTAGAGGGATTTATGTAGCCAACCCCACCAATGAGGGATAATTGTACATAGTAAGTGATGATAGTTGCTAATGTTATAAAGGAGACCCTTGGGGAGCTGAACAGGAAAAAAATGGATTCATGTAGATAGCCCTAAAATTATGGGATATAATTATGAATTTACGCGTATGTAGTATGTATGCATGTCTATATTTGTATGGGGCTGTGTCTGTGCACACATGCATATGTAAGTATTGTATATACGTATGTAAGGACATAGTGTGGATATACCAAAAGAAAGTAAGAACAGAGATACAGGATCAACTGTTATGCATCTTCCCACCAAACAAGTTATCTTAAAACAGTCTACAATCTATATTGTATTTTACCTCCTTGAATATTACATCTTCGGTTTTATCCCAAAATGGATGCCTTCCACCGAGCAAAATATAGGTGATCACACCTATGCTCCAAACATCAGATTCAGGCCCAGACTTACACTTTAGTAATTCTGGAGCAACATAGTAGGCACTGCCCACAATGTCATGAAATTTTCTCCCTGCATTACAACATTCATATAATTTGAAGTGAGAAAATAAAATGAATGTCTTTCATAAATTTAATCTAGATTCTAGGATACTCTGTAAATGCATAAAAGAAAACACAATGTGCAGGTATCAGACAGACCTGGCTTTATAAAATCTAATAAGCCAAAATATGTTGCTTTCAGAGGAGAATCCTATTTAGTTGATTTAAAAATAAAGTTCTGCAGAAGAAAATTAATTATATCATTTACATAAGCTCATAACCAACACAACTTAGACTTCCATTTTCTGAACAATTTTACAAAAGTTGTTAAAGGTATTCAGATTTTATCTCAGGCTTCATGTCACGATGTACTAAACCATGCAAATGACACTCAACTGCAACTTTGAGCATCTGCCGAACTAACTTTTTGCAGTATTGGGTTGTAATTCCATTCCATGAGTTAGTTAACTGGACTTCATCTAATTCATGAAAGATTGGTTCTAGTTTTAACAAGGTCAGAGTGTCCAATAGCTTTACTTATTTAGGATTAAGTTCAGTCACATATTTGTGTGTTTCTTGTAAGAATTAAAGAGCAGAAGTCCAGGATGTATATAATATCAAAACTATATTCTTAGATTTGTTTGACATTTTTGGTTTTACTTTGTTGCAAAATATTTCGAAATATTGGACAATAACGATCAAGTACAATAACCATGGTAAAAAAAACCCCTCATTTTTCTGCCTATTAAGTACAAATTTCAGGTGAACCATAACAAAAATATACTAAATTCTAACAAAAAGGATCAAGATCCACCAGATCCAAAGAAAGAAAGGGAGTATGGAAGAGAGACCTGAATCGTCATGGCTTTCTTGTTTGATTCCAGCTGGCTTCCTGCAAAAAGAAAGGGGAAAAAAGATTTTGATCGATCGATCAATTATTTGCCAGGAAACCTAAAATAAAGGAAAGAAATTGAGGGGGATCGATGAAAGAGGAAAGGAAAAGGGGTCCGACTGACCTTTGCCTGCGGCCTTCTGCTTCTCGAGGTTCTTCTCGCGAGCCATCTTGGCCTTCTGACCGTTGCCTCCTCCCATTCTTCGATCTTCTTTCTTTTCCGACTTTTTTTTCTGGGATTTAGGGTTAGAGTTTGGAGAAGGGGGGAAAATTAGGGTTAGGGTTATAGAGAGAGAAGGAGAGGCAGGGTTTAGGCTTTTTCTTAAGTGGGGGAGCGGGGAGAAGGAGATCGGAAGCGGCAAGTTGGGGAGTTGGGGAGCGGAGGAAGAAGGAGAAGGAGAAAGAGAGAGGATGAGGGTTTAGAATTTTTCGTAAGTGCGGAAGAATTGCGGGGGAGTCGAGGTTTCGACTTAAATTTCCGTACTTTTTTTTCATAACGCTCGTATTACTGGAGGACTATCAATAACGTTTTTATTGTAAACCGTCATAGAATCTAGTCTTGCTGAACTTTGATGACGCTTCTTTATCAGCCGTCATGAAATCCACTTATCAAGCGTCATTAAAAGGTATTTTTGTTATAGTGTTATAGAATGAATTTGACCTATTAATATATATATATATATATATATATATATATATATATATATATATATATATATTTTGAAAGCTAACTTCGATATGGTTCTTTTAAAAAAATGGAAGATTAATCGGAGTTCTACGCTAAAAGTTATGACATCTCTAAGTTGCTATGGCTATTAAAAACGTGGATGAATATTATGACGAATTTGGGTTGTTTGGACAAAAGAAACACATCTCACTCTCCACACCACTCAAGACACACATCAAACCACACTTCCCTCTCCTCTAACACAAACATACCACTAACAATATATCCACACACATCTAAATATATGAAATATATCTAACATACCTATTATATATATACAAAACAGTCCATTATATAAAGAGACACTAAAATGACAAGTTGAGGCTAAAATATGACATGTAGACTAAACCACTTAGATCTAACCATGGGTATCCAAATGAAACTCATTCTAACCATCCTAACTAACATCAATCCATCCTCTAACATGGCTAAAACTGAAATTAAAATACAATTAAACCTATTAGACATTAAACCAAACACATGAGGTGTCCTAATTTGAAAGTAGGACACAAGAAACAATTCTAACTTGTTCTAGAGAGCTCCAAATGGCCTCAAACTTGAATCTAAAGTGGGTACATGCATGGGGGTGGATCCTATGGATTCAAAACTAACTAATATACATAGGAAATCAATTTAGAGGGTTGGTTTTACCTATTGGGAGTGGAATCCCAATGATACTCCCAAGGATACGGCTCCGACACGAAGATCCTTCCAAAAAGGACACTCCTCCTTGCACTTTGCTCTAAATCTTTGCTAGCACCCTCTCTTGGTAGTATGAGAAGGTTGGATGGAAGTTTTGGTGGAGGGATGTAAGGATTTGGAGATCAAATCAAAGATGGAAGCCCTCTAATTTGGGGAAGAACACTTTGTGAAGGAAAAGAAACAAGATGGAAAGAAATGAAAGGAAGGGAGGCTAACCTACCTATAGTGGCTGCTATTAAACCTTATTTTGGCCTTAGAGGACAGCCCAATAAGGCCTCGACTAGTCCTCTTGGTTAATTTTAAGTTAGGTTCAAGTTTGGGATCAAAAGGGTTAAATTTAAGCCTCTAACTTAACCAATCTACCAAGTGGGATTAGTTTAAACTTACTAACTTAATTAGTAGGGTTTGTGGACCATGACTAACTAATCTTGGGGTCCCGTCTAGAGTCTAAGCTACCCGGATCACTAACATAAGTCGAAACGAAACGAAACTCAAACCCGAATAAACAAATACCGTAAAATCAATATTAAAATATAAAAATTTCCAAAATATTAAAATATAAAAAATGACCAAAATCACAATATAACAATTTAAATATTGTTAAAATAATCTAAAATTCACCAATTAATAAAAATCTTAAATAATTCAAGTCGCAAAATGACCAAACTATTCTTAGCCTAAAAAGTTGTAATTAGTCATTCTAATCACATGGGTTAGGCCTCCATGGTCATGGTTAGTCTCTAGGCTAAGCAGCTCTAAGGTTACACAAGCCAAAGAACAAAATCACAAAACACTAATTTAATAATATTAAAATAATCAAAATTTACCAATAAATCAATAACATGATTTAAACCTATTATTAAATAATCAATTTTATAAAAGTTTGAAATTAACCTCATTTAAGAAAAGTGGTGGTACTAAATCTACCCTCCTTAGAAAAATTTCATCCTCGAAATTAAGATGGCCGTACTCCATCTAGAGTCGCGTCCCCAACAATCATGGTCTTAGATGTAGGACCGTTGAGCACCTTTAAGGGGGGTGAATAGAGTGAGTGCGAGTGCAGCAGAAAATAATCACCAATTTAAAATAAAAGCAGATAATTATGGCAGTGAATAAGAGACAGTAAATAAATATAGCAAGATATAGAGAAATCAAACTCAGTGACACAGCGATGTATACTGGTATCCCTCTGAGAGGACTAATCTAGTCTCGAGTACTCTTACTTGATGTTAATCCACTAAGGCACAAGCTAATTGAGAGCTTGCAGTCTCTTACAACACCGTGCTTGGTGACAAGTGTACGACAGACTTCATAATACCGTGCTTGGCGACGAGCGCACGACCGGCTCCATAACAGAGATAGTTTCTTAACTTTGAACAACCTCTTTACAACTCTTGAGAACCAAAAGGCTCTAGATCAAATAGATATTACTGGCTTTTGGCTAAGAGATGTGTAGGTGAAATATGAAAGCTTTAGATCAAATGAAAACACATATTGAAGGAAGAAGAGAAGATAAATTGATTGAGTGATTTGGAATAAAAAATTATCTTCTATTTATAGGTGTTTTCGAGGACCGAACTCGGACAGAATTCAGGCAGAGTTCTGATGCAAAGATTTCATAAACTAATGTTGCATGCATATTTGGAGGCAACAAATATTTAAATTCAAACTGACCGAACTCGGTCAGAGTTCGGACCGAACTCGGCTTGAGTTCTGTCTCAGTATAAATGTAAAATATTTGTTTAAATTTGTTGCAGAAGGTGAATGATATTTTTGGAAGGTAGACTTTGGATGGGTAGGCTGTATAGGAGAGTGGACTATGATTAACCTAAGCCAGTGGTATCCAGTCGATCTTATAATTTATATCCTAGACTCAATAAAGATAAAATACATAATAAATTGTAAAAATGACTCGGACTGATTCCTATGAAAATAAGCTTCAGAATGATGAATCGCATGCTTGCTGATGTAGTAGTACGCATTTTGATATTGATTTCACTAGACCTGAAATGATTAGCTACAGTTCGTATATTTTGTGTATTGACTTAAGTTAGTGTCGATTATCAAAATCGGGTGTGACTCTGGAATGGGCCAACAATCTCCCCCATTTTGATAATTGACAAACTTGAGTCTATACCAAAATATATCTAAATAGAATGAAATAAAAATACCTGAAAAAATAAATGGTGGTGTTCTTTCTTTGATTTTTGGTATCGCTCTTTTTCTTCCCCTTTGTCAATAAAAAAATGGTTTTGGCTCCCCCGTAATGTGTAAAGCCAACAATGTTCATCAAAAGAAAAAGCAATGCTAGAGAGATAACCACAAAGAACAACATTGCCACAAATAACAAGTGCATAGCAAAAATAACTAGAAGTAAAATACTGAAATGTCATCCAAAATGAAAGATACAACCATTACAAACTGCTAATAAATGTCTAACTGTAAAGTTTAGACAAAAAGAAACTACATAAGATCATCATCTATCAGACTACATCCAAAATAACCACTAACTCAAGTCCTCATTACATCGGCATGTTGTCACCTCCACGAGTATCCGGTGGAAAGTATGCAGCAGTAAGATCGAAATAAGGAAATATCGTCTCATCATCGAACCTAGGTCCAGGGAAGCTAGGGTGATGAAGCATGGTAAATGGATGTGTGGGGTCATGAGAGAGGCTCCAGTGAATATCAGTAATGCTGTTCCGTAACACCTGAGCCTGGGTGATATGGCAGAACTCAGAATCAAGATAGCCTTGATGTCGTTGCGCTGAGAGGGCAACGAAATCATCAAAGCTCTGATAGAAGCCAGGGTCAAAACCCGGAGCAGAGGATGGAGCAGCAGCAGCAGGAGGAGCCTCGGGGTCATCATCATGAACAGGTTCAGCATCAGGAGGCAAAGAAGGAGTAGGATATAACCTAGACCTACTAAGTTCAAAAGCAGTGGAGGAGTAAGGAAAGGTTTGAAGATCAATTTCAAACCTTCTGAATATGGAAGCCAAGTGCATAGGGTAGACAAGGTTGCGTCCCGCATCTCTGCAGTTAAGCATCCATGCCATAACAATCTTTAGAACAGAAAAGGGAATACCAAAATGAATATAGTACATGGCTGATAATTCTATGAAGGTAATCTCATCAGAAGATCCCTTCTTTGGAAGAAGAACAAAAAATATAAACCTATGGAGTTTATAGAAGTTTTGATTTAGATGCTTAGAATATACTCTTCTAGGAACAGGTTTAGGATGACACAATAGTTCTTTGAAGGAATCAAGGGTGACACCTTCAGGGAATTGGATATGGTGAATATCTACTAAAGCCCCACCTACATCAGGAACATGAAAATATTCACCAATGTCTGTGGCATTGAACTCTAGTTCCTGTCCAGCTACACAAGAATAGAAGTCGTCGTTATCTTTTACTTGAAAATTACAGTAAAATATATGGACAGCATTATCATAAATATTCTCAACAACTTCGAAAAAATTACGAAAAGCGAGACGATTGAAAGTAGGGGCATACTCAGAAAAGATATTAAAGTTAATACGTGCCCCATCACAGATTTTACGACCCAAAAATGAATCAAACCAAAGATTGGGAAAGAGTTCGGAGTCGTAGTCATCAGATCCAGTAGGTCGAGCTGGACTGAAGACATTGGTTGGAACATAGTCCGAGGAAGATGATCCTGCTTGAGAGGAATCAATCTTTCTCTTTTGATGTTTGGGTGCCACGGATGAAAAAGGAAAGGTAGTAGAATACCTTGAAGAAAGGATGAAGATGGTGGAGGGGACGGCCCACTAGACTCCGAAAAAGCTTGAAAAGACAGAGGAGGAGGAGCTCTCTAGAGTTTTTGTGGGTTATTCTCGGTAGAAGAGTGAAGAAAAACGAAAGGAAGATGATGAATATATAGGACTAAGGCCGGCTATTCGGTTCTGGAAATTCGTACAGCGCCAACCGAACTCGGTCCGAACTCGGTGAGAGTTCGGTCCGAGTTTGGCTGTTTGTATTCCCAATGTCATAAATGAAGTATTTGTTTAAAATTTGAATCTATAACTGTTACACTACTTTATTTAATAACTTATATTACTTTAGGTTAGCTGTAGGGGTCGGATCCTAGCTAGCAGTAGTTCGAAGACTAGCATACCATGTCGCTTCAGGCTATTTACGCCTTTATGACAGAAGGACCCATTCGACTTGTACGCAAAATAATTTCCGTTAATAAATTACAAAGTTTCGAGTTATAAAATAAATTTAATAAACATACTACATTATGAATATTAAAATTCAAGTATGTCGAGCTCTCGTCGCATAACGTTAAATCGGTCTTCAGCCAGTGGTTTTATGAAAATGTCTGCTAGTTGATGATCTGTGTCAATAAATTCTAAGCAGATTTCCTCGTGTTGTTCGTGATCACGTAAAAAGTGATGACGAATTTCAATGTGCTTTGTGCGTGAGTACCATATAGGGTTCTTAATCAAGTTAATAGTGCTAGTGTTATCACAGTAAATATGAATCTTAGTGTAGTGCAGATTGTAGTCTTCTAGAGTTTGCTTCATCCACAAAATTTGAGCACAGCAACGTCCAGCGGCAATATACTCAGCCTCAGTAGTAGATATTGCTACAGAATTTTGTTTCTTGCTAAACCATGAGACTAAGGCCTTTTCTAGGAAATGATACGTACCGCTGGTACTTTTACGGTCTACTTTGTATCTTGCAAAATTCGCATCCGAGTAACCTATCAGGTCAAAAGATTTGGTTTTAGGATACCACAAGCCGATTATAGAAGTTTCCTTAAGGTATCGGAAGATATGCTTAACGGCACTTAGGTGTGATTCCTTAGGATTTGCCTGGTATTGTGCACAAATGCAAACATTGAACATAATATCAGGACGACTAGCAGTTAAATATAATAAGCTACCAATCATACCTTGATACTTACGCTGGTCGACAGGTTTGCCACTTTCATCAGTGTCAAGCTTTGTAGATGTAGCCATTGGAGTTCCGATTGGCTTTACATTTTTGAAGTCATACTTTTTCAGTATGTCCTTCGTATATTTGTCTTGATTGATAAATGTTCCCTTTGAGTGTTGTATTATCTGGAGTCCTAGGAAGAAGTTCAGCTCTCCTATCATACTCATCTCAAATTCACTCTGCATACACTTAGCAAACTCTTGACAAAGTTTTTTATTAGTAGAACTGAATATGATGTCATCAACGTATATTTGCACAAGAAGAATATCATCATCTAAAGATTTGATAAACAAAGTTGTATCAACTCTTCCTTTTGAAAAACCATTATCAAGTAAGAAGGCGCTTAGACATTCATACCAAGCACGAGGGCTTGTTTGAGTCCATAGAGTGCTTTCTTAAACTTGAAGACGTGATCAGGTTTTTAAAAATCATCAAAGCCAAGGGGTTGTTTCACAAATACTTCTTCTTTTAGAAATTCGTTTAAAAATGCACTTTTCACGTCCATTTGAAATAATTTAAAATTATTAAAACATGCAGATAGCTTCTAGTCTAGCAACAGGAGCATATGTCTCGTCATAATCAATACATTCTTCTTGATTATAACCTTGTACCACTAGACGTGCCTTGTTGCGTAGAACTTGTCCATCTTTACTTAGTTTATTTCGGAACACCCATTTGGTACCAATTATCGATTGACAAATAGGTTTAGGAACGAGTTCCTAAACTTGGTTTCTCTCAAATTGATTAAGTTTCTCTTGCATGGCATTGATCCAAAACTTATTATTAAAAGCATCTTCTACATTCTTAGGTTCTATTTGTGAAATAAAAGCTACATTTGCTGCTATTTCAAAATCTCTAAGAGAAGAGCGTGTGCTTACACCTTTTGATACACCACCTATAATGAGTGTTTCTGGATGATCTGGTAAGAACTTCAATGATTCAAATTTATGAGTCAGATCTTCCACAGGACTCTTATCGGTTCTTGCTTGTACACCTTCATCATCACTGTCGCTAGATCTGTGACTATTGAGCTCATCAAAAGTAACGTTAATAGATTCTTCAACAATCATAGATCTTTTATTGAAAATTCTATATTCCTTACTCTTAACAGCATATCCGAGAAATATCCTTTCATCTGCTTTAGAGTCGAACTTACCCAAGTTGTCCTTGGTGTTCAGGATAAAACAACATCCAAAAACTTTAAAATAGAAAATGTTTGGAATCCTTCCGAACCAAAGTTCAAAAGGTGTTTTCTTCGAGATGGGTCGAATCAACACCCTATTTAAAACATGACAGGTTGTGCTAACAACTTCTACCCAAAAATATTTAGGAAGATTATGCTGATTCAGCATGACTCTAGCCATCTCGCTTAGAGTACGGTTCTTTCTCTCCACAACACCTTTCTGTTGAGGAGTTCTAGGACAAGAAAATTTATGGTAGTATCCACTATCATCACAAAACTTTTTGAAATCAGTATTTACGAATTTGCCACCATGATCACTTCGGATACGAGTAATCATGAAACCTTTTTCGTTTTGTACCTTTTTACAAAATAACTGAAATTCAAAAATAGCATCACTTTTGTTTGATAAAAAGTAAACCCAAGTAAAATAAGAGAAATCATCAACAATAATAAATGCATAGAGCTTACCGCCATGACTAGCGACTCTACTAGGACCAAATAAATCCATATGTATCAACTGCAAAGGTCTAGAAGTACTTACAGCGTTGATGGATTTAAATGTAGACCTATGTGCTTTGTTCTTTTCGCAGTCAGCACATACCAAATCTTTCTTGAACGGTATCTCAGGGAGTCCTCTTACCAGCTTCTTAGTGTTCAGTCATGAGATAGTGTCCATATTAGCATGTTCTAGTCTCATATGCCATAGCCAGCTTTCATCTAGGTTAGCTACTAGGCATCTTTCTGCATTATTAGTACTCTCCAGAAAGAAAACATAAATATTGTCTTCTCTAATCCCTTCATATACAGGATTATCAGATGACATATCATATATGGTACATTTATCTTTTACAAAGTTGATACCATAACCATTATCAGCCAAGTGACTTATGCTTAATAGGTTATGATTCAATTCTGTAACTAGACAAACGTCTTTTATTACAGGATAAGGAGATATACCAACAGTGCCACTTCTAATGATATTACCTCTCAGGTTGTTTCAGAAGGAGACGTATCCTTCTTTCTTTATCGATAGCGTAGCAAACAAAGATGTATTACCAGTCATGTGTCGCAAACATCCGCTATCGAGGATCTACTTGCTTTTTACATGAGAGGGTAGAGGGTCCACCTACAAAATAAATAGATGAATCCTTTGGTAACCATTTACTGAAGGATCCATATTAATTAGTTTTAGGTCTCCAAAATAATATACGATTGTCAACAAGTTTTCTTGCTAAGAAATACTGTGATATGTGTCCATGAGTACCACAGTATGTGCAAGTAAGTTTTGAAAACGTGTTAGTAAAATTTGTGTTGACATGCATATGTGGTTTCTTTGAAAACCTATAAGTGAAAGCATGGTGATATTCGTGTTTCTTAGGTGCTTTCTGTGTTTTAGTCCTCTTAGGTGTATGCTTAGCATTAGGACTAAACTTAGGCTGTGTCACAGGTATTGCCTATTTGCCTAACTTGATTTCTAACATTTTAGAAACCGCATAAGACTCTTCGTATTTAGCAGTCATATCTATGAGTCTTTATTCTGTGACTAAGTGCTTCTTCTTCTCTATGTCATATAACTCTTGTATTTTGACATAGTCTCTTTCTTTCTTTTCAATTTTGAGGATAGCCTTATGATAGTCTACTTTAAGCTTGGGTATCTCTTCCGTGTTACCAGTAGTAGACGTCTCTTTAATGTCTTCAATGAGACTGGATAGTCTAGCTACTTCAGTTGTGTATGCCTTAACCTCTTTTCAAGATTGCTTATATTTGTCAAGCACATTTCTGTGTTCTTCAAGTAGTTCGTTGAAGGCATTTTCTAATTTATCGAAAGTAAAATCGTCATACAAAGCGTTTAATGACACCTTATCAAAAGCCATTAGACAGACATTGGCATTTTCGCAGGTTCTGTCTTCTTCTTCTGTATCACTGGCATCGTTTTCATGCCAGATACTTGTATTTACATACTTTCGACTAGTTGTTGCTTTTCTGCTTGATCTTGATCTATCGTATGGACTGCTTTTCTTTGAAGTTGGACAGTCCTTCTTCATATGCCCTGATTTCTTGCATCCAAAGTATATTATTTCTTCTGCATTGCTTTCTTGGATATCTTTCTTCCTTCTGTTTGATTTCTCAAACTTTAGGAATTTTCTGAAGTTTTTGACAAGTAGGGCTTGTTCATCACCACTTGATGATTCTTTCTCAGAATCATTGCATGTTGACTTTCTGGTTTGAGCTTTAAAGGCGATAGATTTTTTTCCTTTGGAGTAGCTTCTTCAAACTCTTGCAGATCAAGATCATAGGTTATGAGCTTGCCCATAAGTGTTTCCAGAGACATGGTGGTGAGATCGTTTCCTTCAATGATTGCTGTTGCCTTTGGATTCCAGTTCTTGGTTAGAACCCGTAGCACTTTTTTGATCTTCTCGTGATTACTGTAATCCTTACCAAAAGATTGCAAAGGATTACTAATATCAAGGAAATAAGTAAACATCTGTATAATTGACTCACCGGATTTCATTTTAAAAGATTCATATTTCTGTGTTAGTCTGCTGATTTTGGATTCTTTCACTTGGAAAGTACCTTCATGAGTTACCTCAAGAAGTTTCCAAATCTCATGCGACGTCTTACAGGTTGAAACTCTGTTGAACTCCATTTTGTCAATTGCACAGAACAATACATTGATGGCACGAGCATCTAGACTAGCCTTTGCTTTTTCAGCCACTGTATATTTATCATGAGGCTTGTCTACAAGCACGCCATCAACTACTGTAGGTGCCGATTTCTTATAACCGTCAACTACTATAGACCATAGATAAAAGTCAAGAGACTTTAAAAAGAATGTCATTCGTGTTTTCTAGTAGGTATAGCTTGTACCATCAAATAGTGGGGGTCTATTTGTGGATTGTCCTTCACCGTTGAATATTGATTTCACAGCTGCCATATATACTCTCTGAGGTTTGTTATATTAGAATATAACCTGCTCTGATACCAATTTTAGGACCGTTGAGCACCTCTAGAGAGGATGAATAGAGTGAGTGCGAGTGCAGCGGAAAACAATCATCAATTTAAAATAAAAACAGATAATTATGGAAGTGAATAAGAGACAGTAAATAAATATAACAAGAGATAGAGAAATCAAACTTAGTGATACAACAATGTATACTGGTATCCCTCTGAGAGGACTAATCCAGTCTCGAGTACTCTTGCTCGATGTTAATCCACTAAGGCACAAGCTAATTGAGAGCTTGTAGTCCCTTACAATACCGTGCTTGGTGACAAGTGTACGACAGACTTCACAACACCATGCTTGGCGACGAGTGCACGACCGGCTCCATAACAGATACAATTTCTGAACTTTGAACAACCTCATTACAACTCTTGAGAACCAAAATACTCTAGATCAAATAGATATTACTAGCTTTTGGCTAAGAGATGTGTAGGTGAAATATGAAAGCTTTAGATCAAATGAAAACACTTATTGAAGAGAGAAGAGAAGATGAATTGATTGAGTGATTTAGAATGAGAAATTCTCTTCTATTAATAGGTGTTTTCGAGGACAAAACTCGGATAGAATTCGGGCAAAGTTCTGATGCAAAGATTTCACAAACGAACATTGGATGCAGATTTGGAGGCAATAAATATTTAAATGCAAACTGACCGAACTCGGTCAGAGTTCGGACCGAACTCGGACTGAACTCGGCTTGAGTTCTGTCTCAGTATAAATGTAAAATATTTGTTTAAATTTGTTGCAAAAGGTGAATGATATTTTTGGTAGGTAGACTTTAGATAGGTAGGCTGTATAGGAGAGTGGACTATGATTAACCTAAGCCAGTAGTATCTAGTCGATCTTACAATTTATATCCTAGACTCAATAAAGATAAAATACATAATAAATTGTAAAATGACTTGGACTGATTCCAATGAAAATAGTAGTACGCTTTTTGATATTGATTTAACTAGACCTGAAAAGATTAGCTGCAGTTCGTATATTTTGTGCATTAACTTAAGTTAGTATCGATTATCAAAATCGGGTGTGACTATGGAATGGGCCAACATGAGAAGCTCATCTAAATCATGCAATTTGAAAGAATAACATACACGGTCATGGTAGACAATATCAGTCTGAGGTCTCATCTAGCTATACTAGCCATACTACATCACAAGGCAATCACAAGGTATCAAAACGTACAAGCAAGGGATGTAACAAAATATCACAAAAGACATGCTAAAGCCTAGGTCGAAAACTTGCCTCAAATTATGTCTGGTGACTAAAACTCCCACCTAGAAGCAGGGCCTAAATTCTCAAGGCATTTCTCATGAATCATGATCTTGTTAAAACTCTTATTCCTTCTTTCTGATCTTACTCTCCCTTATCCACTTAATCATCCCAAAAATTTAAATTTCTACACCTTGTCCTAACTTGGATCCAAAATCTCTAGATCAAAGTCTATGAAATCCTCGAACTTGTTCAAATCACTGTCCTCAAATTTATTCGAAGCTAATACTACTATGTCATGCAGGAACTTATTCTTTATTATAAAATCGACCTTCGTATTTCCTTATCGTACACCTTCAAATATTATTCTTCTTAAATTTTAAAACCTCCATAAAATCTTTAATTTTTCCCACAACCAAAAATCCTTGTGTTCCTCTATCCTCTTACTAACATCTTATTCAATTTCGGTATCATCATTGCTTCATAGTTATATTATCTTCTTCATTTCTAATTTCCTTAATTTAGCATCACAATCTTATGTGAAATATCTCGAGAATCAATAATCTAAAATTATTCAAGTCCACAAAATAAACGGACCTCGAATATCCTTGTTGTTTCTAAAGTACACCTACAAAATATATCACTTTTCTAACCATCAATATATCCTATTATCCTTCTGGTGAGCCGGAGGGATCACTACCTCCTGAGCAGACTAACATCCTGTTTGAAACTGATAGTCAAAATGAACAGAGATTTAACTATAAAGGATTACTAGTCTAATGTCAACTAGACTACCATACCTAAGAATAAGTCCTAATACAAGCTATCAAACCCTTATACTATGGAAGAGTTATAACTAATAAAGTTCTACAAAGAATTAGACTAGTTATCTAAAGTTATCCCTACTCCTAAGTTAATTTATGATAGAAAACATCATATTTTTTTGAAAAAAATTGAAATAAAAGCAAAGATGATATGTTCAAAACCTTCCCATGATACAGTCTGATAATCATATGGTCTGTCCAAATCATCGTACTCCTTCTAGGTCAAACCTCCTGCAATCAAGGTCGAGAAAATTCTATCTAAAGCATACAAAATGTGATTCCTACTGGTCGTGAAATCATAGTCTCGAACAGGTCACTATGCTATCTATCACAACACAAAACATCCTGACAGGTACTAATCAAATCACACAACAAGATAGAAAAGAAGGACAGGAAGGACAGACCTGCAAACTCGTCACTCATAGCATCGGTCTCCACAACCGTCAGTGCAAAATCCCTGCCCCGCTGGGGTATATCCCTTTGATGGTGCGGGGCATGGTGCTACGCTACAGGTGGCCGAACTCCCTCTATCTAACCCATGATACTCAAGTGACATCCACACTAATATTCCACTCCATCATACTAGGGCACCATCTATATGGTATTTATTCTGCAACCTGATAATCATACCCGTCTATTCAGAACCATGTTACCAAAATCCTCATTACACCAGTAAGTACAACTACGATAATCCATAGAGTTTGTAACTAAGGTACATACTTATGGTACTTAAAATTTTCGTATTGCCGCTAGTGTCACGACCCGTACCCAATATTAGGCATGAATCGTGTACACGCCCAGCCTACGTCGCAGTGTCGGCGGTAGTACGCTGTAACAATATGATGAACAAACACGCAATAAAGGATATATCACAAGGGAAAATCAACAACTCCATATCTTAACTCAGCATCTAATAGATAAAATAATAGACTGTCTCATAAAGAAATGTATGAAGTCTAAAGTCAACAATAATCTCAACTACATGTCTCAAAAAGTTAACTCAAACATCCAATACAAAGTCCCAATGCTAACTAAAATAGCTAAGAAAGCGCAGCAGGATCAGATGCTGTGTACTCCTCCTGGTAGGCAAGGTCCGTCTCTAACATATCTCCCAAGTACGGGCCATACTGGTCAGGACACATGATCTCTTCGCCATCACCAAAAAATTGTTTGGTTACCCAGTTAGAATGGAACGAGTACAATTCACTGAATGTAGTTCCAATATATGAAAATGACTATATAACAGAGGTTATCTTTTAAACATATGATTTATAAAAATAAACGAAAGAAATAGAAATAACTAAATATCAAAAACAGTAAATAAAATACAAAAAAAATACTCACCGACTGACCGACTAAAATACCTTTGATATGTGACTGGTCTCGGGATAATTACATGACACTGTCTACACTGTATAAATGTTACACTGTCTACATTATATAAAGGTTACACTGTCTATACTGTATAATGCAATAGTAATCACTGTCTACACTGTATACACGGTATAAGGTCAGATCACATATCTTCGGTACTTCACCTTTCCCGACGACACAAAACATAATCAATATAAAAGACTGAAATCACATCTCTACTGGCTAACAATGATGTATAGTAAAGATCAATACTGAAAACAAATAATAAAATGTACTCACCTGGCGTCCCAGGCTGCTGGCACTGGTCAGAGTCCAAATCGAGATCCAAAGAACCTATTTAATGAATTACAGTTTTAAAGGTGAAAAATAGAACAAGTCTACACTATCTAATTAGATTGGGTGTTGAACCCAAATTAGCTAAGTTGCCTTTTTACTATTTACCATTACCCCCTTTGTTTGATAGACTGCCCTATATTTACACTTGATTTAGTGTCTTAGGTTAGCCCCTTTTATCCTCCTTTCTTGATACCCTGTGAACCCATAAGTGAGGTCATCCCATGTTCATGACCACATAGACTCAGTACTTCAAGGTCATTTAACCCTATATGGTAAAGCTTTTTGAAACCTGATAACACTATACACAAGGGTGAATTATCGTTTAATCCTACTAGACATAACCTGCCTGGCAACCTATCCTTAGTAGTGCCTATAATTCAGTCCTAACAGCACATTAGGATTTCTGAATTATTTACTAAAATTATTCAAGTCCAGGTTTGACTTCAATCAAATACAGGTTTCTAATTCGACTGATAGCTAGCTTGGCTGCGAAAACCTTAAATTCCCACACCCAAGAAATACATCCAAAATCAGACTCTACCCCATCGCCAACCAGATAATATGACTGTAGAAGACTCTAGATTACATGACTGAGGTAACCTAGCCCCATAAAGTTCATCTTGGCAGAAAATCAAGTCAATAATGAATACCAAGAATCAAATTCAACGATAAACAAGGAAGTAGACAGAAACTGTCGAAATCGAATTTTGAGATAGTTTATAATGAGATTCTCAAGGGTCATCCCAGAAATCTTCTCAAGTAGTCCTAACTATGATTGAGTAACCTCGCTGCTAAAGCCTATTCCTTTGTAACCCGACCTCACAAAATTTTTTTTATAACAATTCGTATAAACTCTTAAATCTTTTTTCTTGAATTTATTTCTTAAACTTATTATATATTTTTCTCTTTTATTATTTTTTTAGCCATTTAGTTGGGCCTTTTCAATTTAACTAAGTAGTTGCCTGGATTAAGCAATGGTCCATTTAGAAAGCCCATTTAGGAGGCCCATTTAGGAAACCATGTATTTAACACATAAGTTTCCTTTCTGTTGCGGAGAACCCCTCCTCCTTCTTCCAACGGCCAAAGCAGTGGAGCTATGTGCTCTGTAACTAAATTTTGAAAGAATTTTAATTTTTTTCCCTCCATTCATTCTTTCCTCTCCACGAAACCTAGCTGCCAAGTTCTATATAAACCAAATTGTTATTCATTAAATCAAACCGAGCCAAGCAAGGAAGAGTGCTACAAATTTTCATTTTCTTCTTCGTCCACCTCTCTGATTCTCGAAGTTCTGAAGTAGCCATGGCGGATGGTGATCTTTCGTCGAGTTCTCCCTGAGCGGTGATCGTTGACTGATCCTTGACGACGGACAAAAGAGATTGGGCCTTTTACTGACCAGCGTTCATCCTCGGTGACAGGGCGGTGCACGAAGAGCTCTCCGACGTCTCTCTGAAGTCGCATCGACTTTGGTAAGAACGATCTTCCGATCAATGTCTTCCACTGTTTGCAATCAGTTTTACTTTGATCCTTCGTTCGAATTGCAAATTGTTTGATAATTCGATCTAATCGTGATCCATCATTTTGATCGCCTTCCCTGACTACTCTATCAGGATCTCTTGATTGGTTGAAATTCATCGCCTCGATCCAGAATTTCGTCAAGGCTGTAAGTATTGAATTTAATTGATTGTATTTAAGGATTTATGTATTATTGAAGAGGTTGAGATTTATGCTTGAGATCTGGAAATTTTCCTTGAATTCTCGTTTTCTCTCCTTTAGAATGTGTGGACCTGTTTGTGTGGACACGGCGATAGGTTGCAATCTATGAGTCGGAGATAAGGGTGAGTACTCGATCCCTTAATTCTTCGAATCTAAGATTTTCGTGTGCAACATACGAATTTTTTTGTAATGAAGTTTTTCTCTGTTGTTTTTGCATCTGTTCGATCTATTGTCTCAAAGACCGGATCAGGTCGGATGAGTAGCTGTATCTGATACGCAGTGCAACAACACCAAGTATGTTTCAGATCTGATCTACTTTCAGGTAATTCTCTGATCTGGCATATTAAAATCATTTGCAATTAGCTAATTATTATGGGTTGGGGATGTTGTTGTACCACGAAGTGGGGCTGTGTTTGGTGTCTTCTGATTTCTGACATTATGTCTTAATATATCCAATAGATTAATGTGGCAGTATCTGTGTCGGGTTGCCATCTTGAGGACCAATACTGACACATGTCTTGAGTTGTCTTGATTAATAAACTAGGACAGGTGAAGGGTTCCAGTAGTATAGGAACCTAGACTTTAATTCCTTGCTTTGTGTTTCAAATATTTAAGCTATGTAGAAACCTGTAGAATTCTGGTATAAGTAAAATATGTTGGATATATGGTGAATAGAGATGGATGGTTGAATGCTTAAGTCAAGGATGTATATGTGCTGTGTACATCATCTTTTGTGAGATAAGTTCCATTTGAAGTTGGATAGAAATTGATTGATGAGTTCAGTGGTAGTTTTACCATGTTGGTTTTATAATCTGGGTTGGGTCAGTTCAATATGACAATTTAATGGAAGGTTGGTTAGGCACTAGGCAAGGTTGGACTGAACATTAGATGGGGGACTGCTATATATGTAATGCCCCAGAACCAGAATACTGGAGAGCGGGGGCATACATAGCCAGCTACGTATATTGAAGTGCAACCCACCTCGCTATACGGTCACGGCTGTCTAGATACATGAGGGTTTAACTACAAGCCATCAGTCTCTTATGGTCATGAACAAGCCTATTGTCTCAATCTTAAGCACCAAATAGTACAAGATGTCAGAGCACCAAATATACAATAGTAAGACGTCCCATACATTACATATTTGGATGATCATGAAGCTAGTCATACAAAATGTGATAACTAGCAAGAGTTTCAGTCATACATGATCAACCCTAGGATTTGTCAATCATGTTACAGCCCATAGGTAGACAGTAAGTAAAGTGCAATACGAGCTAACATGTGCTCGTCGGCTAAACGCCTCAAAAGAATATTTTTACAATAAAGTGGGAGAACAAAAGGGAAACCCACTCGTTGCCTTGGTTATGCCTGGTGGTCACCATCTGGCTAGAAAATAGGAAGATCCTCCGGAGCTGCTCTGGTATCTGGCCACGCAAAACCAGCTGGGTCAGACCCCAGAAAGAGCAAGTGCCACAAATGAGGCTTCACTTAAGAACTAAAACCAGCAATTAGCACAGAACATAAAAAATATAATAAAACTAGAGATATGGAAATCAGGATAATATACGATAAGATAACCATGGGACTATTCAGATAGCCAGGTTACAACCCTTAAACCAAACAAGGACCGGGGTTGTAACCCTTCATCTGAACGAAACTTGGTTTTCCACCATTTATCGATAAAATAAAGTACAAGCAATCAGGTCATGTTACAATCTTGTACGGGATCAGGACAAGACTAGACTGGGCTGGACTCTATCCAATCAATCACGGCCAAGCAATGAGTACGACTTGATATTTTAACTAACTAGGGTTATCACAGGCCTAGTTGCTAGCAAGATGCAGTGAGATATTCAAACAGCCACAAGCCCTGCAGACCATCCAGGTTATCCAGGTCGAATATCCGTTCATGAAGTATGCAATACATAACAGTGTGCTGGAAATGTGCCCTACTCGTCGGCAGGCTACAAGTCCACTTGCGCGCCCAGATAACGGGATTGCCTGTAGCTGGAAAATCTCTTCATAACTACTGGATTATTCTAGTTATTAGCCTTAGTCAGTTTCAGTAGGTGCCCTTACCGTGGTACTCAGGGGTCCCTGCCCTAGACATGATGTAAGACAATACTGGTTCATTTGTACAAACACAATCGTCTACGGTGTCCAGGTCATTCATTCTTGTCATGTCATTCTTGTCATATCATACTAGCCGTCGCAACAGCTTATCGATGTACCTCATATCAGGTTAACTTATTAAGATTACTTATCATGTCAAGGGTGCGTCACGACGGACCACAATCAAGAATTATCATGTCAAGATACTTGTCAAGAGTACACCGCAACGGGTCACTATCGTATTTATGGAACATGTGCAGAATTAACATAGTACAAGCATTCTATCAAGAGACCCAAGTTACACAGAGGGCCATGAGACAAGAGCATAAATGTAACAACCCAACATAATAATAAAAGGTACAAGGGCCATGGAAAGAGCCATGCGGCTAAGGGAAACAGGCTCATGCGGCAAGGAAGGATCGGGCATATGCGGCCAGGGGGATCGGGCACATGTGGCTCGAAAAGATCGGGCACATGCGGCCAAGAGAGATCGGGCTCATGCGGCCAAGAGAGATCGGGCTCATGCGGCAGGAAGAAAAGGGCGCATACGGTTAAGGACAGCAGGCTTATGTGGCAGGGGCTCATCCGGCTGGAGGGACCAAAGCCATGCGGCTAAGGGAAGCAGTGCCATGCGGCTCGGGAGAGGACAGGGGCATGCGGCTCGGGTGAGCGGGCTCATGCGGCACGGGCCAACCAGAGCCATACGGCCAGGGAGAGATGGGGTCTCATGCGGCTGGAGGAGATTGGGTCTTATGCGGAAAAGAACTAATAAGGCCATGCGGCTAAGGGAAAATCATGCATATGCGGTAAGGGGGAAATGAGTTCATACGACAAATAGAAACAGGAGCTTCATGCGGCCAGAGTGCCTATGCGGCTCGAGCCATGTGGCAATGAGCCATGCGGCCAGAGGGAACTTGCCACATGAAAAGGGCATGCGGTCAAGCACTGTTCTTCTTCTACAATTTTTTAAGTAGAAGAACCATAAATGCCATGGCTTCCATGCTCTATGAATCCTTCATCTATGGTCAGAGTCCGGACTTCCATAGGTCAAAATGGGGCAGAAAGAAATTTCCTACAACATGGAACCATCAAAACTTAAAAATAACAGAGTTAGATAGATCAAAACCCAAAAAATTCGAAAATACAACAAGCTTACATCTACAAGAAATAAACCATGGAAAATAAAAATGCTAAGTATTAAAGTGTTATTGAATCTCGTGAGGAAGAAAATGGAACAACAAAAGTTGAGTTCCTCTATGAAGCAAGCTGCACTTGCCTAAGCCTCTCTGTCTGGTAGTTAGAGAGAGTAATGGTGAGGAAGAAGAAGAGTTGATGAGAGAGAGAAGGAGTTGGCAGCTAATAAAGGAAGAGAGGGGATGGTAGGTGGGGTTGGTCCATAAGCAAAAGCCGAACCAAGCCGAACCGAACCAACTATTAAAATATCAAAATAAACCATGCAATGAGACACAAATATGAGTCAACTTACGTACACGTATACCAAAATACGTAATACGAACTACGGGCATTACAATATAGATTTTGTTATATAATTTAGAACTATTGCAAGATGGTTATATATTAACTAATTTCTTTACTATAAGCATAGGTATAACCCTGTTCAGGACTAATATGAACTGTTAAGATTGTCATGAGAATCCTGTAGGAGAAGACTGATATTTGGGGCACATTTAGCCTGTGCAGTGGTTAGATGTACAGTCTGGGTCTCAACCGTGTGCTGATTATTAATTAGGATGATTTCCATTGCCAACCTTCAGATATTCATAATCTGGGTAGTTGTCAGGGTCTCATGTAGCCTTGCAATTCGGAGAATGAAGTATTGTATAGGAGTCTTGTTATAAGTTCAGTATAACCCAGCTGTTAGCCTTGCAATTACTGTTTTCAACTGAGAATAAAGTCAGTGGGATTAAGTTTAGATAGGAAGAACTTTTGGACTGAAGGGTTTTGCTATAAGGTTCAGTTTCCTATTCGAATGTATATTCTCAGTACAGTTAAGCTAACTGTTAGCTTGGAATTTCATTAAGCCATGTATTTATTGATCAAGGGGAAAAGTTAGATTTTTGGCTGATGGTTAAACAGTTAAGTTTAGCCTTATTATCATAAGAGTTCTTGGTACTCTGAAACTTGGGAAATGGATAACCTAACCTGGTGAAACTGTAAGGAAACCTATTCTCATAGAGTCCTGTGTAAGCCTAATACTATTTATCCATTTTTAGTATGGTTGAGTTTCAAGTTGCAGGTATACCAGCTTAGAGCCTGCAGGAAAAGTTCTTGGAAATTTATGTTTGTTCAACCTCCTGAGTTGTATTAGCCTTGCAACAAGACTATTATTGTAGCTACAGGTGAGAATTAGCATAAAACCATATATTGGGATATCCTGCTGATTACTAATACTAGGTAAACAGGAAAGGTCAGGTTGGGGACTAATGAGCAGTTTGTTCTGTGAACTAAAAGTTTTATGATAAACCTTGATTTACCCCATCACATGTCTAGGTCTG
The DNA here is from genome assembly GCA_029216955.1 of Iris pallida. Lineage (NCBI taxonomy): Eukaryota > Viridiplantae > Streptophyta > Magnoliopsida > Asparagales > Iridaceae > Iris > Iris pallida. Next base: position 19,933,154 of record JANAVB010015000.1, on the reverse strand, counting down.
TCTGTTTTAAGAAGAACTCTTTTCATATCATTCCTAAAAGGAGTTGCTTGTTGTCTAAAAACCATGGCATTAAAATACTGTCCATTAGTTATTTATAGGATCATGATAAGTCATATTCTCAGTTGATTAACAAGTTGAGTGTATATGTTAGTTGAAGACCTGGTACCTCTTGGAGTAGTCAAACTCGTCTAGATGGTTGATCAGCAGTAAATTGGATATTTGGTTGAGAAGACTGATATTGATAGTTAGTGTAGCTTTATAGGTGCAAGTGAATATTCCTATCAAACTGATACTTGTGGGAATATTTTATCAAACTGATACTTGTGGGAATATTTAGACCTCGTCTAAATATATAAATACTTGTTGAAAACTGAATATAAGTATGTTCATATTAGAGTACAGATTTAGCTAGTTTAGAGTATAGTTAGTTTATGGTACATTATAATTAAGCATGGTTAATAGATAATTTCTAATTAGAACTTGTTTAGGTATTAACTAATTTGTATCAAATAACATGAGGATTTCCAGCTTTACATCCCTTACTTGATCACCCTGAGCAAGGCAAGTATACTCCCCGGACTTGTTCATTTTCTCATATCTTGTACATTCATTCTTGTATCTTCTAGTTGACACGATATATCACGGGATTGTCTTGTTTCACGTTTCATGAGTTACTTGTGTCTGGGAGGGAAAATACTACAGATGTGTGATCAAACCCTGTTACTATTCATGTAAATAGCTTAGGTCCTGCATCGTGCACGCGGGACCCGAGCCGTACCATTTCATGTTCATTGAATCTACCCAAGCCGATCACACACTCTAGATGTATTTCAATCTTGCACATTTCATGATTCAGGCTATATTTCATGTTCAGGTTGTATTTCATATTCAGGACTCATATCATGTTCCATGTATTTACTTTCAGTATTTCATGTTCAGTTTTATGTCTTGTTCTTATTTCTCGTACTTATATATATTTTCTGTTTCTTGTTCATACCATGATGTTCATGTTTATTTCCTTGGATATACTTAGCTCCGCTCCTGACTAGGATATGTTGCAGGTGAGCTGGAGGCTATCTGTGATACTTACCATAGGCGGGAGCCTGGAGGCACCTATGAGCCAGTGGATGTGGCCCAGGACTTAGAGGCTGAGGAAGCCTAGAGTACTTTACCTTAGCAGTTATATTTCCCTGTATTTTGAGACTATTAGACTTTACTTTCTTTTGCTGGAATGTAATAAACTTGAGACATGTATCTGGATTTGGGATTCGTTTATAGATGTTGTGTTCATATTTACTCTTGTATATCTGGTTAGTTTTTCCTAGATTAGTACAGCTTACTTTGTCGTGTTAAACGACGAAGGCTGGGCGTGTCCGGCTCGTGTCCGATTATTCGGGAGCGGGTCGTGACATGTTTTTAGTGGTGGCCCATGCAGGTCTGTCCTAATAGTACCTAGGTATTAGAGTACTATTGGGGGACTTGATTAAACTAGGGAAATTTGAATAACATTATAAGAAAATGGGTACATCGGGTATATTGATATTCTATAAACACTTGTTGTTTTTAGGTTTAGGATATTTAACAATTTTCTGTTTTTCAGATAAGTTTAAAGCACACGACATCGGAACGGTTGATCCACCTACAATTAAGGATTTTGAATTTCCACTACCTTCTATCACCCTACTATCCCCATGGGTAGTACGTAGTTGACGGAGATGTTTGAAGAGTTCCTTGACAACCAGAGGGAGCATGCCATCCTTTTTCAAGCCAGACTTATGGATATACTCTCCGAGCCAGGAAGGACTCCTGATTTCTTCAGATTCATGGACTTCTCCGACACCGAGCGCATATCTTGCACTGAGGAGCAGATCGAGAAACTTGAGCCGCCACTGAAAATCATCCAAGTCAATGAGGACCCAACTCCTCTAAAAATTGGTGCCACCAGCCAGGAGATCCATAATGTAACACAGATAATAGAACGAGACGAGAAGCTGAAGCTCGGAAGAGATATGAAGACTTATGACGAAGACAACAATTACCCGGGACTTGTAAAGCGTCGCCAACTCAGACAGCATTTCTTCAACTGCGTCATCAGATTCATATAATGGCCATTTATGTTTTTGCTGCCACGCATCCAGGACATCGCTTCGAAGAGTGCTACAAGAGGCTCAGATTCTGCTTATACTGCGGATGTTCTGTCTGCTGAATGAAGGATTGCCAGTATGTTGCTGATTACAATGGTCGAAGAGCATCAGGATTTCAGCAGCCAGCATGCCAGCAGCCGTATATTCCTGTCACAGTCCCTGCACTTCAGCCACCCCAGCGGAAGATCCAGATTCAGATTCAGCCGACGATCATTTGTGTTTTCTGCCACCGTTCAGGACACCACTACGACGAGTGCAACAAGAGACAGAAGCTATGCTTGTTCTGCTAATCGCCTGCCCACCAAGTCAAGGAATGCTCGGAGATCACTGATCATACTGCCCAAGGACGGATACGAGGAGCACCAAGACTGCAGCAAAGGGGACCCGCCTCTCCAGATTCAGCAATCACATGGAGCACTACCGCAGGGACCAGCCTACGTCAGGACAGTTGAGGAAGATTAAAGAGATGCCAGTCCCGGAGGAATACTGAAGGCAGAAGATTTCTTTTACATAGTTGGGAAAATCATGTATCTTGATTCGCAATCCAGTCTTCCCTTAAAATTTCTCTTAGCACTTAGATCATTTCTTGTAACTTCTCGTTTTCTATTTTTGAAACCTGGGATGATATTTGAAACTTATTTCGGGATATTATTTCTTATTCAGTAAACATGTTTCATATCCATAATTCGATATTATTTGAAATCTACTACTCGATACTGTTTGCCTATTTCCTTTGATGATTTCGATTTTCTATTCATGAGTTTTTGTTCACTACCTGTTTCAACCTTGTCTCCTATCCAAGATTTTGCTTATTTTTTGGAATACTTGTTCCTACTTGTTATTGATATTCTGTTCGCCAATCAAACTTGTACTAATCAAGATTTATTTCTACTTGAAATATCATTCTGAAACCGTGTTTGAACCTTCGCTTCTATTGATGGTTGTTTGAGATTCTATTTCCTATTTTGACATTATTTGGGACTCGCTCTCTATTTACGACTTTGTTTACTATTGAGATTCGCTTGTTTCATAGTTACGATCCAATACCTTGTTTCCTATTGGAACCTATTTTCTAGTCACTATACGAAACCTTGTTTCCTCGTTGAAATTTCTATTCGAGATTTTGTTTCTTATTCACGACTTTGTTGATACTTGATTTTCTATTTTTGACTGTGTACCCTACTGGAGATTTCATTTTCTATTCGGGTTTTGCTCAAGATTTTATTGTTATTCGGAATATTATTGAAACTTGTTTCCGGTATGAAATTTTATTCCTTATTTTAAAATTGTCTCCTATCTAAAACATTACTTCTGTTCATCCTTCGAGACTCTATTATCCCTTCGGGATAACGTCCCATATATGGAATCTTGTTACCATTCCAGGTTTTATTTGAGGTTTCGGTTACCATTTGAAACTTTATTCACTGTTGAGGTTTGAAAATTTCTTTGTTGCCTTTTGTACTCACTATTCCTTGATTGGATCCGTTGCTGCTTCTTAGTACCTAATAAACCTTTGTATTCTAACAGGCAGATAATACCATTTTTGTGACTTGGACTATGAGAACCCATTTTGAATTCCTTGAACTCTTTTTAAAATTTCTATGGATAAGGTCGAGAGACTACTCAATGACCTACTAGGGCGTGGCAGTTGTACACTGCAACCATTATCTGGATTATGGAGACTAAGGGTTCACTGCAGCCAGCAGCGCACTGGCGGGGCAGGAACTTTAGGTTGAAATAATTTCAGGTATTTGTCGGTTTTCGAGTACTATCGAGACTTTGTCCAAAACAATTCATATTTGATCTCTTGAGTTATTTCGTTAACACTGGTTTGAATTGATAAAGTTGATAGTGTATTCGGTAACATATCGTTGTTTGAGTCATGGAACAGAATGTTCGCTGCAGCCAGATGTACACTGGCACGGCAGGATTCTAAGTACAGTGATTTCAAATGGCTATATATTTTCGGACACCCTGGAGACTATATTTCTTTCGTATGATTATTGATATTTCGAAAATCGCAAATCCTTGTACGTTTTCCTTGATTTGATACTAATACCTCTTGGATAGTAATATCTAATTTTTTAAATCTACCGTTGCAAATTCTCTTCCTACATTTTATTGTCGGATCATTTGACTTCCTAGACTTAGATTTCATTCCATCAGATTTTACCAAATCTATATTTTAATCATATGTTGTCTAAATTTTATCTGATCATACCTATCTAACAGTGATTCTCCTATCGTGCTAAACTTTCAATCATGCCTGGAAGATAGTGCCCTCACGACTTATCCTCTAAGTTGTAATTGAAATTCATTCCACTTAGTGACTGTTTGATCCTCGATCCTTGTCAAAGGTAGCTATACCGTCTTCGGATCCCAAACAAGTAGGGCAAGTATGCTCAAGGCAACCATCTGTAATATTTTTAACAGGTCCTGTCAGGACAGGAACGAGCACAATACATCTCACGCAGTTCATATCATGGCAAAAAATGTAAAGCATGCAAAAGAGTAAGATGCATGAACTATAAGAAGTTGTATACGAAAATAAGAGATATACTTGTAAACTGGAAATATATACGATAAGTAAGAACTGTAAGTGACTAGTGATTCAGAGCACAAAATGGTTATGTAAACGACATGATGTTGCACACGAGTAATCTACAGAGGTTGCACACGAGTAACTACAAGATTGATCACATAACCACTTCTACTCTCCCGTCCCCAATTAATACACAAGGATCCAGTCAAGTTCCGTTATTGCACACGAAGTATAGTTTGTACACGAAGATCATGTGAGCACATGAGAGTACACGATTTGTACACGAATAACACGAACACAAGGAGTACACGATCCTATGATAAAGTACACGAACACGAAAGACCCGATGTTTTCTATAAGAGAATAACATCGCATGAAAGATCTATATAGTAATAATCCATGATAACAAGTGTCAACATCAAGTAAAGTAATCTAGAACATTATTATAAGTCCTAACAAGTATGAAATGAACAGAGAATGTACTCGCCTAATATCCTGAACAGCTGATATAAAAAGATGGCCAACTGTAGTCACTGAGTTCTAGTTAGAGCAACACAGGTTATAAAGAGTTCAATTTATATGGTAATTGAAATTAAAATACAATTTATATGAGTCTAAGTCAATCTAGGTCAAAGTTAACTCTTGGTCAACTCTGGTCAACAATCTAGTCAAACTAGGGCAACTAGTCTAATGTGGTCAAACTAGCTAGGGTTTAGTCAACAATGGTCAAACTAGTCTAGGTTGGCCAATTCTAGGTCTAACCAAGTCTACGGCCAAAACAATCAAGTATACTAGCATCATTGCTAACTAATACATAGCCTAAATCAAGGCACATAGCTAAACCACATAGCCAACAAGGCACACAAACTTAGTTATATAATATACATTACATATATATCACATATATCCTTATCCATATAGTACCACCCTAACACATACATATAGATATCATATATCAAGTATATTATATATATATATATATATATATATATATAAAAAAAAATATATATATATATATATATATATATATATATATATATATATATATATATATATATATATATATATATATATATATCCTCACTATGAACCATAACCTATATCTATATGCTCTCATAATATATATAGATACTATATAACCTAAATATATATATATATACATATATATATATATATATATATATATATATATATATATATATATATATATATATAACCCTTTCACAATCTAACATCACCTACTCAAACTCAAACACTTAGACACTAATCTACTAACACTAGGATACCATATCAACCTTGCTCAAATGGTAAACTAATCATTTACCTTGAAGGTAAAGGTAAGTCATATTTACCTAAAGATACTAACTTGGTATCATGAGATACCAAGATATCCCTCAAATGTCTAATTAACTAACTATCTAATGTACTAACATAATATTTTAACTAATATCTAATATATAACCTATAGAGACTAACTTGCTAACATACCAATATCTCGAACTAATATAACCTACTAACATATCTATATCTAACATACTACATATCTAACATCAAACAATCTAACAACATATCAAAAATCTAACAAAATACTAACCTCTACTATCTAACTAACATTCATACTAACAAATATAACTTACACTAAAATATAACAAACTCTAATATATCTAACCCTCTACTAACCAACATCTAACAAACATACTAACATATATAACTTACACCAACATATAACAACTCTTAACATATCTAGCCCTCTACTAACCAACATCTAACAAACATATTAACATATATTACCTAACAATAATATATATATATATATATATATATATATATATATATATATATATATATATATATATATATATTTTTGAAAGAAGGTAATTGTTGCAAACGTTTCCACCGGGAATCGATCTCCTGACCACTCGGGTCGCATGCATCTCTCTTAACCACTAGGCTTGGGCTTATTTGCTATATATATATATATATATATATATATATATATATATATATATATATATATATATATATATATATATATATATAATATATATATATATATATATATACTAGACAACCTATGATACATACATTCACTTAATATCCATACTACATAGGCTCATAGGTTACACAAAATGCCTATATCGTATATTCACTCTTCTACTTAAAATCAATACTGTACCAACTGGGCCTTCACTAAATTCTAGGATTAAACTATGTTGTAGTCCTTTGTATTAGCTTTCTGAAACTTGAAACGTATCGTATTTTCGTGTCCGAAAGCTCCCAAAATCGCGAAAACACCAAAACGCGATCGTCTTTCGTACATCTGACACTCAAACAGTTCTACAAAAAGTTCTAGAATGAATTTGACCTACTAATATATATATTTGGAAAGCTAACTTCGATACGGTTCTTTAAAAAAATGGAAGATTAATCGAAGTTTTAAGCTAAAAGTTATGACATTTCTAAGTTGCTGTGGCTACTAAAAACGTGGATGAATATTATGACGAATTTGGATTGTTTGGACAAAAGAAACACATTCACTCTCCACACCACTCAAGACACACATCAAACCACACTCTCCTCTCCTCTAACACAAGCACACAACTAACAACATATCCACACACATCTAAATATATGAAATATATCTAACATACCTATTATATATATACAAAACAGTCCATTATATAAAGAGACACTAAAATGACAAGTTGAAGCTAAAATATGACATGTAGACAAAACCACTTAAATCTAACCATGGGTATCCAAATGAAACTCATTCTAACCATCCTAACTAACATCAATCCATCCTCTAACATGTCTAAAACTGAAATTAAAATACAATTAAACCTATTAGACATTAAACCAAACACATGAGGTGTCCTAATTTGTGATCTAATAAGTAGGACACAAGACACAATTCTAACTTGCTCTACAGAGCTCCAAATGGCCTCAAACTTGAATCTAAAGTGGGTACATACATTGGGGTGGATCCTATGGATTGAAAACTAACTAATATGCATAGAAAATCAATTTAGAGAGTTGGTTTTACCTATTGGGAGTGGAATCCCAATGATACTCCCAAGGACACGGACCCGACACGAAGATCCTTCCAAAAAGGACACTCCTCCTTGCACTTTGCTAGCACCCTCCTCTGGTAGTATGAGAAGGTTGGATGGATGTTTTGGTGGAGGGATGTAAGGATTTGGATATCAAATCAAAGAGGGAAGCTCTCTAATTTGGGGAAGAATACTTTTTGAAGGAAAATAGGCAAGATAGAATGAAATAAAAGGAAATGAGACTAACCTACCTATAGTGGCTACCATAAAACCCTATGTGGGTCTTGGAGGAAAGCACAATAAGGCCTCAACTAGTCCTCTTGGTTAATTTTAAGTTAGGTTCAAGTTTGGGATCAAAAGGGTTAAATTTGAGCCTCTAACTTAACCAATCTAACAAGTGAGATTAGTCCAAACTTACTAACTTAATTAGTAGGATTTGTGGGCCATGACTAACTAATCTTGGGGTCCCATCTAGTGTCTAAGCTACCCGGGTCACTAACACTAGTCGGAACGAAACGAAACTCAAACCCGACTAAACAAATCTCGTAAAATCAATATTAAAATATAAAAATTCCCAAAATATTAAAATATGAAAAATAACCAAAATCATAATACATCAATTTAAATATTATTAAAATAATCTAAAATTCACCAATTAATCAAAATCCTAAATAATTCAAAAGTCACAAAATGACCAAAATACTCTTAGCCTAAAAAGTTGTTATTAGTCATTCTAATCACATGGGTTAGGCCTCCATGGTCATGGTTAGTCTCTAGGATAATAAGTTCTAAGGTTACACTAGCCAAAGAACAAAATCATAAAACACTAATTTAATGATATTAAATAATCAAAATTCACCAATAAATCAATAATATGATTTAAACCTATTATTAAATAATCAATTTTATAAAAGTTCAAAATTATCCTCATTTTGGAAAAGTGGTGGTTACAAGTATATCTTAGATACAATCAAATTAAGTCTGTTAAAAAAGAATGAGATCTTTGAGTGATGTGCGCACGACATGTGTTATTAACTCTGTCATATTTATTAACGGTTGCCAACCACCCAAGATCTTAGCAACAAGTGAATCTCAACAACTGTCACGTGTTAGCTCATCAACAGCCAAAACAATGTAGTTACAACAGATTCTATGATATTTTTGTGCACTTCTGCACGCCAAAACCCCCTGTGCACATCGTATATATGCCCGACTATAAATAAAAGAAGTCTTCCTTCATTCAACATCTTTGACGACTTCTTGATTGGTAAATCAGATCAACCACTCACGATCATTCAGAGAGTCAGAGCAAGTTCTTCTCGTCATATCGTCAACGGAGTAAATGAACCACTACAGTGTTCGATCTCAACCATCACACTTCCCTAGAATCAAATTGTACTCAGATCTCCTGTTTAGGATTTCTTTTGTACTTTTTCTCGTTTTTATTACGAAAAGTTCTTCAACTTTTGTTCATGGCAAACACCAAGTTTTCATAGGCATGCCTTGATTTTTGTTTCGTAATTAAATTAATTGTTTGGGTGGTCTAATCTATTGGACTTGGTCCATTAATTGCTTAATGGATTATAGGTATATGAGCTTATATTAATCGAGTTTATGTCTATTTAGGCCTCTGAGTATAGGTATGAATTTGGTATGACTATATGGATTTTAATTTAGAATATAATTTGGGTCCATTTCGATATAATTTTCAAACTTATAAATATTTTGTTTGCTAAATGATAAACATTCCTAAAGAAGCTAATTGTACTTTATAATGCTAATAGAATTTTATGATTACTTTTAAAATAGTTTTTATAGAGATATATTTTAATAAGAGTTTATATATAAGTTTTTCCAAATGAGTTAATAAAAATCTAGATGTATTTTTCAAATGGGCTTTTATGAATAACTAAATCAACCCTCTCCAAGCCTAGTAACTATAACTACCCTTTTCTCTTAAGCCAACTTGATTCATTATTAAGCTTAGCTAATCCGTAAAATTTTGTCTTCTTCTTGCAGGCTATTACGGACCCGATATCAACATCTCAAATATCGTGCTGATCTCCAGCATCTGAAACTACTTTGTGTTGACACATTCGTGTCGCGCACGTCGACTCCAACTAAAATAAGACAAGTACATTACAACTATGAATTTATCTTCACATTATAAATGCTATTGTGTATGAATACTTCATATCATTCTTGTTAGTTTATTTGTCACTTATGATTCGTGCACGTGGACGATATGTCTTGATTCATGATTAAGTTATATACGTGTCTTGACTAGTGATTATCCATGTTTGATGCGTGAGTCCTAGTTGTGATGCATGTTATTCATGTCGTGGCTTTGTGAGCATCCGCGTCATACTTCATGCTTATCCATATTCATGGCACGTGTCTACCCATATTGTGATTCATGATTATCCGTTCTTCAGAGTCGTGATTATATATATTTTTTATGATTCATGATTACATGTTTTGTGATTGAGATAGAGAGTTAGGCGGGAGAATACGCTAGTAGGCATGTGGTTAACTATATTTTTCTATTCAATTTGACATATAGCAGTCGTATACTTCATGTGCGACGTGCCGGATTAGCCTATCCCCCACATGTCGAACATTGTATTCTAGGTCACACGGTTTTACTGTTCTTGCCGGATCTTTTTGTTTACAGCTTGCTTTTATATTTCTACTACCATGTTGCTACTTTTATATTTGTAGTTTCATTTTTACGTATTCTCATTACATATTGCCATTACCTGTTAATCTACTTTTATTATTTTATATTTTCGTTATGATAGATTTATATATGCATTGTGTACTTTTACAGATGTAACAGTACTTACTCCAATCCTGACTGGATACGTTAACAATTTTAGGTATGATGTGACTTTTGACCCATATTTCTGATGAGGTAGGACGAAGGCAATCCCTTTAATGATTTATTAAGATCTTATTATTCCATTTCAAATTTTGTAGTTAAATTCCTTAGTTGCCTGATCGAATTTGTCTCTAGAACTTCACTTAACATGTATATCAGTTTTTGATTCAAGAGATGTAACTTTGAATGATTTTGGTTATATTAAGTTAGTTATTCCTATTCATATCTTTGCTTAGCAAATTATGTGATTTGAGTACAAATTGGTATTGTTGGACTTGTGTTGATTATTGAGGAGTAGATAGTGCACTACCGTCGATACCGCGGCGTAGGCTGGTCATTGCCACGTACTCGTGCCCAAACATCCGGGTGTGGGTTGTGACAGGCCTGAGTTTGGTCAGGGTTGTTTCAACCTCTTTTTGAATATCAGTATCAAATGTTTGTATGCGAGATTTCTGCGTCCGAACTTCGAAATATTTTTTTATTTCTTTTCAACTCTTTTTCAACCTCTTTTTCAATCACATTCTCTTTTCTATTCCTTTAAAGTATTTTCTACGAGCTACACTTTCAAATCTATCCTATACTACTCTTAGCTAAGCCAGTACAGTTTCAGTTCAATCTAGAGTTTATTTTTCAAGAGTTATATCAGAGGCTATTTCAGAAAATCTAGGCTATTTCTAGAGTTTTAGTTCAATCGCCTTCTGGAGTCGGTCGTGTACTAGTCGCCAAGCATGATGTTGTTGAAATCGATCGTGTATTGTCCCCAAGCACGATATTGTAAGAGTTGCAAACACTCAGTTAAAGCTTGTGCCATAATGGATTAACATCGAGCAGGAGTACTCGAGATTGGATTAGTCCTTTATAAGGAAAATCATATATATCGCTGTGTCACTGAGTTTGAATCTTCTTAACTCTTTACCTTTACTGCAACTCATTTATTATTATTTATTTTCTCTTACTAGCCATATTACGTAATATTTTATTGTTATATTTATTTTGCTGTACACACACACACACTTTATTCACCCCCTATAGAGATGCTCAACGGTCCTATAATTGGTATCAGAGTAGGTTATACATATACATAACCACCTAGAGAGTATATGTGGCAGCCGTTAAATCTATATTCAACGGTGAAGGGCAATCCATAAATAGACCTCCACTATTTGATGGAACGAACTATACGTATTGGAAAACATGGATGAGTTTCTTTCTTAAGTCACTCGACTTCGATCTTTGGTCGGTACTTATAGACAGTTACAAGAAACAACCTAGAAAAATAATTGATGGTATTTTAGTAGACAAGTCCCATGATAAATATACCGAGCATGAAAAGACACATGCTAGTCTAGGTGCACGAGCCATCAATACACTATTTTGTGCAATTGACAAAATCAAGTTTAATCGCGTATCTACTTGTGCCACATCTAATTAGATTTGGAGACTTCCTGAGGTAACTCATGAAGGAAATTCCCAAGTGAAGGAATCCAAAATTAGTAGATTGACACAAGACTACGAGTCATTCAAGATAAAATCAGGTGAGTCAATTACATAGATGTTCACTCATTTCCTTGATATTAATAATCCTCTACAATCTCTTGGAAATGATAATAGCAACCATGAGAAGACCAGGAAGGTACTATAGAGCCTAAAAATTAAGATGTGCAACCCATTAAAGTGTTTGCCATCAGATGGCGCCAAAATATTATATTGTGCCAAACAAACAAGTTACGTAGCATCAGGCTGCATCAGAGTCAGGTTACGCAGAAAACAGGTTGTGAGAGCCATGTGGCGCACTTCCTCGAGAAGCGGTAACGACATCATCATTATCTGACAACTAACAGCACGGAGATTAAGGAAAATCTATTCAAATACCGCACAATGCGGTGCTCGAGAAGATTTTATCAGCATGTAATTAATGCGGACAGCTGGTTTGCGCAAGTAACTATATGGTGTAAGGATTAATCAGTACACAAAGCCTAGTCAAAGGTGCCAGTCATTGAGTTGTGCCTATGCGCAGCCTGACATATTGGCGCTACTTGATCAACTCTTATTTTAAAACAGGGTGACGTGGCGCACAAGCCATCAACTTCGCAGAGCGTGCACACTACACTGACCACGATTACGCGCATCTCAATCAAATGATGCCACGCGTCTACAGCAGTTGGTACAAACCGCTCGCACAGGTTGTTACGTTGTGCCCACACGCAACCTGATGAAGCACGCACAAGGTGATCAAATGGTGTTCAGGATAGAGTGTCATGGCACGCAAGCCACTAACTTCGTAGAACGTGCCCACTATACTGCTTGTAACCACGCACATCTCAATCAAACGATGCCATGCGTCCATGGCAGTTAGTGCAACCGTTTGCGCAAGTGAACAGGAGGTGCGCAACCTGAAGCGCGCGTAATTCAGAATAACTGCTAAACAGTTATTTCAAAAACTCTATAAATAGAGTTTTAAATCAATCTCAAAGCATCAAGAGTGATCATAATCTCCTGCTAAAGTGCTGTTGCATTCTCCAGAGGCTCGTGTCTTCGATATCACATCGTCGAAGGAATAAAGTGATCGTCTTCTGATCAGATTTCTATAGTTGTACTTCCCCAGAAATCAATTGTACTCCTGTACTCTTTTCTTAATTTGTATTAAACTTTTGTTCTTTGCAAACAAAATAGTGACTCTGATGGGGACGACGTTCTCCTCCGATAAGAAAGTGACTACTCAATATGATACCGCGTCAATCGGCAAGACGTAGAAGACCCTGGTCGTTCAAGTCGACCAGACAGCCTACGAGACCATGATCAATGCTGGGGTTGCCAAGCATACTGCTGCCGCTGTTAAGAGCAAGAGGCACTCTGTTTGGACTTCTAAGTCCTCGGCGGTGCAATTTCCTGCCTCTGCGCAACTTGTGTCCATCACTACTTCGATGCAACTTAAGGAAACAGCCTTTTGGCTAATCCCTCCACTTGTTCGATTCTGAAATCGAAGGAGACTCTGTATCGATGCACTGTTGTCCAAAACAAGGGAAAGTGCCCTTTGGCCTTCTCTTCCCTGGCGTAACCTGTACATGTTCTTGCCTTTGCACAACTTGCGCCCGTCACTACTTTAGCACAACATAAGGGAGACAGTCTTTTGGCTAATCCCTCCACTTCTCCGATTCTGAAATCGAAGGAGACTTTGTCTCGACATACCATTGTTCAAAACAAAAGAAAGCGCCCTTTGGCCTTTTATTCTCCGGCAACTTGCGTATGTTTCTGCTCCAGCGCAACTTGCACGTGTTCCTGATCTGGCGTAACCTATGTGTGTTCCTGCTCTGGCGCAACCTGCTCATGCTTCTGCACTAGCACAATATAAAGAGAAGCATTGTTTAGTGATTCCCTCTTTGTCACCAAACTAGAAATTTAGCGAGAAGCTACTAAATCAAGGAAAATGTACTTTAGCCTTTCCTCATTTTGCTTGAGTCATTAACTGGGTGGAAAGTACCGCCAATTCAAATAGGAATTCTATTCTCCTTAACAGAGACAACCAAATCTCTGTCAGAAAGATGCAGAATAAACCTTCCATGCAAAAAGGTATTGTGCCGACTCCAAAGAGGTCATGATAAGATCTACCAACCCTATATATCTCAAGATCTCGACAAGACAAACTACTAGTATCTCAAGTAGATGCACAAGTAGCTTCTCCATCAGGCTTGTGCACTTATATCAACAGGTGCCAGTCAGGGTCAACTTTGGAAAGACACAAAACACAACATGCATCAGTTGCTAACTTGCACCAGAGGAAGAATGCTGAGGTAAAAGATCTTGTGACTTATGCCTACCAGCTTTGCACGTCCTTGTACACTCAAGGTACAGGACACCTCAGAAACAGGAACCATGTCCCGAATATCAACAAAGACTATGTTCCTGCAACTTCTTCTCGTAATGTTAGTGACCTCCGTGAACTCTTAATACAGAAGCGGAAGGTTGCAAATCCATCCCGTCCAGCGATGGTCCAACAGAAAGAACATCATTGCAACCACCATCATAAAGTCGTCATCAAATGCTGTTGTCAGACAGCCCAGCGGTCCGTCTTTGACCGTTTGGGTTATGTTCAGACTATTGAACAAATCCTAGTGGATGAAGATGAATTTCTTTTTGCTCATGTCAACATGACATCTCGAAGCACTGGGTGGAAAACATCCAAGACGTAATACATCCTGCAAACCTAGTCAGTAATACTTAGATTTGATTCATGAATCCGGTGAAGGAGTATACCAATATACTAGATCAAGAAGCTGAGACACAATCGGTCAAAGGAATCTTCTTGATTCAAACCAAGATTCCTTCAGTCAAAAAGATATCCCTATCACTTATTTCGGGGGTAGTTCTTTATGTGATTTTGATGCTAACAGTGAAAGTTCTGAAAGGACCATCTTTTCCACTAGCTCATCTTCGAAGGCTAGAGGAGTGACTGCTTATACCGTCACAGAAGATCAAGATACCTCTACTTCTTTCAGTCAAGAGCAGAGAATTGCTGCTTTGGAGGCTAGTTTAAAGAACATGGGTGAGATGATAGCAGGTGTCATCCTCAAATTTTGTTATACATATTTTGGTATACGTGTACGTATCTCAGACCTGTATTTCGACTTTTCCTGACTGGCTAGCCTTGGGTTTTTGTATTGGCATGGGTTAATTAGCATTTTGTGGTTCGTGTGGACTATTTTGGCTTTGGCATGCATCGGGTTCGGTTGGGTTCGGCTTGGTTTGGCTTGGTTTGGGTTAGTATGCAAACCCCTACCTACCACCATCCATCATTTATTAACCCAACAACCCTTCTCTCTCCTCATTCATTTTTTATTAACTCCTTCTTCTTCCTCATAACTCTCTCTCCACCAGCCGAGAGAGAGGCTTAGACAAGTGCAACTTGCTTCATGGAGGAACTCTAATTTTGTTGTTCCATTGTCTTCCTCACGAGATTCTAAGACACTTTAGTACTTAGCATTTTCAATTTCCATTGTTTATTTCTTGTAGATCTAAGTTTGTTACATTTTCGGATTTCTTAAGTTTGATCTATCAAACTTTATTATTTTCAAATTTAGAATTCCATGTAGTAGGAATTTCGACCCTACGCAAGTTAGCTTTTGATTGGTTGGATCAAGTTTTGGCCGAGATGGGGTTTCTTGAGTTCTTGAGTCCCATGGTTGCATGTCTCGGCCTTGGGGAGATGCCGAAGCCTTTACACACACGTGTTTACGTGCCCGCGTAGTGTTTTTCCATTTACGCACACGTGTTTACGTGCCCGCGTAGTGTTTTTCCTTTACACACACGTGTTTACGTGCCCGCGTAGTGTTTTCCCTTTACGCACCCGTGTTTACGGGCCAGCATAATTTGTTCTATGCTGAGTTGACCCGAACTCTACGCAGGGGCTACTCTCGCTCGTGTGGAGTGCTCGCTAGCGTAGAGTCTCACTCGCGTAAACACTTCTGCTCGTGTGGAGTGCCCGCTCGTGTAGACTCTCTCGCCCGCGTAGAGTTTCACCCGCATGCAGTCTTGCTCGCGTAGAGCTGTCATTCCTTGGTCTTGCCCGCGTAAAGCTATTTTACGCTCGGGGTCCCCCTTGGCCTAGCGTAGTTTTACTAGCGTAGAGACTTGAGTCCCTTGGCGTACCCTGTTTGCCCTTTTATATGTTCTTGCACCTTTGTCATGAGCTTGATAATCACGAATTGGATTATATGGTTGGAATGATAATTATACACGGCATGGTATAACAAGTAAACTGACGTGACATGATAGGGCATGATATGATAAGTAAGCTTGATGGGAACTACTGAATGATGTTAAGATGGCTAGCACGACATAACAAAAATGAATGGCCTGGACACCGTGGACGATTGTGTTTGTACAAATAAACCAGTATTGTCTTGCATCATATCTAGGACATGGATCCCTGAGTACCACGGTCATGGGTACCTACTGGAACTGATTAAGGCTAAATAACTAGAATAATCTAGTTTCATGAAGAGATTTCCAGCTACAGGCAATCCCGTTATCTGGATGCCCCATCATGGGATTTGTAGCCTGCCGTCGAGTAGGGCACATATCCAGCATACTGTCATGTATTGCACCCTCCAAGCTACTTAAGGGTTCATACATTTCTTGGACGATGTACCCACATGAACTCAACCCCTAATGTCGTCTGGATAACCTGGATGGTCTGCAGGGCTTGTGGCTGTTGGAACATCTCATTGCATCTTGCTAGTAACTAGGCATGTGATAACCTTGGTTAGTTAAAGTATCAAGTCGAACTTATTGCTTGGCCGTAAATGTTGGATGGAGTCTAACCAGTCCAAGCCTTGTCTTGTTCTAGTACCTGACTACTTCAGAACATGATTGCTTATGCTTGCCTTATCAATAACTGATCGGATAATTTCTCATCCTCTTGACATTTATTGCCCTATTTAGATTTCATGTCTTATTATTATCTTTCTTATTTTATGTTCTGATATGCTGGTTTTAGTTCTTAAATGAAGCCTCCTTTGTGGCATTTGCTCTTTCTAGGATCTGACCCAGCTGGTTTTGCATAGCCAAATACCGGAGCAGCTCTAAAGGATCTCCCTACCTTCCAGCCAGATGGTGACCACCAGGCGTAACCCTGGCAAAGAGTGGGTTTTATTTTTCTCTCCCACTCTATTGTAAAAGTATTCTTTTGAGGCGTTTAGCCGACGAGCACGTGTTAGCTCGATTGCACTTTACTTACTGTCTATCTACAGGCTGTAGCATGATTAACAAATCCTGGGGTTGATCATGTATGACTGAAATTCTTTCTAGTCTTTATATTTTGTATGACTAGCTTCATGATCATCCAAATATGTAATGTATGGGACGCCTTACTATTGTATATTTGGTGCTCTGACATCTTGTAACTGCTATTACTTACTTGAGATTGAGACAATAGGCTTGTTTATGACCATAAGAGACTGATGGCTTATAGTTAAACCCTCATGTATCTAGACAACCATGACCGTAGAACGAGGTGGGTTGCACTTCAATATACGTAGCTGGCTGTGTCCGCGCCCGCTCTCCCGTATTCTGGTTCTTGGGCGTGACACGGTTTAAGTGGTGGCCCATACAGGTCTTGTGAATCAAGATATATGAGGGTTTACCGAATAGATGTCTCAATCAGCACTCGCCCTTGATCTCTGCTCGTATCCTCTAAATTCCTGAAATCTTGACCTGATCACATGCTTGTATCTTTGATCTGTCTTGGTCCTTCCTTATTGTTCTCTGTGTTGTCTTCTTCAGCAGTATTGTTCCTGGTCCTGCCAATCTGCCGGAAGGAGATCAACGAGTACCCCCGCAACAAGAGGATCAAGGTCACCACTCAGGAGCAGCTTCCCGAGTCATGCTTCCCGAAGATCCAGAACCCCCAATACAGCCAGCCCAGCCTGCAAGACAGGATGATGAAGTCTTGATTGGACTTATCTGGGAGTTGCTTGCATCACAGGATCGTCGGGGTGATGCATTGCACCAGACAGTACAAGATGCTATGAGTAGAGGTAACAGTGCGGCCAACAGCTTCAAGCGCTTGAACCCTCCCTTCTTCGATGGCAGCGAAGATGCTATTGCTGCAGACGCTTGGCTGCAGGGACTGAGGTTATTCTAGAAGCAGCCAGGACCCTAGAAGGCGAGAAGGTGGCCGTGGTGTGCTTGCAGTTATTGGATCTAGCCCGCAGCTGGTCGGTGGCACGGGCCGTTGGATTAGTTGCACCTATTGCCTGGACAGTATTCCGTGAGAGATTTCGGACCAAGTACTTTGATGCTGTATCTCGGTATGACCAACAGAGGATGTTCACTAATTTAAAGCAGATGGGCAGGACGGTCGATGGATATGCGGCCCAGTTTTCCAGGCTTAGTCGGTTTGCTCCCACCTTGATGGCGATCGAGTTCAACAGAGCTCAGCGGTTCCAGCAGGGACTCAACCTGGAGATTTTACTGGCGGTGGAGCAGTTTGAGCATCAGATTTTTGTTGTAGTATTGAGAGCAGCTAGGAGGCATGAATATACCTCCCAGAGGATTGTGGACCGGACCGAAAGTCTGAAGCGGTCTCACGGCCAGATGAACCAGTCTTCAGCACCAGCCCCGGTAGCTAGGGCTTTGACCATTGGAGCTCCGAGGCGGGCGGCTTCCGTTACGTCGATTCAGCATTTGACCCCGGCATATCTCCAGCAGCAGCAGAAGCAGTCTTCCGCAATAGGTTGCACTCATTGTGGGAAGCCAGGGCACGTCGTGTCAGAATGTCGCAGAGCACAGGATTTGTGCTTGGTTTGTGGGACACCGGACCACAGGGTTGGGAACTAACCGAATAGGGGGAGTTCATCTTCTTCAATATTTTCTAGTCCCTCGGTTAGGGGGCCAGCCCCAGTACCAGTCCAGCAGCAGCAATAGTACCCATTTCCGAGGCCCTTGCCGCCTCAGGCCCAAGCATTTCAGCAGCAGAACCTCCAGCAGTATGCACAAGTCCAAGCTCGGATCCAAAACCGCCAGAGAGGTTTCCAACAGAGGGGACCAGCACCAGAGGGCAAGGTCAAGTGATGGCTTTGACCGTGGAAGACGATTAGCATCAGGTGAGGTAGTGGCAGGTACTATTCTCGTCAACTCCTTCCCAGCATCAGCGTTATTTAATTCTAGTGTATCGCATTCATTTATGTCTGTACGATTTGTGACACGGATAGGACTGGAGCCCGAGTCATTATCAGTAAGGCTTAATATACTTACTGGTAACGGACTTGTGGGAGTAGATAGAGTGTTTTTCTCATGTCGGATCGTAGTTAGCGGTAGAGAGTTTCCCGCTGGGTTGATAGAATTCTCGATGGCCGATTATGACGTGGTCTTAGGGATGGATTGGTTGAGGGACCAGTATGCTAGAATAGATTGCCATATCGGCAAGATTATTTTTAGTATTCCTGGTGAGCCCGAGTTTTTATTTTTCCGAGGTGGAGTAGAACCTTCTCCTCCAGTATTTCGGATGGCAGTTGCAGCGGCAGTTCGATTTCCCAGAGTTATAGAAGAGTTTTCCGATGTGTTCCCCGAGGAACTTCCAGGCATGCCACCAGAGAGAGAGAGATCGAGTTCACCATAGACTTGATCCCCGGAACAGCACCAGTGTCAGAGAAAGTCTACCAGATGGCACCGTCAGAATTGGAGATCTTGTATAAGATGATTGAAAAACTCGGGACCAAGGGATTCATCCGTGCTAGTGGATCACCTTGGAGAGCCCTGATGCTTCTTATGAAAAAGAAGGATGGTACATCCAGATTATGTGTTGACTATCGTACCTTAAACTCAGTGACAATCAAGAACAGATACCCTCTCCCGAGGATAGATGACTTGTTTGATCAACTCAAAGGGGCGTCCGTATTTTTGAAGATTGACTTGCGGTCAGGATACCACCAGATCAGAGTCAGAGAGCGGGACATCCCAAAGATGGCATTTATATCCAGGTATGGGCATTAGGAGTTCCATGTTATGCCCTTTGGAGCAACCAATGCGCCAGCTGTATTCGTGGACCTCATGAATGGTATCTTCATGCCTTACTTGGATCAGTTCGTGACGGTGTCATAGACGACATCCTGGTCTACAGTAAGAGTGAAGTGGAGCAAGAGCGACATCTCAGAGTTGTCCTCCAGATTCTCCGAGAATACCAGTTGTATGCGAAGTTTACTAAATACGAGTTTTGGCTCGATCGCATTTCATACTTGGGTCATATCGTCACCGGAGGTAGAGTAGAAGTGGAGCCCCGGAAGATCGTGGCTATTGAGACGTGGCCGGTACCCAGCACAGTTGCAGAAGTTCGCAGTTTTCTTGGCTTGGCCGGCTACTACCGGCGATTTATTTCAGACTTTGCACGAATTTTAGCACCTATGACCCAGTTGACCTGCAAGAATGTACAGTTTTCTTAGACAGCAGAATGTCAGGATTCTTTGGAGAAGTTAAAGCGAGGCTTGATGACGGCACCCATTCTTATGCTTTCGGATGGGACCGGGGGATTTTCAGTGTATTGTGATACTTCAGGCAGAAGTTTAGGATGTGTTTTGAAGCAGCATGGGAAGGTAATAGCTTAAGCATCACATCAACTTCGTGATCATGAGAGGAATTACCCGACCCACGACTTGGAGCTGGCAGCAGTAGTTTTTGCATTGAAGCTTTAGAGATACTACTTGTACGGAGATAGGATGGAGATTTTTACCGACCACAAGAGCCTGAAGTATGTGTTTACTCAAAAGGATCTTAACATGCGTCAGAGGAGATGGCTAGAGCTACTTGTGGATTATGACATCAACCTGCAGTATCATCCTGGAAAGGCTAACGTTGTTGCAGATGCATTGAGCAGAAGAGCCGGAGTTTATTTTCTAACAGCACAATCAGAGTTGTTAGCAGATCATCAGAAGATGGGTATAGAAGTTGTCCTTCTACCAATATGGCATTGATGGCCGGTATGCAAGTTCAGTCCAGTATAGTTGAGAGGATCAAGTTAGCTCAGTCAGCAGATTCTAAGCTTCAGCAGCTTAGGGCAGAATGTGCAGCAGGACGAAGACCAGAGTTATGTATCCATGAGGACGGTACACTTCGACATGAAAGACGTCTTTGTGTACCTAGTGGTGATGTCAGACAGGAGATCATGGCAGAAGCCCACAGTTCTCAGTATTCGATTCATCCGGGCGGTACGAAGATGTATCGTGATATCCGGCAGCATTTTTGGTGGAATAGCGTGAAGAGGGAGATAGCCCGGTTTATCTTTCGATGTTTAGTTTGCCAGCAAGTAAAAGCTGAACATCAGAGACCTGCTGGACTTCTTCAACCCTTACATATCCTAGAATGGAAATGGTAGCACATCACCAGGGATTTTGTAACTGGATTACCTAGATCCCTAGCTGGAAGAGATGCTATCTGGGTTATAGTCGACAGACTCACCAAGGTAGCTCATTTTTTTTTCTTTCAGGGTTGGTCAGTCGACGGATCAGCTTGCAGAGATGTACCTCAGGTAGATAGTCAGGTTGCAAGGAGTGCCAGTCAGTATTGTATCCGAAAGAGATTCAAGATTCACATCGTACTTTTGGCGGAGTCTTCAGAAAATTTTAGGGACTCGTCTCAAGTTCAGTTCAGCTTATCATTAGCATACAGATAGTCAGTCAGAACGCATGATCCAGACTCTTAAAGATATGTTACGGTCATGTACACTCGACTTCGGTGGTTCATGGAAAGATCACCTGCATCTCGTGGAGTTCTCCTATAAAAATAGTTTCTAGGTCAGTATCTAGATGGTACCCTTTGAGGCCTTGTACGGCAGAAAGTGCAGATCTCCATTAGCATGGGATGATATAGGCGAGAGACAAATGCTTGGACCAGAGATGATCACACGGACTATTGAGGTGGTCCGGCAAGTCAGAGATCATCTTCGAGTTGCACAAGTTTGCTAGCATCATTGGGCCGATTCTCATCGGCAATCCCTTGAATTTTCTGTCAGCGACCATGTATTCCTTAGGATCTAGCCCACCCATGGCGTCATTCGTTTCGGCGTACGGGAAAAGCTTAGTCCTAGGTATATAGGGCCATTCGACATTCTGGAGTGAGTAGGTGATGTGTCTTATCGTCTCACTCTTCCACCGTCGTTACGTGAGGTATATGATGTCTTCCATGTATCCCAATTGTGACGGTATATCCCAGATCCGAGTCATGTCCTTGATCATTTGGAATTGGTTGTTGGTGCCAACCTTTCGTACGAGGAGAGACCCGTATCCATATTGGACCGAAGAGAGAAGATTCTCAAGAACAAGACTATCAAGTTAGTCCGTATTGCTTGGGGTCATCACTCTTTGGGTGAGTCAACGTTGGAGCGTGAGGATGATATCTGATCGCGATATCCACACCTATTTGACTCATAAGGTATAGTATCTTTCTTATGCCTTATGCTTTAATTCCTTGCTTGCATAAATGATTGCTTGATTGATTGCTTAGTATAACTTGCTCAACATCTCTAGCCTCTTGATTAAATTACGAGGACGAAATTCTTTTAAGGTGGGTAGAGTTGTCACCCTCAGATTTTGTTATACGTATTTTGGTATACGTGTACGTATCTCAAACCCGTATTTTGACTTGTCCTGACTGGCTAGCCTTGGGTTTTTGCATTAGCATGGTTAATTAGCATTTCGTGGTTCGTGTGGTCTATTTTGGCTTTGGCATGCATCGGGTTCGGTTGGGTTCGGCTTGGTTTGGCTTGGTTTGGGTTAGTATGCAAAGCCCTACCTACCACCATCCATCATTTATTAACCCAACAACCTTTCTCTCTCTTCATTCATTTTTTCATTAACTCCTTCTTCCTCATAACTCTCTCTCCACCTACCAAGAGAGAGGCTTAGGCAAGTGCAACTTGCTTCATGGAGGAACTCTAATTTTGTTGTTCCATTGTCTTCCTCACGAGATTCTAAGACACTTTAGTACTTAGCATTTTCAATTTCTATGATTTATTTCTTGTAGATCCAAGTTTGTTGTATTTTTGGATTTCTTGGGTTTGATCTATCAAACTTTATTATTTTCAAATTTAGAGTTCCATGTAGTAGGAATTTTGACCCTACGCAAGTTGGCTTTTGAATGGTTGGATCAAGTTTTGGCCGAGATGGGATTTCTTGAGTTCTTGAGTCCCATGGTTGCATGTCTCGGCCTTGGGGAGATGGCGAAGCCTTTACGCACACGTGTTTACGTGCCCGCGTAGTGTTTTTTCCTTTACGCATACGTCTTTACGTGCCCGCGTAGTGTTTTCCCTTTACGCACACGTGTTTACGTGCCCGCGTAGTGTTTTTCCTTTACGCACCCGTATTTACGGGCCAGCGTAATCTGTTCTATGCTGAGTTGACCCGATCTCTACGCAGGGGCTACTCTCGCTCGCGTGGAGTGCTTGCTAGCGTAGAGTCTCGCTCGCGTAAACTCTTCCGCTCGTGTGGAGTGCCCGCTCGCATAGACTCTCTCGCACACGTAGAGTTTCACTCGCGTGCAGTCTTGCTCGCATAGAGCTGTCCTTCCTTGGTCTTGCCCGCGTAAAGCTATTTTACTCTCAGGGTCCCCCTTGGCCTAGCGTAGTTTCGCTAGCGTAGAGACTTGAGCCCCTTGGCGTACCCTGTTTGCCCTTTTATATGTTCTTGCAACTTTGTCATGAGCTTGATAATCAAGAATTAGATTATATGGTTGGAATGATAATTGTACACGGCATGGTATAACAAGTAAACTGATATGACATAACATGGCATGATATGACAAGTAAGCCTGATGGGAACTATTGAATGTTGTTGCGACGGCTAGCACGACATGACAAGAATGAATGGCCTGGACACCGTGGACGATTGTGTTTGTACAAATGAACCAGTATTATCTTGCATTATGTCTAGGGCATGGACCCCTGAGTACCACGGTCAGGGGTACCTACTGAAACTAATTAAGACTAAATAACTAGAAAAATCCAGTAGTCATGAAGAGATTTCCAGCTACAGATAATCCCGTTATCTGGACGCCCCATCATGGGATTTGTAGCCTGCCGTCGAGTAGGGCATATATCCAGCACACTGCCATATGTTGCACCCTCCAAGCTACTTAAGGGTACATGCGTTTCTTGGACGATGTACCCACATGAACTCAACCCCTAATGTCGTCTGGATAACCTGGATGGTCTGTAGGGCTTGTGACTGTTGGAACATCTTATTGCATCTTGCTAGTAACTATGCCTGTGATAACCCTAGTTAGTTAAAGTATCAAGCCGTACTTATTGCTTGGCCGTGAATGTTGCATGGAGTCTAACCAGTCCAAGCCTTGTCTTGTTCCAGTACCTGGCTACTTCGGAACATGATTGCTTATGCTTGCCTTATCAATAACTGATCGGATAATTTCTCATCCTCTTGACATTTATTGCCCTATTTAGATTTCATGTCTTATTATTATCTTTCTAATTTTATGTTCTGATATGCTGGTTTTAGTTCTTAAGTGAAACCTCCTTTGTGGCACTTGCTATTTCTAGGATCTGACACAGCTGGTTTTGTATGGCCAGATACCGGAGAAGCTCCAGAGGATCTCCCTACCTTCCAGCCAGATGGTGACCACCAGGCGTAACCCTGGCAACGAGTGGGTTTTATTTTTGCTCTCCCACTCTATTGTAAAAGTATTCTTTTGAGGCGTTTAGCCGACGAGCACGTGTTAGCTCGATTGCACTTTACTTACTGTCTGCCTACGGACTGTAGAATGATTAACAAATCCCAGGGTTGATCATGTATGACTAAAACTCGTTCTAGTCTTCACATTTATTATGACTAGCTTCATGATCATCCAAATATGTAATGTATGGGACGCCTTACTAATGTATATTTGGTGCTCTGACATCTTGTAACTGCTATTACTTGCTTGAGATTGAGACAATAGGCTTGTTCATGACCATAAGAGACTGATGGCTTGTAGTTAAACCCTCATGTATCTAGACAGCCATGACCGTATAACGAGGTGGGTTGCACTTCAATATACATAGCTGGCTATGTCCGCCCCCGCTCTCCAGTATTCTGGTTCTGGGAGTGACAGCAGGCATGCATGCTGTGATTATAGCACAACATACAGTTCCACCAGTCGCGAATCTGATTCCGACTCAAGAACCTGTGACAACATCAGTTCCCACCAATATTGATATGGGGGTATAATCTCCTCATACCGCTTCCATTCCTACGTAGGCTATTCCTAGTCAATCTGGTACAGGGGGTGGTACTTATCATGCGGTACCCCCTCCTAACACATTGAATCAATCCACTACTCAACAATCAACGGGAGATACCAATGAGGCCGTAAAACTTTTTCGTACTCAATTTAAAGCTTTCAAAAAAAAAGATGGCCTGCAGAAGCTTGGGATCAAACAGCCCTATCCCATAGAATGGAAAGAGGTCCAATTTCCTCCTAAATACAAACCCCCTATTATTATGCTGTTTGATGGCAACACGTCTCCAAGTCAATACCTCAATCACTTTAAAGTAATGACTGATCAACTTCGACTAAATGATGCTCTTCTTACTAGAGTATTTGTGGTTGTTTAGTTGGTGCAGCATATGACTGGTATCATAGTTTACCAGATGGGTGTATAACCTCTTTCGCCGACTTTAAACAAATATTCTTGGAATGATTTTATGAGGGAACCAACGACATGACTATGTCTGCTCTCATCAAAATCAAACAACGAAATAATGAAACGACTGAACGATGCATTGAACGGTTCCATCGTGAAGCATTCAAAATGCCTCTCGGAACTCCAGATGCTTTAACTATAGACACTTGTAATTCAAACTTATTACCTATAATCAGCATGTCGACATGATTAACATAGTTCCAGGATTGGCCTTCTTTCATAATGAACGCCAAAGCCGCAGAAGAGAGCACTGACAAATTCAAGCAATTAGGCATTCAAATGCCTAATCTTGATAAAGATGAACGTGCTACACCAAATAATAATGGCCGTCAGAACAATCATAAGAGCAAGGAAACTTTGGTCATTAACCTCAAAGGCAAGAAGCCCTAGCCATCAATATTTATCAGCAAACATCTACCCCTACAGCACCACCACAATGGGTACCTCATCCAAAGAAGAATACTCTTTCGATGAAGATGATATCATGAGTATCTTTGATTGCCTCATCAAGAGCAATAAACTCCAACTGCCAGAACCTAAATGGCCAGATGAAGTTGCTAAAACTGACCATCCTAAATATTGTGTTTATCACAGGTTTATTGGACATCCAACTCAAGCGTGCTATGTGCTCAAGGGTAAAATTCAAGAGATGGTCAATTCTGGTGCAATTACTCTCCAACAAGACGAGGAAAACTGTAACGGCTAATGTCGTCTCTTTACAGTTTGGAGATTTTCTAGCTCAACTTGTGCAGGACGGCGTTATCCCCATTCCGAGAACTACTCTGGAAATTATTAATCTTCCACCTGCACAAACAGATGGTCTTGTTCCTCTGTCTACTGATAAAGGGAGAGATTATATGGATCCATCCAGACTTAGTGGCGGACTTTGAAACACCATCTTCTTCCACCAAGTCCAAGAAGGCCACTAAAAATAAATCATGTCATATGATTTCATTTGGTGAGCATTGTCTTCTACCTCTAACTGCTACCTTCATCCTGGTAGCAGATAATCCTTCTTTTTCTCCCCCTGATAAGAAAATATTGTCAAAATCAAACACCAAATACCAACCAGTTTTCTATTTGTACAGTCCACAATCTCCTGAACTCATGACGAAGATAGGATATGATCTACAAAAGGCCTATAGTTTGTATCATGGAAAGAGATCTCCTGTACCTCTTTCTCTATGTCTTTCTCATAACCAATCTCGGGTTGGTTTGGGTTACTAGACAAACTCTCCATCTTGCCAAAAAAAACCTTCTAAAAATAAAACCCAGGTAAAGAGTTGCAACATGGTGTCCTTTGAGCCTGTATCCGAAGAAAAAGTCCTAACTGGTACCAGATCGGGGGAAACCTTACCTAAGAGACTATTCAGAAGGTCAAAAAGACCTTGCTCCAGCTCTGGAGGCTCCCAAGCATCATCTTCTCCTATTGTCAATAATCCATCAGCTTCATCACCACCGATAGAGCCAACTCTTCCCAAACCGACGACAGCCGACAAAGGAAAATAGCATGTCCGTTTCGATAAAGTATTGAAGAAGACTTCATCCTTGGGACTTGAGAAGCCGTATAACTTTGATATACTAGCTCAGCTAGCCAATACTCCGGTAAGATTGTCAATTTTTGAGCTACTCCGTCTTTCGAGGGAGACTCGAGAAACATTGAGTGAAGCTTTAACGCAAGCTGATACTTGTCTAGCACTTTTCAAGAAACCAGAGGATGAGACTATAACATGCCTTCATTGTCATAGTGTGATGGAACTAATGCCAAATATTACCTTTACATAAGACGATATGCTGTTTGAAGATAATCATCATGATCGACCCCTCGACATCACGGGATATGTTGATATCATGAAGGTTGATCGTATCCTGATCGATCTTGGGTCTGTGCTCAGCATCATGCCAAAGACTCTACTAGATGCATTGAAGATTCTCGTACACAATCTTTCGACAACCATCACGACAATCCTGGGATTCAATTCTGGGAGAAATGAACCTTTGGAAAAGATTCACCTAAAAGTTCAAATAGGCAACCTTCGTACAAAGGTTACTTTCTACGTGATTGATAATCACGGCTCTTACAATACTTTACTGGGAAGACCCTTTCTGCATGAGCATAACATTGTACCATCCACTTTACATCAATGCTTCAAATATGTGGATGTCAATGGAGAAGTCCAAAAGGAAGTAGCTGATTTAAATCCTTGCAGGGGCATTGAAGCATATTTTACGGACTCTCGGATGTACAAAGAGGAGTTCATGAAAGTTGTATTAGCAATGGATAGTGAGGAAGATCAGAACATACTTCAAAAGATGTTCTCATGATCCCTGTCAAAGGACGTGTTATTTGTCCCTCTTCTTCTTAGACAATGACAATACATCTTTCCTCTCATAACAAACAGCCTTATGTTTTAGAAAAAGAACAAAGGGAGCTCACCTCTTCTGAGCCTCTTGTTATCGACCTTCGTCGTAAAAAACCTTCTCCTTCTCCTTCTCCTTCTCCTCCTCTGGTTATCAACCTTACTAAGCCTTCTGTGAAGGCTAAGAATCATGTTGTAAATGATGATATACAAATCAATAAAGTAGCATCTCCTTTACAGTATACTGATGTCCTTTATTATACTTGATGTTATTTAAAAATGTTAGATAACTTCGAACCACTTGCCATAGGAGCAGTTGAAGCTTCCCGAAATGAAGTATTGCTCGAGCCAATGTAGGACTCCTTCTTCTTAGTTCCTTCCAGGAAGAAGATGAACTTTCTATACTTTTTAGTAAAGGAATAGAACAAAAAATCACGCCCGACAGTGAACAAGAAAATTACGATAACGGAAGACTTCAACTACGTCGTTATAGTCAGCAATCAAAGGACATCATCCAAAAGATGGGCTATAATTTTAAAGTTGGTCTCAATGACGGCAAAGGAAGGCGAACTCCTATTCGTATTCCTGCTCCGAAAGAAAAATCACAATAATACTACAGCAAAACGAAACGAGGATTAGGTCATACTTCACCAACTCTGACTCCAGAAGCCTCCGAATCCGAGGAAGAAGAACGATCTAACTCTTCGGATTCTATATCATGGGATTCAGACACCAGTGTAGGGCACGTCCATCGCGTGATTCTATCTTCCAATATGGTGACTGCCGAGTTCTCGGAAGATGATGAAGACTTTACCGAAGCTTCTAAATCTGATCCTTGGGCACAAAGGATGGATACTCAATGGAGCTTCGCTTTGAGCAACGTGAGCCACCTACTGAAGATAAGCTGGTTCAAGTCAATATTGGAGATAAAATTGCCCAAAACCGATATTTGTCAGCAAAAGCCTCCCTGAAGCGGATAAAACAAGAACTAATCCAACTCATTAGAGAATACGTTGATGTATTCGCTTGGAGCTATGAAGACATGCCGGGGTTGGATCCTCAGATCGCTACCCATAAGCTTAACATTCTGCTAAATGTGAGGCCAGTTAAACAGCAACAACGTCGGTTTTGACCTGACATGATGGATGCTATAGAAGCTGAAGTTAAGAAACTCATCGCCTACGGTTTCATCAGAGAAGAACAACATCCGGATTGGGTGGCTAATATTGTCCCAGTTTTGAAGAAGACAGGGAAAGTCTGGGTCTGCATCGACTTCAGAGACCTTAATGAAGCTTGTCCCAAAAATGAATTTTCTCTTCCGATCACTGATGTCATGATTGACAATACTTGCAGATTTGAACGTATGTCCTTTATGGATGGATTTTCAGGATATAATCAAATCAAGATGCATCCAGAAGATGAGAAACATATATCTTTCCGCACTCCTCTTGGAGTCTATTTCTACACTGTCATGCCATTCGGTCTTCAGAATGCTGGTACAATTTATCAGCGGGCCATGAGTAACATCTTTCGTGATCATTTACGAAAGACTGTTGAATGCTATGTTGACGATATTGCTATCAAAAGTCGTTTAAAAGAAGAACATATTCAAGATTTGAGAACTATTTTCGATCTAATGCGCCAGCATCAACTTAAGATGAATCCTACCAAGTCATTCCTTGGAATCTCTAGTGGAAAATTTCTTGGATTCGTTATTACCTCTAAAGGTATACACGTTGACCCTGAGAAAATCAAATCCATTCAAGAGATGCATCCTCCACGCAACCTAAAAGAGCTACGAGGGTTCCAGGGACGGCTTGCGTACATCAGGAGATTCATCTCAAATCTCTCTAGACGCTGTAGACCGTTCACTCAACTCATGAAGAAAGGTGTGTCATTTATTTGGATTGAAGAATATCAACAAGCATTTGAAGATATAAAGTGGTACTTGATGAACCCTCCAGTTCTAGTACCTCCAGTTTCAGGAATACCTTTCCTGATGTATGTTCGAGCAATGGATCACTCCCTAGGTGCTTTATTAGCTCAGAAGAATAAAGAAGGTCATGAACAGGCTATACTATCTTAGTCGTATGATGGTTGGAGCCGAGCATCGATACACTCCAGTAGAAAAAGAATATCTAGCTTTGATGTTTGCTGTTCAAAAGAAGAGACATTATATCACTGGCCAAACTATTCATGTTATTCTAGAGTTAACCCTCTCAGGGTCCTGATGAAGAAGCCCAGTACACTCAATTCTATGCTTGTAACATGGGCCATATTGTTAGCATAATATGATATAGTTTATGTTCCTAAAAAGTCTGTTAAAGGTCAAGCCCTTGCTGACTTTCTAGTAGCTCATCCAGTTCCCGAAACATCAAAACTCTACGATGAGATTCCAGATAAAACCTTGGATTCCAACATGATTTCGGAAGAAATTCTTATTTGACGTTTATTTTTTGATGATGCATCCAGAATTGGACCAAAAGGTGCTATTGTTGCTGGAGTCGGAATCGTACTCGTCTCACCAGAAGGGTTAGCTATCCAAAGAGCTTATTCTTTAGATGAATCGTGTTCCAACAATGTGATTGAATACAACGCTCTGCTCGTTGGTCTCCAATTGGCTCAACAATTAGATATTGAGTATCTTGAAGTTTACGAAGACTCCAAACTGATTGTCAATCAAGTAAGAGGCACATATGAAGTTCGACATCAAGATTTGGTTCCATATCATGATGCAGCGATCAGGATGGCCACTTCATTCAAAGGCTTCTTCATCGAGCATATATGCCAAGTATGTAACTGTAACGCCCCAGTCCCAAAAATAGAAGGACTAGAACGTAACCATACCAGCTGTATACATACGAAGTATAAGAACCCTCATATATATACATAAGCTGTAAAATACAGTAACCAAGGTACTAAATCTCATCCACAAAATAAATAATGATATAAAAGCAACTTTTGAATTTGTCATGTATACAATCGTTGGACGGAGACAAATCCACTACCAACAAATTTTAATAGGAAAGAAATATACAAGGAAAGGAATTTGGTAGAGCAAAGGAGATGACGATCCAAGAGCAACATCTCGAAGAATAGAGCGCAAGTCGTGGCCTTACCTAGAGCACCTGCAGGAATCATAAGACACAACTGGAGAGATAACCAGGTCCTCAAAGGGACGTAACAAGATACAATAAACATTCCATATAAATACTAAATATAAAATATGCCACAATCTAAGAAAGTGACAAGACATAAATAAGGTAACCAAACCGTACTAAAGTGAACATGCAGTTGAGAACAAACCTTTCGTCGCATGAGCCCTGGCTTTAAATGGGATCTGGTATAGTCCCCACTTGGGCACCAGTGACCTAAGCGCATGACGTTCAAAAATGATAATGACCAACCTGAGAGGCTCATACCCGTATCTCCAGCGGAGCTTCCGGGTTACAAGGGAAGTGCAATCGAAGCCCATACGACAAGGAAATGTTCTCCCCACCCAATGTACCTATCATGTCGCATCCACGACCATGTAACACTACTAACCGTCAGGTCTTCTAACATACAACTATTGATTGTTAGACCTAACGCACGTCCTGTACGCATCAGTGATCAGCCAACACGCAAGTCTGTAGGCTATATGCTACTCACAACTCACACATCTCGTGGCACATCAGTGTCAAAGTTTATGTAATGCACTAAATTAGTGGTAGTCCCTTAACTCTAGGTCCATACGCAATAAAAGGATAAATAATATGGTACAGCTAATATCACTAAGCAGGCAGTAAGTCAGGGAACTATAATAATGGTGCAGCAAAAAGAACTGGAAATAAATACACAGTGATATGCAATAAATAAACGCAGACTAATTATAAACAGTAAATTATGGCAAGATATCTTGCCTGGTGTTTCGCCTGGTAGTGCGATGTTCTGCCACGTCCCAACAGTCCAATAGCCACGATCGAGGCGTAGGGGTCCGAAATCACGAAAAAAAAGGACGAACGGTCAGTTACGTTCAATGGTAATAATTGAAAGGAATTTTTGGAAACAGTCACATCTACAAATTTTTAGAAAATTATTTTATAAAAAATATTTACGTAGTTACTTGAAAATACTTTACATATACAATTTGGAAAAATATATTTTTATTCGGCAATTATATGTCTTGAAGAATAAAAATACGCTAGGGTCGTAAAAACTGATTTTTCATTAGTCATAATAATTGTAAGCAGTTATAAGTAAAATCATTTTAGATTGGTAACTATATATTAGCAAAAAAATATTTTATATAAATACTTGAAAGAATATATATATATATATATATATATATATATATATATTTTATATATATATATATATATATATATATATATATATATATATATATATATATATATAAAAATATATATATATATATATATATATATATATGATAATTTGGAAACTGCCTTTCTGTTGGATATAAATAGTTTTAGGCTAAATGCTTTAAAAATATGGAGAATTGTTTTTATGGCTAAAATGTAACTTGCTTATAACAAAATATTATTTTGTTATAATATCCCCAATGGTAAATATGTTAATAACTAATAGCTACCTACTAATCGTAAACATTGTAATTAATACTAATAACGACATTATTAATAGTAAAAATCATACTGACAAAGGGCAATTTTGATAATAGCTATAA
This sequence comes from Iris pallida, assembly GCA_029216955.1. Classification (NCBI taxonomy): domain Eukaryota; kingdom Viridiplantae; phylum Streptophyta; class Magnoliopsida; order Asparagales; family Iridaceae; genus Iris; species Iris pallida. Next base: position 19,900,303 of record JANAVB010015000.1, on the reverse strand, counting down.
GTTTAATACCAAAATATTACTCTACACTAATAATGAATATAATAATAATAGTAACAAGAATAATATATAAACATATAATACATAAAAAATTAATAAGTTAGCCAATCACTAATGTAATAGAAGGAAGGCTTAATTGCAATTTGATATCCTCAACTATTTTAGTTTTTCAACTTAATACCCTAAACTTTTTTTGTAACAACTTGATACCCTGAAATTTTTTTGGACGAAAATACCCCTAATAAACTACGCCCTTCCCAGACACACCTCCACCCAACCCCTCCCCCACCTAAGCCCCCCCCTCCGGCCATCCGTCCGCCCCTCGGCCCCCCTCCGGCCATCTGTTCGCCCCCTTCCGACCCCCACGACCACCCGCCCGCCCCCCTCCCAACCCTCCAGCCATCTCAAATGGTAGTCGACTACAGACTTAAATCATTTTTATGTTCCGACAACAGCAGAAGAAGTCCAGCCACCTTCTCTCCACACTTGCATACCATTTGATCAGATCTGCATCATCCAAACAGAGAAGAAGCTTTATTGGCCGAGGCCTTCCCATGGCATTGGTAAACTTGGCCAACTTAACTACTTTCCTTATAAGTTCTACAGGTGCCTCCAACCCCTCCCCCTCCCTACCATAGCCCTCCTCCATCCCTCCCCCTGCCCCCCTCCATCCAAACGTCCGCCACCCCCCCTCCCTAGCCACCGCGCACGTCCGGATAGAGAGGGGAGGGGGTGGTACAGCCGGAATGGGAGGAGCGGGGACAACGGTGGGGCAATGGTGAAAGAGAAGGGTAATTTTGTCCTTTTTGAAATTTTGGGTATCAAATTGAAAATATTAAATAGTTGATGGTATCGAGTTGTTGAGTAAAAAAGTTTAGGGTATCAAGTTGAAAAACTGGTATAGCTGAGGGTATCAAGTTTCAATTAAGCCTTGAAGAAAAGATAAAAAATAAAAATAAAATAAAATAAAACAAAACAAAGTCAAATACTAAGGAAGACAAACAACAATACAAAACAAAACAAAAGAAGGAAACAGTACTAATAAAACCATTTACAACTTAACCAAAGAAGCAATCACCTGTTACTTCTTAAAGCACCGAACAAGAGAAAATTTCAATACTAATATTCATAAAATATTAATAGATCACTTTGCATCCTTCCAGAGAGTAGTCGAAAAATTCAACATCCATTAATAGTAACAACTTGTTACCTCTCTCTCTTCGAGAGAAGTGAAAGAACAGAAAAAAAAAAGAAACTTAAAGTAAAGGGGTGCTGAGAGTGGGTGATTGAAGAGGGGGAGAGATGAAGAGCGGGGTTACCGGGGCGGTTGCCAACGCTCGTCGGAGGGGTTCGCCGATGCGGCGGTGAGGTGCGACTGGGTTCGGTTTGGCGACGGAGGGAGCACCTTAGTCTGGGGCTTGGCTTGGCACGACGGAGGCGAGCAGCTAGGGGCTTTCCAGCCGGTGTACCGTGCGGCCATGGTGGCGTGGGGAAGACAACGGTGGAGGAGTAGCCGCTCACGACGGCGGGCGGCCTGCGGGAAGGCGCCGCGGCTGCATGGAAGGGGCTCAATCGGGAGGCTCACCGGCGCGCACGGAGGGGGCGGCATCGGTGGTGACCGGCGCAGCGGTACGGCTCGCTGCTCGGGCGGTAGCCAGAGCCGACGGGGAAGATGGTTGTGCACGCGCGACGTTTGGGAGGTGAAGGAGACTCCGGTGGAGAGTTTGTCACGGTGTTGCTGCGGTCGTCGCCGACCAGAGGAGGTGAGGGTTTTCTGGTATATATTTTTATTTTATTTTTTCCTTTTCGGTTGCATGGATGACGACGGTGGTGGACGCCGTGGGTGGTGGTGATTGCCCGGGTAGTGGCGAAGTCGGAGGCAGGGTTGGATATGGCGCCGGCGGGGTTGGGGCCTTCGAGTGGTTGCAGATGGTGATGGCTGGTGCTGTATGTGGTGGTTTGGACGGTGGTCGTAGAGTCGACGGGGTGGCTGTGGCAGCGGCTGGGGATGTTTAGTCGGGAAAGCTGCTGTGGTAGTGTTTTCGTAGGCTTAGGTTTATGGGGTCGTCGTGTCCGGGGTGTGGACACGGGAAGGAGAAACAATGTATGTGTAAAATCTATCATAGTGGAAATGATGGACACCGACACGGTGCACAACACCTTTGTGGAGAGAATTTTTGTGGCATAATTGGTGGATGAGTACCTCTCCTTATAATATAGGAGGTGAAAATTCCTCGTTGGATAAGGATTAGGATTTATTTAAACCCAATTAGATAATTCAATTATTAAATTTAAATCAATAAAATCAAATCTAAATTCAAATTCAATTCCAATTTAAATCTAGATAATCTAAACTCAATTTAAATATAAATTCTACCTTTAAACTATTTAAATTAAATCCATAAAATCAAATCGAGATTTAAAATGGCCATAATAATTTCCAAATATATTTTCCAAAAATACCAATAATAATAATTTCAAAAATAATAATATTTTTAAATATCTTTTTGAATAATAAAATATTAATGTCAATAAATTCGAAAATGGAATTATATATATGAATTCAAATTCATATACCTCATGTGCAAGGAATATTTGCATAAAAATAGTTTTCTAAATTACCACTATTAAATAAGCTAGCCTTTTATAAATAAATAAAAGTAATAAGTTTTGGCCATCTTGATACGATACTTTTCACAACTTTAAGTAAAATACAAATACAAAAAATTATTATATATATTATTTTGAAACTATAAAAATAGAAAAATATTTTTCTAAAAATATGTACGCTCGCACATATTCATACTCGTCGAACAAATACGAAACACAAATCTCGTATGCTATGCAAATTCAACAATGGGAACTCGTATGCGACGTGCAGATATAAAGTACAAAAAAAATATTTGAAAAAAATCGTAATAGAAATTTAGGGGATTTACATCCTACCCAACTTAGAAGTATTTCATCCTCGAAATTTAGGAGTAATTAGGGTAGGTAGGGCGAAGGGAATGGAAAGAGTTTAGTCGAATAGATTTACGAGATCTTCTTGGGACGAGGATGCAAACAAAATATTCGCTGAGGAGGCGAGCGACATTTCAATGGCAATATGTCATTTGATCGAATAGAACGAAAAAATTTGATGGTTCCAGTTTAGTTTATGATCTTGTATATGATAACCAATCAATGACTAAGCTTGATCAAACTTAACATTACCCTTAAAAAGGGGCAACCTCATAAGTAGGTAATAACTCCTTAATCCTTTGATATCATCAATATTCATGTAATCTCTCTTATCATCAATCGTTCTTTCCAAAAATTACTTTCGTACAACGTCCCCTTAAAAATTTAATCAAACCAATATGGTTATAAATGTACTCTAACTTCCTCTATCTCGTCATGGAATTTCAAATATTTTGAAATTTTGAATTCCATACTCTCTATTATACTAGCTCACTTATATATATATATATATATATATATATATATATATATATATATTTTATATATATATATATATATATATATATATATATATATATATATATTTTATATATATATTTTATATATATATAAAAAAATATATATATATATATATATATAATATATATATATATATATATATATATATATATATATATATATATCTTCCCAAGTTATAATTTTCTCTTAAAATTCAAAATTCTAAAACCTTCAACCAATTTGGCCCAAGTAACAGTTAAAATCTTCTTACTAGAAATTTGTATTTGTTGGTCAATGCACGATGCATCCATAGGTACCAAAATAAAAGTCCGTCTTCCATGTTTGATAAATCTCGAAAACTGACAGTATACCTTCATAACTCAATCTTCTATCATCATAATTGAAAATTTCCTAAAATATTTATTAGTCTTCCTCAAAAATTTGAATTTAACAATCTTCTCTTTTGATGGTAGAAATGAAACTCATCTTAACTTTATATTCATAATCATCTTAATTCTCCATGCATCAAAAAGGTAAAAGGTTTCTTTCTTCAACAATTAGTTATCCTTGAAAACTAACATCATCATAACACTATATGTTATCGAAGGCAACATCAACATTGTCTTTATCAAAAAAATTGCATCCATAAATTTAATATATAAATTTGGTTCTTAAACCACCAACACTTTAGAAGATTCTTCACTCGATATTTAGTTACCTTAAAACAAATTTTGAAATTTGAGAAGTCTATTTATCCTCGAGTGTTTTATCAAAACACAATATATCATTCCTTACTTCATATATTTGGATTTATCGTACATTTTCATTTATGTCCCACCTATACCTCATAATCTCGTAATTATCTTAACCAACTACATTATTTATCCATGCTATGGGGTTCTCCAATCTAACCTCTACTAACCCAAGATTGTCATGATCAAATTTCATTTCACATAAGGGAATCATACAAGGAACAAGGTTGCATAAACTATGGAGGAATCATAGTGAAATATAAGTAAAGCAGTTTAATTAGAAAAGAGAAGGGTAAGGGTTGCAATATTGAGGAGCGAAAAGATGTTATGTGTCTAAGTGAATCGAGATAAGACATAAAAATAAATGACAAGGGTTAAGTAGTCGAGATAAAACGCAATGTTAAGCATTTAAGGGATTTAATAGATCGCAATCATATATTAGGTCAAAAAAATTTGAGTCGAGGTTGAGTCCATATATGCAGTCAAAAGTATATCGGTACCATGGTAAGGGTAATAGTTTAGTCTTTATGACCCGAAAGTCGTATCATAAAAATAGAGTACAAGGGGACGTGTTTTAGTGTGACATGATATACCTACATGAAGGTGAGCCCGTCTAGGTCTTGCATGTGAATTTGTTGGAAGGAAAAGTCTAGTGTGGTGCTTCAAATATCGAAGTCACGATAGGGAACGCCAAATGATCAAAATAGAAAGTGGGTTTTCATAAGGTACTAATTAATGCACAAAAATAAAAGGTTAAAGCACGAATAAAGATAATTTAGGAAATCTCATAGATCGAGGTAAAAATAAGTTAGGGACACATTTTCTAGAGAGAAAGTAGTCTCTTAGATAAGGGTATGGTCAAGGGAATGATTCTAATCATTTCTAAGTTTCAAACAATTAGATGGTCACGAATAAAGATCTAGATTTGAGGGAAGGTCGAGTAAATCAAAGATATGTTCATCGGGTTGGTCGATGACTAACTATACTTGAGTATATGCAATATCATAATCATAGGTGGTATGGCAATCTAATGTGGAATACTTCTATCTCACTAGGGTGACCTTACTTGCTTCTTGGTCCTTTACCAATATATGATCTAATCTAAAATTTTAAGTTCTTCGAAAGTTTCTCAATAAAATTTCCAAGATACTTCGCCAAAATTTATAATTATCTTAGACTGTTAACTCTAATCAAAATTTCAAATCTCTAGTCAATCTCGAAATAACCCTTGTATATCGCAAATCGAATAATAATTATTATTATTATTATTATTATTATTATTATTATTTCCAAATCTTAAACTCAATATTTAATAAGTTTATCAGCCGAATTTCATACTACAAAATGGAACATTTAAATAACTCCCGAATTTAACTATATATCCTTCAAATGTGTATATCTAGCTTCCAATAAGTCACAACTACTCTTCAAAAGTAAATTTTTTCACCAAAATTTAAATATCCATAATCAAGGCTTTAAACTCAAAATCTAAATAACTTTATAAACGATAGATCATATGACATAATTTAATTCAAAAATATTTTACCAAAATTTATCAATCATCCTCAAATTTTGGTCAATCGTAAATCATACCTCAAAATTTTATGATCCTTTTCAAATCAAATTTATATCCCTCCAAAGATGTATAGCTATAACTCAATAAATGATAAATTTTTAAAGACCTTCAAAAATTAAAACACAAAATTAAATCAATTTGTTTTCTCAATCTAGCTATCCTCTTGTGTATACCACCTTGTAATATCAAAATAAAATTTCAACTATCCTTTGAAAGCGGAAATATGCTGCTACCCAACTTGGAATTAACTAATCCTTAAAATCATACTTTTAGGAAAAATGTCTTTATAACTCAATTAAGATCTCAATGTATACTAATTGTCAATGTAATCTTCCTAGCCATATGTTTGACCTATGAGCATATAATAGTGTAGTCATCTTCCTAACTGTCACTAAGTACGAAAGATAAGAATTTACGGTACAAAGAGTTCAAGCAAGACGCAAATCAAGGAGGTCGAATGAGAGTTCAGAATTTGAAGTCAAGAAAGAGTGTCATGTGTACAGATAAGATTCTAGACTCTAATCCAATATTACAAGCCCGTTCGGTACAGTCATTGTAGACCTTTAAAAATGACAGTCACGCTGAGTTGATCAAGAAAGAGTCAAAAGTCACGCTCAGTTGATCTAGACAATATTTTACAAATCACGCTGGGAGACAGCTCATTATTTGTCATAGAGTTATTATGACTGACAGCACGACAGTCGAAGAATGTCTCTTCGTATGCCACGTATGCACAGAACTCGAGAGATCATCGCCGTCTATTGCGTGACTTTCGAAATCTTCTTCAGCAAGACTCAGCCTTCATCGAGTTGGCGTACCAAAAAGGGTTTTTTGTCATTTAATGCGACTGACAAAGCAATCACTGTCAGAGATTTTGTATCAGCCAAGACACGCCAAATCAAGACAGCTGGCAGTCCTATCTCAAGTCTGCGTGTATCTTTGAGTTCTTCACCTCAAGTTTGCATGGATTCGGAAGCTTTCTTCCTCAAGTCTGCGTGGATTTTGAAGCTTTTTGCCTCGAGTCTGCGTGGATCCTGAAGTTTCTTGCCCCAAGTTTGCGTGGATTTTGAAGCTTTCTATACCGAGTTTGCGTGGATTTCGTCTTCAACAAGTCTGCGTAGATTTCATCAAATTGGAGTACGTGGCAGCCATGCCACTGATCTCTCGTCTGCGTGTCCTGTAACTTGCACACGACTCATGCATGATCGCCATGTGTCCAACAGTTACAGGCCACGTCCAGTAACTGCTCACAACCTTGCGTATGTTAAATCCTGTATGATTTTCAACTAAGCACAGGCTGTGAAGACAGTTATCTTTTCAATTTTATTTTTGACTCTATAAATAGAGTTCTTTTTTTCATTCATTGTACAGATACACTGATATCTACTGTCAAAATTTTGAGAGCTTTTCTTCTTCGCATAGTCCAAGGGATAAAGCGATCGTCTTCTAGATCGGATTCCAACAGTTGTAATTTTCCCAGAAACACAACAAATAAAGAGAATTTCTTTATAGAAAACAAATTGGCGACTCTGCTGGGGAAAACCATCTCCTCTTCTGAGATGGCAACAACTCAATGCGATACTTCGTCAATCGGCTCGATGAAGAAGGTGATGACGATCAAACTCGATCAACTCGCCTATAAAGAAATGCAGCGGGCTAAGGGTGGCAAGCCCACTCCAGCCTCCATTACCACTGCCAAATCGAATGGATACTCTGTCTATGTCCCTAAGGATCAGTTGGTAGTCAATGGTGAAGTCTCTGCCACAGTGTCTACTCCTAACACTGGCAAGAACTCTACTGCAAGCACGCACACTCTTGTGCGCTCGAAGATGACAGCATTCAAAAGTCATGCTGACAGCACTGGTTCTTTAACCAAGTCTGTTCCAGTGTGCAATCTCACACCCAAAAGTCACGCTGACAGCACTGGCTCCTTAACCAAATCTGTTCCAGCGTGTCTCTCTAAAACCAAAAATCACGTTGACAGTACTGGCTCCTTAGCCAAATCTGTTCCAGCGTGTAATTCTAAAATCAAAAGTCACGCTGACAGTACTGGCTCTTTAGTCAAATCTGTTCCAGTGTGCAAATTCAATCCCAAAAATCACGCTGACAGTACTGGCTCCTTAGCCAAATCTGTTCCAGCGTGCAAATTCAACTCTAAAAATCACGCTGATAGTACTGGCTCCTTAGCCAAATCTATTCCAGTATGTAATCCCACATTCAACAGTCACGCTGACAGTACTGGCTCCTTAGCCAAATCTGTTTCAGCGTGTAATTCTAAATTCAAAAGTCACGCTAACAGCTCTGGTTCTTTAACCAAGTCTATTTCAGCGTGTATTTTATCCAAGAAGAATGGCTCTTTAGCTATCTCTTCTTCTTTACCAAGTTCTCCTAGAACTGGGGGTGGTCTTCCACACAAAGTCCCTTCGAAAAGGAATAACTCTTTAGTTGTTTCTTCATCTCCTGTAGTTTTTACTTCAGGAACAGCTTTGACTGACACTTTTGTTAGTCAAAGGAAAGGAGATGGTCTTTTGACTACTCTTCCTTCTGGACATTCTATGTCTCAAAACTTGAATGAGTCTAAGAAGAAACATTCCTTAATGTCTTCTTCTATGACTTCTTCAAATTGGGCACAAAATTTGTCCATAAAAGAGGGTCTGTTACCAACTCCTAATCAAAGGGATGGTTCAACTCTTCCTTCTCTGCAAATATCCAGATCAATAGAAGGAAAACTCCATGTGTTACCTACAACTGATCTAAGAATAAAATTGAACACTTCTGGCGTTAAGAAACTATACCAGTTGGAAACAAGGATAAGAAATCCAGATGCAGAATATGCAAGAAACTATGTGGCTCATATTAATCACTCTCTGTATAATCAAGAGCCATCAAGACCCAAGAACAGGAAATATACTCCTCAATCTTCACAAACAGATTTACGAGAACATCTTCAACAGAAGAGAAGGAATAATTCTATGAAAAAAGATCATACTGAATGTGACTTCTATCCAAGAGTCATAATTCAGTGCAGATGTCAATCAATGGTTCAAAACCATAGTGATCATGAATGTGACTTCCAGCCGAGAATCACAATGCAATGCAGATGTCAAACTAAACGACAATCTGTCTTTAATCGGATTCAGTGTGAACCTATGCCTGATGACGATGAGCCTTTGTTTGCTTCTGTCAACATGACCTCTCGGGATGCTGGGGGTAGAAATGATAGTCCAGATGGAGTATATAGAGGTACCAGATCAAGAGTCCTGGCTTCTAGTCAAAAAAATTTAATCTTTGTAGATGATTCTGAATTTCTAGGAGAATCTAATTTCCCACCTCTTCCTACTGGGGGTAGTTCTCCTCTAACTGACTTTGATGCACGAAGCAGTGATTCAGAGCATACAATATCCACAAGTTCGTCAATAATCCCTCGTACAGTCACAACATATATGATTGATGGGAATACTGACGAACCTTCTTCTTCCATGACTCCTCAAGAACAAAGAATTGCTTCTTTGGAACAGCAAATGAGGTCTATGGCTGATAATATGAAGTCAATGTACGAACTCATGGCAGCCCAACTGCAAAATCAACAGACTGTACCAGAAGCTACACCAATTGACACTGGTGTAAGTCCAGTACATGTTCCTCCAGCAGTCCAGTCTAATACTCCTGGGCAAGTTCAACCAGTTCCTAGTCTCTCTGGAGCTGGGGGTAGTGCTTACAATGCTGTTCCCCCTCCCAACTATTCTCTACAAGCTACAACTCCACAATCCTCCGGAGTTGTTAATGAAGAATTGAGGAATCTCAAAACTCATTTCGAGGCATTCAAACAGAAAGATGGTTTACAAAGGTTAGGCATCAAGCAACCTTATCCGATAGAATGGAAGCAAGTATCGTATCCTCCTAAATACAAGCCTCCTACTATCTCATTCTATGATGGAACCACTTCTCCAAGTCAGTTTATTAATCACTTTGAAGTGATGACTGACCAATTGCAACCAAGTGATGCCCTCCTTACTCGGGTATTTATTGGATGTCTCAAGGGAACTGCTTATGAATGGTATAGAAGTCTCCCAGATGGGTGCATTACTTCATTTGCCGGTTTCAAACAGATGTTTCTTGAACGGTTCTATGAAGGTCTCAATGACATGACTATGTCTGCTCTTATTAGAATCAAGCAGAAAAATAATAAAACTATAGAGGATTACATTGAACGGTTTCGAAGAGAAGCTCTGAAGATGCCTCTTGGAACTCCTGATGCTGTCACCATTGACACATGCAAATCAAACTTGTTGCCAATCATCAGCATGTGGACAGGATCCACCCAATTTCAAGACTGGCCTTCTTTCATAGTTAGTGCCAAAGCTGCAGAAATTAGTGTTGAAACCTTCAAAGGCTTAGGAGTGCAGATGACTCCTAAAGAAACAGGTCAAGGTGCTAACAATAAAAATAATGCTCGCAAGGGAAAAGAAACTCTTGAAGTTAATCTTCAGAGCAAAGATGCATCTAATGTTCAAACTCCTGCCTCTACAACTCAACAATCAAGAACACCTCACCCCAAAGAAGAATATTCTTCTGACGACGACGATGTCCTTGGTATCTTTGAATGTCTGCTGAAAGTTAATAAAATACAATTACCTGAAATCAAGAAACCTGATGAAGCTGGTAAGATAGATCATCCCAAATACTGTCTATACCACAGAATGCTGGGTCATACAATTCGTACATGTTATGTACTGAAAGGAAAGATCCAAGAAATGATTAAGTCTGGAGCTATCTCTCTTACTCCAAAAGAGAAGACCGTCACTTCCAACGTCGTCTCTATGCAATTTGGAGATTTCCCTCCTCAACTCCTTGAAAGTGGGATCATTCCTATTCCCAAGGCAACTCTTGAAATAGTGAATATTCTTCCTCCACAGTCTGAAGGATTGGTGCCAATCACTTTGAAGACTGGAAAAATCATGTAGATTCATCCTAATCTAGTGGCAGACTTTGAATCTCCTTCTCCTCAAAAGTCCAAGAAGTCTGGAAAGATTAAATCATGTCATATGAATTCTCTCGGGTCCACCTCTGACACAGAGCCAAAAGATAATAAAAAGCACTTGTTAGTGCTACTCGAACGGGGAAACCTTATCTAAAGGATTATTCCAAGAATCCTGAAGATACTCCTGATATCCCTCCAGCTGATAAAGATGCTCCTAATGTTCCTCCTGAAGAAGAATCATCTACTGCACCTGTTCCTTCAACTACACCGGTTGAACCTGTTCCTCCCAAGCCTACAGTTCTGGAGAAAGGCAAACAACAGGCTCGGTTTGATAAACCAATCAAGAAGTCTCCTCCTCTTGGACTTCAGAAGCCTTATAATTTCGATATTTTAGCTCAGCTTGCTAATACTCCAGCTAGAATGTCCCTCTTTGAACTTCTACATCTTTTCAAAGAGACTCGGGAGACGTTAAGTGAAGCACTTCTTCAAGCTGACTCTTGTCTTGCTCAATTAAAGAAGCCAGATGCAGAACCTGCCACTTGCTTACATTGCAACAGTGTACTGGAGATTATCCCAAATATCACCTTTACACAAGACGACATGCTACTGGAAGACAATCGACATGATCGGCCTCTCTATTACACCGGTTATATCGATACAATGAAGATAGATTGTATCCTCATCGACCCGGGGTCTGCTATAAGCATAATAACAAAGAGTCTATTGGATGATCTAAAAATCCCTCTTCACAAGCTCTCCAAGACGGTTACTACTATCCTGGGATTCAATCAAAGCCGAAGCGAGCCTTTGGGAAAGATTCATCTGAAGCTTCAGATAGGTGATTTCAGATCTAAAGTCACTTTCTATGTGATTGAGATTGTGGGATCCTATAATCTTCTTCTGGGGAGGCCCTTTCTTTATGAAAATAATGTGGTGCCTTCTACTCTTCATCAGTGTTTTAAGTACATTGACAGCAATGGAAGAGTACAAAAAGAAGTTGCTGATATAAATCCCTTCCATGGGGTTGAAGCTTATTTCAATGATTCCCGGATGTACAAAGAAGAGTATACAAGGATCATACAAGCCATGGAGAAAGAGGATTCACAAAGTGAGACCTTAATAATCCCTGTTAAAGGTCGAACTACTCAACAACAATCTCCTAAACTCTCTGGAGAAGGTTCTTTAATCATTCCAGTGAGTGGACGGATCTCTCCACTATCTCAGTCATCTACTCAAGATAATCTGATCATTCCTGTTGGAGGGCGGACTACTCTTCCATCTCAAATTTTAAGGGAGCTCACCTCTTCTGAGCTATTTGTTATCGATCTTAATCGAAACAAAGCTTCTTCTTCTTCTTCTTCTCCCCCTTTAGTCATTGACTTGGCTAAAATTTCTAAGGCCCAGCCTTCTTCCAATGTAAATACTGCTGCTTTTACATTTAATAAAAAGTCTCCACCTTTGCAGTACGCTGATGTATGCAATTATGTTCATAGTTATTTACATCTGTTAGATGACTTGAGCACAATAATCATTGGAGTTGTACAGACTGTTCATACAGATGTATCCCTAGAACTTGTACAATCTTCATACTTTCTAGTTCCCAGCAGAAAGCCAGGAGACATTCCAATATTCTTCTACAAAGGGCCCCAAAGTCCTTCTGATTTAGAAGATGATGACAGAAATGATGATACTGGAAGATTACAACTACGTCGTTATAGTCAGCAATCTAAAGACATCATCAAAAATATGGGCTATGACTTCAGGACTGGCCTCAATAGTCAAAAAGGAAGAAAAATGCCTGTTCGTATTCCTCCTCTGAAATATGGAAGGACAAAATGCGGATTGGGCTATATTGCTCCTACTCCTTTTATCAATATTATCCATGAAGATCCTGAGTCTGACGAAGATAAAAGATCTGATTCTTCTAGTACTACTTCTTGGGATTCCGATACGAGTATCGGGGACTTCTACTGCAACATTCTGTCTTCCAATATGGTTTCTATTGACTGTTTTGAAAAATGATTCATACTTGACGGTTCATCCGTTCATCTGACGGTTCATCCGTTCATCTGACGGTTCATCCGTTCATTAATGCCTGACGGTTCATCCGTTCATCCATCCGACGGTTCGCCCGTTCATTATAATCTGACGGTTAACCCGTTCATTCATCTAGTCTTTTGATTTTCGAGTCTAAAGATCATGAAAAATTGAGTTCAAAGATATTTTTATGTCTGAATTCTATTTTTTCCAATCAGTATTAAACTAAGATCATTTCTGGTTTAATATCATCTGATAGAATTACAAAGTTTGTTTGTATATTCTATTCCACTGAAATATGTCATGTATTATTTACCTCTGAACATATTTTCTATGAATCTATCATTATCAAAACAACAAAACCAAAAGTCAGATCAAGAACTTTCATTTGTTGTCATTTTATAATCAAAACATGGAATACAAGTGAAAGTGAAAATAAAAAAAAGGGGGAATTCACTTGCTTGGAGTTATCAGCTCCCTAATACGATCTAGAACAACATTCAGTTTCTCTTCATGAGTTTTTCTAACTCTTTCTGCTGCTACAATTGTAACATTCTGTTCATCAAAAGTAATGATGGCAGACTGGCGACGATTGGCTTCTTCAATCTGTTCCGCCTGTATCTGTTCCCGTTCCTTCTGAAGAATCTCACAACGTTCGGCTTCAAAGATATAAGCCGTAGCAACCTCAGCTTGTTTTGTTTCCATGACAGCAATGCGCTCTTGAAGACGAGCTAATTCCTCTTTCAACTTCTTCAATTCTTCAGTCTTGGATGTGTTGTCTTTTTCTATAAGCTCTACTCTTTGACGAGCAGCTAATATTTCTTCGCCCTTTTCTACTAATTTTTCAGTAGAAGAGGCAAGAAATGCTTCAAGAGCTGCCTGTTGAGACCGTACTTCATTCTCTAGTTGCTCAATCTTAGCTACAGTCAAAGATTGAATGTTCTCCTTCTTGGTCTTCCAGTATTTTCGGATAGTTACCTCTAACTCATCCAGGAGATGTTCGAAGAAGATGCACTGAGATACACAACCAGCATGTCGTAGCGCCATCAGTAGAAATTTGACCATAGTTCTGAGATCAGAAAAGGGCATAGCTTCATCCTTCAAGAATCGTCTGGAATATGTATCTAAATATGAATAAATGATCTCCGGATACATTCCCAAGGTTCTTGCTAGCCCAGTCTCAAATCCAGAAGTTGCTGTCATCATGGAAGAAGAAGCTTGAATATTCTCTATCCTCGGAACAGAAGTATGTACGACAGGAGAAGTTGGCAAGTGTGAACTCCCTTCATCAGCATCAACTTGGATAAGCGGAGCATGAGTCGAGCTCATTGCTGCAGCTGTTCCTACAATTAAAGAAAAATATGATCAGCATTTAAAGACAGAGAAACAGCGGAAACAGAATCTAAAATAAAGTTCTACCTGGCTGAGGTTCATATTCAGTATGTGGAGGGAGTTTTGCTTCTTCTCGCAGCCGGTCCATGACTGTATCTGATACTTGCTTTATATGGCTGCTTCCAGCTCCAGAATTACTGGGTGCTACAGCATTGTTCGGTGATTGAACAGGTTCAGGGCTAAAATCCATTCTGTTCCCCTTCACTTTATCCGCATCATAAGAAGTTGAAGTGTCAGCATGCCAGTCTTCTCCTCCTTCAGCTTCTTCTTCTTCTTTGTCTTCAGGATGAGCTTCTGATTCAGAATATTTACATCTTCATGAGTCTTTGGAACAATGACGATAGCAAGCTCAGTATTGGCTGTCGGTTCAGTTGTCTCTGGAATATCGGGTCGAAGAATGATATCTTGACAAACATTCTTTAACAGATCATCAGCAGCTGATAGCTCAGACACCGGCACGTCTTCATCGCCTCTGGCCAAAGAAATGTTTTCTTCAGCTTAAAATTCAGGAACTTCTGGCTGTTTGATAACTTCTTCCGGAACTGTTGCTTCTTCAGAGTAATCAATCTGGTCATCCAGTGCTTGAATGACGCCTTCTGTCCCATGCTCAAATGGGATTATCCTCGTCTCCGAGGGTTCAATAGCTACTCCACTTGTGGTGGGAGCAGTTGTTTCCTGAGCTTGAACAGACTCTACTTCAGTCTGTTTAGTTGAAGCTGTTGCAAGGTGAATATCATCAGATTCGGTCTTCTCAGTAGAAGCTGCTTCATTGATTTCCGGCAAAGCTCCTCCACTCATGATCGTCTCTAGGAGTTTATTGCCCTTAATTTTGCTGACAGACTTCTTAACATATTTGCCTCTTGACCTCCTTATTAAAGGAGCGTCGTCTTCATCGGTCTCTTCGTCCCTATCAGCGGCATTGTCTTCATCAACTGCGATACCGCCAAAGATGAAGTAGCAGTCACCGAGACCCCTTTCTTCTTGTTTTTGGATGTTTGAGACCTAGTACTCCTCTTGGAGATAGTCTCAGATTCGTCACTTCTTTTCCTCTTAGAAAGAGATATAAATATAGGAGGAAGAACCTCATCAGGGAAATTTCCTTCCTGGAATAATTCATAGGGAGGATCAACTTCTGTTGTCTCATCCTCGGGTTCTGAAGGAAAGTGCTGAATAACAATTTTCTTCTTTGACCTCTTCGATGGAGCTGGATCATCCTCTGCAACAAAGGTCTTCAGATTGAAACTCGGTCTAAAGGTGCTCGACGACACATAGAAGCGTGCATACGTATAAAGCATCTTTGGCCCCGAGCTAGACAAAGGATTAGGCATAGAGAATACGACCTTTGTATCTCTAGCCGCAAAATATCTCCAAGCTCGAGCTCCGTCGATGAGTCCTCCACGAGCAGATAAACAAGTAGTGGTGTTCCCAGCGTGGAGTTGGTCATACCCGAATTGTCTGGCAAATCGGCTTGGTAAATATGGTTCCAGATATTCCATTTCTTCGTGACGGTATACTAGATGAGAAGGCCGGATCCTCTGTAACCATTGGAAGGCTACATCATCTAGCCGGTTTCCAATATCTCCGTCCATCATATTTAAAGGCATATTTTCATAGCCCGATGGTGGAGGGACACATTGGATCGACCAATATGATGCCCGATTCAAGACATTTCTGCATTCTGGGAGGGTGTGAACCTTCCAGAATGTCTCTCCAGAATACCTCTCCAGAAAAAGACTGCTACTCCCTCCTGCCCCTGGAGGTATCAGACCATCATGATGAAGGAGAAGCCAACCATATAAAAATGTAAAAGGCATCTCTATCCTTGGGAATTCTTCAGTCATCAGCCTCTGAGCAGACAGCATGGTAGTCACAAAATTCTGAAGACCTGCATTCAGTCTACAGGTCATCGTCGATAATAAATCCAACTTATAACCATACACAAGGCGCACCGCCGCAAAGATAATGCCTCTGTGTATCCTGTCCAAGGAGCTGGAGCCAGGAATGATGAATCTTCTTAACCATAGGGATAGGAATCCGGCCAGATGACCGTTCCTTGACAGACTCTTGCTACTCTGCCTCATATAAGAGCTGAAAGTGGTTCCAGCTTTGAACTCGTACTAGTCTTCAGTGATAGTGAAATCTTTGTAATCATATTTCTCCAGCAGATAAGTGATTTCACTTTCAGAAAGAGGCTTGAAGTTGCTAATCTGGTACCACCTCTTCTCATTTATTTTCTTCTCATCCTTTTCACGATTCATGAAAAGGTATGACATCCACTTCTGTACGTGGTTACCGGCTTCATCTTTGGAACCCTTATAATATAGAGTACATGTGCCAAAATGGCACATCATCTCTTCAAACAGATGTACCATCTCTGGGTTCTGTTCTGACAGAAAGTTCAGCTCTTCTGTCGTGGGAACATACTCCTCATACGGCATTGAGCCTGAAGGCAGGTGTGAGATGTATTCCATCTCGTGAAGGGCGAAGTCCATCTCCCCTTTTGGGGTCATAAAGGTCCCCGTCCTATGGTTGTACCTCTCAACCAAAGCCAGGAACAGAAAAGGGTTAGGCTTGAAGCCGTAGGATGAATTGACGATGGCATCATAGAGATTTATCTTCTTCAGGTCAGTTTCAAAATTCTCTAAAGCCCAGTGGACTAAAGTCCTTCATCTCACATTCTCCTGATTCATTAGACCATTCATCCTTGGCGTCGAATCAGTCAGATAGAATGCATTCTTGTTGGACATAAATTCGTTTATGAAAATGGGCATCCTAAACGGCATCAATATGGCTGAGTCTTCAGGTGGTATGCATCCAGGCTTCAGACCCCGAAACACTGATACATGATCCTCCGGGGCACTGAAAAATCCCTCTTTCCAGTAAATAATACGGCTTGCTTTCGCCTGCTGATATTCTGTCAAATACCAAGACATCTTTCTCGGATAGCTGGCATGCATAAGTCTCATGATTGACAAGCCCCGGGAAACCTTTGGCCAATACATGGGTTGTTTCACATCCCCCTCAAAGCAGAAGCACACCTTCTCCCTAATGCCCTTTGGCTGAGATTTTTGTGCTATAGCATCTCCGAACAAGAATGCTGGTTTCTTGTGGGATACCAGATCTAGACTCTGGAAAGGTTGTCCATTCATCAAACAGAGTAAGGTTGTATGGTCTTGATTGGTTAACAGTGAAAGTCTTGCTTCAGGAAGATCAAATTGAGGGAATGTTATGTGAGATAGATCATGCTTAAATGAGATACTCAAGCACCCTTCAAAATCTGCTTCTTCGCTTCGGATGTTCACTACAGGAAATGACAGAAGACAGAATCAGATATATCTATGTCTATGTGTGTCTTACAGTATTTTGAAGAAAAATTCAAAAGTCACGCAGACTCCACATGGATATACTACAGTGACATGCTTAGTGATTTATTCACGCAGACGATTAATTCACGCAAAGCTCAGACAGATTAGGATGAAAGTCATGCATCATTTGCCAGAATCACATTTAAATGAAAATGACAAGAACACACTGACAGGTCAAGACTAATCTATCCAGAGGATGACTCTCAGAAGTCTGTGTGAATAATTCAACATTGACATCTCTGCCAATATATGAAAAATCATGCAGAGTCGTCATAGAAGCTGCGTGACTTTTTCAACATTGACATTTTTTGCCAAATTGAAAAGTCACGCAGAGTCATGAGAGCCATATTCCTTTTTGCGTGAAACACAGAGCTTCGTAAACACGAAGATGTGAAGTATGGCTAACCCTAAAGAGGGGGCATACTTTGTTAATATCCTTTGCCCTAAAAAGGGAGGGATATATTTCTGAAACTTCATTATTTGTTTTAAAGATCCTAAAAAAAATTCTATGTGGAGGTCATCTTCATCGTCTTCAACAGTTCATGTTCTCCCATCACTTACGATGTATAGGAGCTTGTGGGACTTCATGTCGAAGAAGTTTGTCAGTAGTGGCACGCGAAGAAGTTGTGGGGGCTTTCCCCTTGGCCTGAGCATCAGCTTTCTTGGGAGCCATTTCGGCTGAGAAAGGAGAAAAAGAAGTCGGGGAAGAAGGAGTTCGTCGGGGAAGATGAAGTTCTCTTCTGTGGGTTCTCTCTTTCAAACGCAAGTAAAGAAAGAAAGAAGTAATCTATGGCTTATTTATAGGCTCATAAAGAATTCTAAATGACGGCAAAGTTATTATTGCCTCGATATTTGGAGATTTGCACGGGATCCTAACAGCACAGAATCCCAACAGTCCAATCATCTCGGAGTAAATCTCTCATTAAAGTCATATCAGCGTGACTGATTCCATTTTATCATCTCTATTTCAAAGTATTTCGAAATAATTTATCATTTTTCGAAAACTTTGAAGGGGGTTTTGTAGACCTTTAAAAATGACAGTCACGCTGAGTTGATCAAGACAGAGTCAAAAGTCACGCTCAGTTGATCCAGACAATATTTTACAAATCACGCTGGGAGACAGCTCATCATTTGTCAGAGAGTTATTATGACTGACAGCACGACAGTCGAAGAATGTCTCTTCGTATGCCACGTATGCACAGAACTCGAGAGATCATCGCCGTCTATTGCGTGACTTTCGAAATCTTCTTCAGCAAGACTCAGCCTTCATCGAGTTGGCGTACCAAAAAGGGTTTTTTGTCATTTAATACGACTGACAAAGCAATCACTGTCAAAGATTTTGTGTCAGTCAAGACACGCCAAATCAAGACATCTGGCAGTCCTATCTCAAGTCTACGTGTATCTTTGAGTTCTTCACCTCAAGTTTGCGTGGATTCGGAAGTTTTCTTCCTCAAGTCTGCGTGGATTTTGAAGCTTTATGCCTCGAGTCTGCGTGGATCCTGAAGTTTCTTGCCCCAAGTTTGCGTGGATTTTGAAGCTTTCTACACCGAGTTTGCGTGGATTTTGTCTTCAACAAGTCTGCATAGATTTCATCAAATTGGAGTACGTGGCAGCTATGCCACTGATCTCTCGCCTACGTGTCCTGTAACTTGCACACGACTCATGCATGATCGCCATGTGTCCAACAGTTACAGGCCACGTCCAATAACTGCTCACAACCTTGCATATGTTAAATCCTGCATGATTTTCAACTAAGCACAGGCTGTGAAGACAGTTATCTTTTCAGTTTTATTTTCGACTCTATAAATAGAGTTCTTTTTCTCATTCATTGTACAGATACACTGATATCTACTGTCAAAATTTTGAGAGCTTTTCTTCTTCGCATAGTCCAAGGGATAAAGCGATCGTCTTCTAGATCGGATTCCCACAGTTGTAATTTTCCCAGAAATACAACAAATAAAGAGAATTTCTTTATGGAAAACAGTCACGTAACCGAAACGGCAAACTAGACCTGCTTGGGCCACCACAAAAACAAGTAACGCCCCAATCCAAAAATAGAAGGACTAGAACGTAACCATGCCAGCTGTATACATATGAAGTATAAGAACCCTCGTATATATACATAAGCTGTAAACTGCAGTAACTAAGGTACTAAATCTTATCCACAAAATAAATAATGATATAGAAGCAACTTTTGAATTTGTCATGTATACAATCGTTGGGCGGAGACAAATCCACTACCAACTAATTTTAATAGAAAAGAAATATACAAGGAAAGGAATTTGGTAGAGCAAAGGAGATGATGATCTAAGAGCAACATCTCGAAGAATAGAGCGCAAGTCATGGCCTTAGCTAGAGCACTTGTAGAAATCATAAGACACACCTAGAGAGATAACCAAGTCCTCAGAGGGACGTAACAAGATATAATAAACATGCCATATAAATACTGAATATAAAATATGCCATAATCTAAGAAAGTGACAAGACATAAATAAGGTAACCAAACCGTACTAAAGTGAACATGCAGTTGAGAACAAACCTTTCGTCGTATGAGCCCTGGCTGTAAATGGGATCTGCTATAGTCCCCACTTGGGCCCCAGTGACCTAAGCGCATGACGTTCAAAAACGACAGTGGACAACCTGAGAGGCTCATACCCGTATCTCCAGTAGAACTTCCGGGTTACAAGGGAAGTGCAATCGAAGCCCATACGACAAAGAAATATTCTCCGCACCCAATGTACCTATCATGTCGCATCCACGACCATGTAACACTACTAACCGTCAAGTCTTCTAACATACAACTATTGACAGTTAGACCTAACGTACGTCCTGTACGAATCAGTGATCAGCCAACACACAAGTCTGTAGGCTATATGCTACTCACATCTCACACATCTCATGGCACATCAGTGTTAAAGTTTATGTAATACACTAAACTAGTGGTAGTCCCTTCACTCTAGGTCCATATGCAATCAACGGATAAATAACAAGGTACAGCTAATATCACTGAGAAGACAGTAAGTTAGGAACTATAATAATGGTACAACAAAAAGAACTGGAAATAAATACACAGTGATATGCAATAAATAAATGCAGACAAATTATTAACAGTAAATTATGGCAAGATATCTTGCCTGGTGTGTCGTCTGGTGGTGCGATGTTCTGTCATGTCCCAACAGTCCAATAGCGACGATCGAGGCGTAGGGGTCCGAAATCACGAAAAAAATAGGACGAACGATCAGTTACGTTCAATGGTAATAATTGAGAGAAATTTGTGGAAACAGACACATATACAAATTTTTAGAAAATTATTTTTATTAAAAATATTTACGTAGTTACTTGAAAATACTTTACATATACAATTTGGGAAAATATATTTTTATTAGGCAATTATATGTCTTGAAGAATAAAAATACGCTAGGGTCGTAAAACCTAATTTTTTATTAGTCATAATAATTGTAAGCAGTTATAAGTAAAATCATTTTAGATTGGTAACTATATATTTGCAAAAAAATATTTTATATAAATACTTGAAAGAATATATATATATATATATATATATATATATATATATATATATGATAATTTGGAAACTGCCTTTCTGTTGGATATAAATAGTTTTAGGCTCAATGCTTTAAAAATATGGAGAATCGTTTTTATGGCTAAAATATAACTTGCTTATAAAAAAATATTAATTTTGTTATAATATCCCCAATGGTAAATATGTTAATAATTAATTGCTACCTACTAATCGTAAACATTGTAATTAATACTGATAACGACATTATTAATAGTAAAAATCATAGTGACAAAGGACAATTTTGATAATAGCTATAAGTTTAATACCAAAATATTACTCTACACTAATAGTGAATATAATAATAATAGTAACAATTATAATATATAAACATATAATACATAAAAAAAATCAATCAGTTAGCCAATCACTAATGTAATAGAAGGAAAGATAAAAAATAAAAATAAAATAAAATAAAACAAATTCAAACACTAAGGAAGACAAACAATAATACAAAACAAAACAAAAGAAGGAAACAGTACTAATAAAACCATTTAGAACTTAACCAAAGAAGCAATCACCTGTTACTTCTTAAAGCACCGAACAAGAGAAAATTTTAATACTAATATTCATAAAATATTAATAGATCACTTTGCATACTTCGAGAGAGTAGTCGAAAAATTCAACATCCATTAATAGTAACAATTTGTTACCTCTCTCTCTCTCTTCGAGAGAAGTGAAATAACAGAAAAAAAAAGAAACTTAAAGTAAAGGGGTGTTGAGAGTGGGTGATTGAAGAGGGGGAGAGATGAAAAACGGGGTTACCGGGGTAGTCGCCGACGCTCGTCGGAGGCGTTCGCCGATGCGGCGGTGAGGTACGGCTGGGTTCGGTCCGGCGAGTGAGGGAGCACCTGAATCTGGGGCTTGGCTTGGCGCGGTGCGGCGGAGGCGAACAACTATGGGCTTTTCGGCCGGGGTACAGTGCGGCGGGCGGCCTGCGGGAAGGCGCCGCGGCTGCACGGGAGGGGCTCAATCGGGAGGCTCACCGACACACGCGGAGGGGGCAGCATCAACGATGACCGACACAGCGACGCGGCTC
Source organism: Iris pallida (assembly GCA_029216955.1). Lineage (NCBI taxonomy): Eukaryota > Viridiplantae > Streptophyta > Magnoliopsida > Asparagales > Iridaceae > Iris > Iris pallida. Next base: position 19,878,128 of record JANAVB010015000.1, on the reverse strand, counting down.
GCTGCTCGGGCTGTAGCCAGGGCCGGCGGGGAAGATGGTTGTGCACGCGTGGCGTTTGGGATGTGAAGGAGGCTCTGGTGGAGAGTTCACCGCGGTGCTGCCGCGGTCGTCGTCCACCCGAGGAGGTGAGGGTTTTCTGGTATATATTTTTATTTTATTTTTTTTCCTTTTTGGTTGCGTGGATGATGACGATGGTGGATGCCGTGGGTGGTGGTGATTGCCCTGGTAGTGGCAAAGTCGGAGGCGGGGTCGGATGTAGCGCCGGCGGGGTTGGGGCCTTCGAGTGGTTGCAGATGGTGATGGCTAGTGGTGTATGTGGTGGTTTGGACGGTGGTCGTGGAGTCGACGGGGTGGCTGTGGCGGCGGCTGGGGATGTTTAGTCGGGAAAGCGGCTGTGGTAGTATTTCCGTAGGCTTAGGTTTATGGGGTCGTCGTGTCCGGGGTGTGGACACGGGGAGGAGAAACAATGTATATGTAAAATCGATCATAGTGGAAATGATGGACACCGACACGGTGCACAACACCTTTGTGGAGAGAATTTTTGTGGCGTAATTGGTGGATGAGTACCTCTCCTTATATAGGAGGTGGGAATTCCCCGTTGGATAAGGATTAGGATTTATTTAAACCCAATTAGATAATTCAATTATTAAATTTAAATCAATAAAATCAAATCTAAATTCAAATTCAATTCCAATTTAAATCTTGATAATCTAAACTCAATTTAAATATAAATTCTACCTTTAACCTATTTAAATTAAATCCATAAAATAAAATCAAAATTTAAAATGGCCACAAATATATTTTCTAAAAATACCAATAATAATAATTTCGAAAATAATAAATATTTTTAAGTATCTTTTTGAATAATAAAATATTACTATCAATAAATTTGAAAATAGAATTATATATATGAATTCAAATTCATATACCTCATATGCAAGGAATATTTGCATAAAAATAGTTTTCTAAATTACCACTATTAAATAAGCTAGCCGTTTATAAATAAATAAAAGTAATAAGTTTTGGCCATCTTGATACGATACTTTTCACAACTTTAAGTAAAATACAAATACAAATAATTATTATATATATATTATTTTGAAACTATAAAAATAGAAAAAAAAATTCTAAAAATATGTACGCTCGCACATATTCGTACTCGTCGAGCAAATACGAAACGCAAATCTTGCACGCTACGCAAATTCAACAATGCGAACTCGTATGCGACGTGCAGATATGAAGTACAAAATAAATACAAAAAAATATTTTTAAAAAAATCGTAGTAGAAATTTAGGGGGTTTACAATAACACAGAAGCTGATGCACTCGCTAATCTTGAAACCGTATTAGCAATTTCTGTCAGAAGGCAACAAATGATCGTCATCACTAACAGAGAGTTATTTTGTGTCAAGAATAACTTAAATACTGAAGTTAACAACCCAAACAAGGAATTCAACAATTCAGTTGAAATTTGTGCCATCAGTGAAGACTGGATGACTCCTTTTATAGACTTCGTAGTCCATGATATCCTACCCGAAGATCCCAAGAAGGCTACAACAATTCGACGATAGTCACTCAGATTTTACTATAATCATACTATAAAGATACTCTACCGACGAACGTTCGACTGCTTACTCCTACGTTGTCCTGCGGGGGAAGAAGCAAAACAAATACTTCGTGAAGCTCATGGCGGTGTTTGTGGCGCACATCAACCTAGTCCTAAATTACAGGATCACATTCGCCGTATGGGCTATTATTGGCCCTCAATGGTATATGATGCAATCAAGTATGCAAGAAAGTGCCAAGCATGTCAAATCTACGCTGACTTCATTCATCAACCGTCAGAATTCCTTCATCCGACGGCAGCATATTGGCCCTTTTAAGCTTGGGGAATGGATGTCGTCGGTCCTATCAACCCTTCCTCGTCTAGAGGACATTGGTTCATATTAGCCATAACTGATTACTTCTTAAAATGGGCTAAAGCTATACCTCTAGCTGAGATCAAGACAAGTAGCGTCATCAACTTTATCAAGCATCATGTGATTTATAGATTTGGTGTTCCTCGGCGAATCATTCACGATAATGGGCCATAATTCATCAGTCAAAAATTCACTCGATTCTACGATAACAATATGATCAATAATATTGCTTCTACAGCTTACAATCCTGCAGCTAACGGGTTGGCAGAAGAATTTAACAAAACCATCATCAAACACCTCAAGAAGTTTGTTTCTACCAACAAACGAAACTGGAGTGAGAAGCTTGGAGAATGTCTGTGGGCTTTCTGTACTACTATACGTACTCCTACAAGCTGCAGACCTTTCTCTTTCGTATACGGATGTGAGGCCGTCTTACCATTAGAAATCCAGATCTCTTTCCTAAGAATTGTCATTGCCAACGAACTCACAATCGAAAACAATGATTGCCTGAGACTTCAGGAGCTTGAAGCGCTTGATGAGAAACGGCTCCTAGCTCAACAACATATTGAGTTATACCAAGCTCGTCTATCAAAAGCCTTCAACCGTAAAGTCAAAGTCCAAATATTTCAAAAAGGAGAACTAGTTCTAACCGTCAGACGTCCTATGACTATGACGCACATAAGCAAAGGCAAATTCGAAGCGAAATAGGAAGGACCTTATGTTGTAAGCAAAGTTTTCTCCAACGGAGCTTATCAATTGACTTGTATGGATGGTCGAGTCACCATAATGCCCATTAATAGAAAATTTCTCAAGAAATATTATGTTTAAAAAAAAGAAATAACAACACAGAGACTCAGAATGTAAATAAAATTTCTTTTTATTTGCATAAATTTAAACAGAAGGAAATACATAAAATTAATGAGGACCGGAGCCCTCTTGATTGAAAACGTATTTCGCAAGAAGCTCGAAGACATTATTTCCCGATGACACCAGCAGTTCGCAGACGGCCTTCCTCAGAGCTTCTTCCTCGACAGTACTCCCAGGCTCCACCAGCTTGGCGAGAATGTCCTCTTGCTTCTGTCCAGGGACAGCCGAGCTTTCTCCGACTTTCGACTGAGTAGGCGGCAGAGACTTATCGAAAGGAGTGTCGAAGGCGGCTTTGATCTTTGAGATAACTTCCATCTCCTTAGGCAAATCTTCTGAAGACATTTGCAAATAAGAGAAAAGGAGTAAATGATGCTTTCAGAAAAGTTTTATACTATTTATAGACAGAAAGGCCAAACATTCTATCTCAGGAACCGAGACAACCTTTCCTCGAAAAGGCATGTTCGTTCATCTTGTGAAGAAATCTTCATTTACTCTTTGTCTCGAGAATCGAAGTGACCTTTCCTTAAAAAGGCATGCTTATTCATCAGTCTTTTTCATTTCTACTTCATTGCAGGAATAGACCTGCATTTATTATCATTTATTTACTTTTTCGTAAATAAAGCTACAGGATAATAAAAACTCAAAATTCCCGTAGAGTCTATCCAAATCATCAATTCTATCTTTTGAAACCCAGCTGTTTTAAAAGATATCTTTTCTTTATGATAAACCCGTATTATCACAGATATCTCATCTTTTTAGACATGATATCCTGTCTTTAAAGTCCTAACCGATTTGAAGATCATCAATAAAAAAAAAAGAGTTTACATCCACATTACCTCTGGATTCTGTTTTCTATCATCATATCAAATCAAATCATAAAGAAGAGAAAATTATTCTTTATTCCTTCTTTAAAAACATTGATACATCTTAATGGAAATCTATTACATCTTGGATTTTTGTTCTAAATTTAATAATTGAAGGTCTATTACATATTTGGATCTTCTTGTTGGTGCTAGTTCCTTGTCGTCTCGACCTGAAGCAGCGAGCAAGACAACGGAATCAACTCTGGTCTTCTCTCTCAGAAAAATGAGAGAAGAACCACAGAGTGCAGCAGCTCGAAGAAAAGCTACTGTCAATACAACTGGTGGAGAAGAGACGACCCTTCATGAAAAGTAGGAATGAAATCACCCTCGTGATACGATTCCTAATTATGTCTCTCTACCGTCCAACTCTCATGTATAAAGGCCCTTCCTACCATCTTGAGGAAGCCCTTTTAAGCATGAAGAGTTCTGAGCTCTCTGATGTGTGTGTCAAAGGTGGTTCAACCTCATAACATCCAAGATCATTGATGCCAGTTCTGGGAATTTTCGTCAGTTGGTCTCCTACAAGCATCTGAAAGAAGAAGAGAATATAGTAAATGTTCCTTTCTTATGGCAATTATTCATATACAATTGAAGCTGGAACATTATGTACGTCCATAGGCATATATTTCGGGATGAATGAAGCATGAAAGCACGAAAAGTGCCACATGTCGTTCAGAAATTTGTGTTACACAACAAAACTCAAATGCGCCAGGATTTAATAAAGTCCAATTTTTTATTTCATAATAGAAAAAAGGACAGACACTACAGACATAGGCGCTATAGGCCATTATGTAAAATGACTCTTTCGCATCACATCACTTTTTCTTTCCGTCCTCAATCTGATGCAAGGTAGCGCTCAGTTCCTCCATGTTATAGATTCCCGAGCGATGCATCAAACGAAGGAATCTTTCCCTACGTTCTAAGGTGCCACGCTCTTCGGAAGAAGATGATGGTCCACCTCTGGAATGAGCGAGGACTGCTGGAGTCAGGCCAAAACAGTCGAGGAAGTTTTCCACCCTCAGTGACGGGTCTGCCTCTAGCAAGTACTCTGCAGGCGCAGAGTGCAATTCCTTCTCAAAAGTTTTGCCGTCGCTATGGTTCTTCGTCTCTTGCTTTATGTTCTCTTTGGAAGCCATAAGAGTGAATGAAGATGGAGGCTACGCATCATGCCCATATATATTTATACAGTGAAGGTCAGCCCCCGCCGACTCTAAATCTTCACAATAAATGGGCACGTATCACTTAACGAAGGAGAAAGTAAAAAGACTTTGAAAAAGAGCGCCCCATAAATAGGTTTATCGTTGGGAATGAATCGAGTATTTAATACTCTATTTAGTCAGGTTATGCGACATTTACATTGCGCCGCACTCAACATGCGCAGCCATCAGGTTGCGCAAAACAATCATGTTATGATGTGTCTTGCCGCACAATGCACCAAAATTGTGCCCAAGATACAACACAGATTTTGAAGCGTCGCACAACATGGGTCGATAATAACCAAACCCTAAAAAGGGAGGTGCTAGTGATGAGTTGTGCCCTACTCTAAAAGAAGTGGGTACATGATGTCAGGAGCCGGCCAAACCCTAAATAGGGTGGTCGATGATCGGGTCTAATGCTTACCTTCCATGGCCGGGTTTACAGGCTCTCGTCGTGATGAAGGTGGAACGTACTGACATGCATGTCGCTGCTCTCTAAATGATGAAGCACGAGATACAGGCTCGGCGAAGCCCTTTCCTTTCTTAACATCGAATCTCCTAGGCGCCATTAGGGTTTATCGAAGAAGCTTCTGAATCGGGAAGAAGAAGAGACAGAGTGGTTAAAGAAGGAGGTAGGGTTTCGAAAAATTTATGTTAGTGAAATGAAAGGCACAGAGCGTAAGGCTATTTATAGCCCAAACAGTTATGCAATCCATGTTGAAGAATCGAGCTCAAGTTGACTGGCGCAACATAGATAGTTCTTTGGCGCAATCCAAACAAAACTAGCATAATTCAAAGTATTTCAAAACTTTAAAGTATTTTCAAGTTTCGAAAACTTTGAAGGGGGTCTTATAGAGCCTAAAAATTAAGATGCGCCACCCATTAAAGTGTTGGACCATCAGATGGCACCAAAATATTGTATTGCGCCAAACAAACAAGCTGTACAGCATCAGGCTGCGCCAGCGTCAGGTTGCACAGAAGCCAGGTTGCGCGAGAGCCACGTGGCGCACTTCCTCTAGAAGCTGTAACGGCATCATCATTATCTGATAATTGACAGCACGGAGATTAAGGAAAATCCATTCAAATCTCGCGCAATGCGGCGCTCGAGAAGATTTTGTCAGCATATAATTAATGCTGACAGCTGGTTCGCGTAAGTCACTGTATGGCGCGCAGATTAATCAGTACAGAAAGCCTAGTCAAAGGTGCCAGCCGTAGAGTTGTGCCTATGCGCAGCCTGACAAATTGGCGCTACTTGATCAACACTTATTTTTAAACAGGGTGGCGTGGCGCTCAAGCCATCAACTTTGCAGAGCGTGCCCACTACACTGCCCACGACCACGCGCATCTCAATCAAACGATGCCACGCGTCTGTAGCAGTTGGTGCAAACCGCTCGCGTAGGTTGTTACGTTGCGCCCATGCACAACCTGATGAAGCACGCACAAGGTGATCAAATGGTGTTCAGGACAGAATGACATGGCGCGCAAGCCACTAATTTTATAAAATGTGCCTACTATACTACTCACGACCACGCGCATCTCAATCAAACGATGTCACGCGTCCACAGCAGTTAGTACAACCGTTTGTGCAAGTGAATAGGAGGCTCGCAACCTGAAGCACGCACAATTCAGAATAACTGCTAAACAGTTATTTCAAGAACTCTATAAATAGGGTTTCAAATCAATCTCAAAGCATCAAGAGTGATCATAATCTCCTGCTAAAGTGCTGTTGCATTCTCCATAGGCTCGTGTGTTCGATATCACATCGTCCAAGGGATAAAGTGATCATCTTCTGATCAGATTCCTATAGTTGCACTTCTCCAGAAATTAATTGTACTCCTGTACACTTTTCTTAGTTTGTAATAAAACTTTTGTTCTTTACAAACAGGTACCGCGAGCTCTAACCAAGAATTGGAACCTAAAGGCCACCGCGATCATAGAATAAAACGACCTCACGACTAGGACTGTGCACAATTAAGTCAAACCGACCAAATCGAACCAAACCGAACTGATGGTTCGGTCGGTTTGGTTCGGCTGCAAACTTTTTTAAATTGACTGGTTCGGTTTGGTTCACGATTTGGTTATGCCGACAACCGTTTCAAACTGAACCGAATTAAACCCTATGTGGACGTTAAATAATAGGGTTGGGTTACTAATTTACTTGGGTATTTGATCGGTTTGGTTCATTCAACAACAGACATCATACTTTGCAAGAGCCTCTTTCTCTCAAAGAGGAGTGGCGACTCCAATTTTTCTATTACAAATTATTGTGAAAAGTTGCAAAGTGCAAGCTAAAACTGAAGCTGTCGTTTGTTAAATGCACATTTTCATGTTCCATCACCGATGTGCTATTGTTGGTTGAATGCATATGAAATTTGTTTCATGTCATTGATTGACACTTATTCTATTTTTTTCCTTGTGATGAATGAAGTTTCACACAACAAAATAAGCATCAGTATCCAAAAAAGTGATGACAGTCTATTTTTTCTATGATCAAAATCGACCAAGTCGAATCGATCCAAACCGAACCAAGTCGGTCGGTTTCCAAACTGAACCGACAAGTTGGTTGATTTGGTTCGATTTTGCTTATTTTCAAACCGATTAACTTCGGTTCGACTCCGGTTGTGACCAAATAGGTCGACCATCGACCGATGCACACCCCTACTCACGACAATGACATTGGAGACACTTATGGGCAAGCTCATGACCCATGAGATGGATTTACAAGACTTTGAAGAGGCAACCCCCAAAGAAAAATCTATCGCCTTCAAAGCCCAATCCAAAAGAGCCTCTTGCAATGATACTGATGAAGAGGATTTTGATGGTGCTAAACAGGCCCAAATGGTCAAAAACTTCTTATTTTTTTTAAGGTTTGAGCGATCAAGCCAAAAGAAGAAGGATATCCATGTAAGCAACAAAGAAGATACTATTTGCTTTAGATGCAAAAAGTCAGGGCACATAAAGAAGGACTGTCTACTAACGAAGAAAAACAGTCCATATGATCGACCAAGATCGAGCAGAAAAGCAATAAGTGGTCGAAAGTATGCAAACACCAGTATCTAGCACAAAAGTGAGGCCAGTGAATCAGAAGAGGAGGACAGACCCAACAACAGTGTAAATGTTTGCATGATAGATTACGATAAGGTATCAGAAAACCTTTTTTACGATAATTTTACATTTGACCAGTTAGAAAATGTCTTTAGTGAATTACTTGAAGAGCAAAGAAATGTGTTGGATAAGTATAAGCAGTCTCGCAAGGAGATTAAGGTATACACAACTGAAGTAGCTAGAATGTCTAATCTTCTTGAAGATATCAAAGAGACGTCTACTACCAGTAACACGGAGGAGATAGCTAAAATTAGACTAGACTATCATGATGCTATCCTCACTATAGAACAGAAAGAAAGAGACTATGTCAAAGTGTAAGAACTATATGACATAGAGAAGAAGAGACACCTAATCACTGCACAGATACTCACGTATATGACTGCTAAATTCGAAAAGTCTTTTACAATCTCTAAAAAGTTATAAATCAAATTAGGCAATCCGGTCACCCATGTTACACAACCTAAGGTTAGTCCTAATACTATGCATGTACCACAAAGGACTAAACCAAAGAAAGCACATAAGGAACACGTTTCTCATAACCATGCTTTCACATATAAGTTTCCAAAAAAGACACAAAATAAGCATTTCAACACAGGAACAAAGAACACTATTTCAAAAATCACATGCACATACTATGGTGTAAACGGACACATATTACAATATTGTAGAGCTAAAAAGTTAGTTGATACAAATGTACTTACTTGGATTCCTAAAACTAATCATGCTGGACCCTTGAAGAAATGGGTACCAAAGGTTACATCTACTCGTTTTGTAGGAAGACCTTCAACCTTCTCATGCTAAAAGTAAGTGGATCCTCGATAGAGGATGTTCGCGGCACATGACAAGTGATGCATCCTTATTCGCTACGCTATCGATGAAGATGGAAGGGTATATTTCCTTTAGTAATAATCTTTGAGGTAATATTATAGGAATTGGTACTGTTGGTACATCTCCCTACCTAGAAATAAAAGACGTTTGTCTAGTTCCATAATTAAAACATAACCTGTTGAGCATTATTCATTTGGCAGATAACAGTTATGGTATCAGTTTTGTGAAAACAAATGTTCTATATATGAAATATCTACTAGTAATCCTGTATTTGAAGGGATTAGGGAAGACAGTATATATGTTTTCCTTTTAGAACATACTCATAGTGCAGGTAAGTACCTAGTAGTGAATCAAGATGAAAGCTGGCTATAGAACACGAGGCTAGGACTTGTTAACATGGATACTATCTCACGGCTATCAACTAAAAAGCTGGTAAAAAGACTCCCAAAATTTTCTTCAAGAGAGATGTGGTATGTTCAGATTGTGAAAAGAATAAAGCAACTAGGTCATCATTTAAATCCATCAATGTTGTAAGCACTTCTAGACCCTTGCAATTGATTCATATGGATTTGGTTGCTCCTAGTAGAATCGCTAGTCTTAGCAGTAAGCTCTACGCTTTTATTATAGTTGATGATTTCTCTCGATTTACATGAGTTTAGTTTTTATCTAATAAAAGCGATGACATTTTTGAATTTCAAGTATTTTGTAAAAATGTACAAAATAAAAAGGCTTCATGATTACTCGAATCCGAAGTGATTATGGTGACAAATTCAAAAATACTAATTTCAAAAAGTTTTATGATGATAATGGATATTACCATGAATTTTTTTGTCGTAGAACTCCTCAACAAAATGGTGTTGTGGAGCGAAAGAATAGAACTCTTAATGATATGGATAGAGTCATACTTAATCAGCATAATCTTTCTAAATATTTTTGGGCAAAAGCTGTAAGTACAGCCTGTCATATTTTGAATAGAGTTTTAATTCGACCTATATCGAAGGAAAACCCCTATGAATTATAGTTTGGAAGGATTCCAAATATTTCTTATTTTAAAGTTTTTGGTTGTCGTTGCTTTATCATGAACTTGGGTAAGTTCGACTCGAAGGAAGATGAAGGAATATTCCTCTGGTATGCTTCCAAGTGTAAGGGATATAGGATTTTAAATAAAAGATCAATGATTGTTGAAGAAACTATTAATGTTTCCTTTGATGAGTTCAACAGTCAAAAATTTAGCGACAATGATGACGAGGATGTAAAAACCAATCCAAGGCACATGAAGATGCTGCTACAAATGATAACTATCTGGAGAGTCTGCCTAACAAGATAAAATTCATGCCAGACCATCCAGAGACACTTGTTATAAGTGATGTATCCAAGGGAGTAGGTATGCGTTCTACTAAAGACATAGCAGTATACATAGCTTTCAATTCTCAAGTAGAACCTAAGTCAGTAGCAGATGCTTTTCTGGATGAATTTTGGATTGATGCCATGCAAGAGAAACTTAATCAATTTAAGAGAAACCAAGTTTGGAAACTTGTTCCTAATTCTATTGGTCAATGGATAATTGGTATGAAATGGGTGTTCCAAAATAAACTAAATGAGGATGGACATGTTCTACGCAACAAAGCATGTCCAGTAGCACAAGGTTATAATCAAGAAGAAGGAATTGATTATGAAAAGACATATGCTCCTGTTGCTAGACTAGAATCTATTTGCATGTTTTGTACATTCACATGTTTTCATAATTTCAAACTTTTTCAAATGTTAAGAGTGAAATAGTTTTATAAAAGAAGAGGTTTTTGTGATATAACCCCCTAGTTTTATGGATTTTCAAAAACCTAATCACGTTTTCAAGTTAAGAAAGGCACTTTGTGGACTCAAACAAGCATCGCGTGCTTGGTGTGAATGCCTAAATACATTCCTACTTGAAAATAGTTTTTCAAAAAGAAGGATTGATACAACTTTGTTTATCAAAACTTCAGATGATAGTATTTTACTTGTACAAATATACGTTGATAACATAATATTCGGTTCTACTAATGAAAAACTCTGTCAAAATTTTGCTAAGTGTATGCAGAGTGAGTTTGAGATGAGTATGATAGGAGAACTCAACTACTTTCGAAGGACTTCAGATCAAACAAGACTCGTAGGGAACCATCATCAATCAAGCCAAGTACACGAAGGACTTACTAAAAAAAAGGTTTGACTTTGACAACGCAAAGCCTATCGGCACGCGAATGACTACATCAACTCGACTTGACCTTGATGAAAGGGGAAAACCAGTCGACCAACGTAAGTATCGAGGTATGATTGTTAGTTTACCATATTTAACTGTTAGTCACCCCGATATTATATTTAATGTTTGCATCTTTGCACGATATCAAGCTAACCCTAATGAACCACACTTATGTGCCGTTAAGAATATCGTTCGAATCCTTAAAAGAACTTCTACTGTCGTCTTATGGTATTCCAAAACCACATCGTTTGACTTAATCGGTTACTTATATGCTAATTTTGCTGGATGCAAAGTAGACTATAAAAGTACCAGCGGTACATGTCATTTCCTAGGTAATAATTTAGTCTCTTGGTTTAGCAAGAAATAAAATTCTGTAACATTATACACAACTAAGGCTGAGTATATCGCCGCAGGACGTTATTGTGCTCAAATTTTATGGATAAAATAAACATTAGGAAACTATAATCTGTACTAAACTAAGATTCCCATTTAATGTGATAACACTAGCACTATTAATCTGACTAAGAACCTGATATGTCACTCATGCACTAAGCACATAGAAATACGTCACCATTTTTAGAGTTTATGATTAATAAAAATACTTAAAAACTTAAAATTCAACGATTTATTAATCAAAGTTACTATGGGTACAAGCCGAAAGGGTCCTTCTATCAACAAGGTGTAAAACTCTAACCGATACGGTACCAAGTGTCTTCGAACTACCGCTAGCTGGGATCCGGCCCCTACAGCTAACACAAAGTAGTGGATATTAATTAATCAATGAATTCCAAGTTTTTAGGTCATTTTTATCATTCATTACTCAAATATGAACTAAAATTCAAGTGGCCGAGTTCGGACTGAACTCAAACCATGTTCGGGCCAAACTCTGTGGGGCCTTTTTATATATCTGTAATTCGAAACTGCAGCCCCCCTTTCCTTCATCTTCCTCCCCAAAACAGCCAACCAAGCCTTCCAAACCCTAACTGTCAAAAATCCTAGATCCTAGAAACCTACATCTAAGGTCTTCCAATCCAAAATTTTTTGGATCTAAGGCGTTCTGAAGGCACTCTTCCATCCTTGATCATTTTCGAGATATAATTCTCTCTCAATTTCATAATGCCACCTAGAGTGTTTAAGAGAAAGAAGAGTAGGGATGCTACCTCATCTTCTATATCTGAGTATGAACCAGTTAATCTCTTCAGTCCCTTTCATCCTGATGACGATGAGGATTATGATCCGACACTTTTTGTTTCACTAGAGAGATCTACCAATTGGTTTGATCATTTTCATTTTTGGAAAATCTATCCGGGTAAAATGCTTATTTTACTAATTTTTCAGAATATTAGACCACCTTTGAAAATTTAGAACTTCGTGAATTTTAGAAGTTTCAAATCCTATTCACAAAAATTTAGTTAGTATGTTTTAATACGACCTACAAAAATCCGACGCCTATATCCATTCATCGGTCAGCGGGATGGAATTTGAATTCAATTTTGTCGACTTAAGAAAATATTTTATAATGCCAAACAATGGTGACGCTCTTGTTGACATTAAGAAAGTTTAATTTCTTGACGATATGACTCTTAAATCCTTCAAAGTCTTGTTGTGTCATCCTGATCTGGTTCCTCAAAAACGGTTGTATGCACGCAACTTAAACCAACATTTCTATGAGTTACATTGTATCATTATTTCATCTCTTTCACCAAAGATGGGATCTACTGATGAGATCACGTATTAGGAACTATCTGAAATATACCATATTTTCTTTAGGATTTCTTTTTCCTTTCCCTATACCATGTTGGCTCTCATGATCAACTGTTGGAGGGCAGGCCGTAACCTCCATTATCATAAGCATCTAAAGGCAATTTTCCTGAAATTTGCAATTTCTTTGGAGTCTTGTCCAATCGCTAGAACGCCTTCAGAGCTACTTAGGTCTAGGAAATTCTGACATCCTCCTGGTGATGCTCTACCTCCTCCAGCTCAACTTCCCAGTAGATGCTCCAACTGATCCATCCCCTGCAGCCCTAGGTCATACTATTGACGAGTTGTACCAGCGGTTCGATGCTTTTGTCACACTTCAGGGACAGCAGTGTCAGGCCGATCTGACTCGTTATAGTGACACTGAGTTCCCTTACATTTCTCAGGTTTAGGTCTTGAGAAATGCTATGGTAGACATTCAGTGGACGATGGCTCATCATCCTACTGCATCGATGACAATCATTCGTCACCCTACCTTTGACGGACCGAGACTTGAGGATGATCCGATATTTTTCTACTTTAACACGGCCGGTGACCGCTTATTTTGATCTGACCCAGCCGCCTACTGACGTCGCTAGTGGTACAGATAGTTGATTTGATATTTTGGACTTAGTATTTTGTGGATCTGTCTGATGATGATGATTTGATCTGCAGCAGCATATTTTATTTTATGTATTTTGGACTTTCTTAGTTGTAGTGACACTTTCATCTTTTATGTGAGTTGTATATATATTACTGCTACTACTGATATTCTAATTTCATACTACTTGAGTTGTTGACTTATCATTTCATATCATATTTGGTATCACTCAATCTTTCTTTGTTTTTGCTTGGCTCATAAATTACGGGGGAGCCATATTTTGATTACATGACAAAAGGGAGAATGAGCATACCAAAATCAAATTTTCACAATTTCAAGATTTCGGACAAGTCAGGTATAATTTGAAAGTTTCAATATAATTTTTTGGTATAGACTCAAAGTTTATCGATTATCAAAATAGGGGAGATTGTTGGCCCACTGGTTATGATCATATACCTTATTTTGATAATCAATATCAACTGTGGCCGATACGCAAAATATATATACAGCTATAGGTTTTAAGTCAGAATATCTACACCTACAACTGCTACAAGCTACAAACGTCTTGTCCTTATCAAGAACCAAAAGCAATGGAATCAGATCAAGACTTTTACATATTTCTTCTATTTTTATCTTTATATGAGTCTAGGAAAAATATGTAAGATTGATCAGGATCGGTACTAACTTAACTATTCTCAGTCCACAAAAATATAACTAAACCTATCAATAAATTTCTATCCAAAAGTCTACAACCAAAAATAGCCCCAAATCCAACAAATTTGCCCAAACAGTTCTGTTAGAACTCTGGCAAAACTCAGCCAGAACTCGGCCCGAGTTCGGTCAGAGCAGTTTCGACCACTTTTCGAATCTCCTTAATATCTGTATCAAACGTTCGAATGCAAGATTTTTGCATACGAACTCTGCCCGAATTCGGTTCATAAAAACACTATAAATAGAGAGGAAGTTTCACTTTTCCAAATCATTCAATCTCATTCTCTTCTCTATTCCTTTAAAGTGTTTTTTATGAGCTACACTTTCAAATCTAGCATATACTACTCTTAGTCAAGCTAGTACAGTTTCAGTTCAATCTAGAGTTTGGTTTTGAAGAGTTGTATGAGAGGCTATTTCAGAAAATGTTCCAATTTTCAATCGCTTTCTGAAGTCGGTCGTGCACTCGTCGCCAAGCAGGATATTATTGAAGTCGATCATGCACTTGTCCCCTAGTACGGTTGACGTCAGATTAATATGAGACTTGTATAAATATTTTTTATGAAAAAAATCGACTAAATACTATTATAAATTATTTATAAATATTTTTCTAGAAATAAATAACATAACTTTCTGTTATAAAAATATTACTTTATCGGGAGATTTAATGCTATATATGCTAGATTGAGTCGAGTAGTTAATGTGACTAGTATAGTGTATATATACATTATTTAGTCTATATATGGTAAGTCCATGAATGGTATGACACAAGTATGCCATTAATAGTAAATTATTATGATAAGTGTACGTGACGGAGTGAGCGAGGATCTTAGAGTCGGATCATGATATTCACAATATTTGGAGGATGCAAGCAAGTGTACCATACCAATGTTACTGTTTACTGCCTTTTCCTTTTATTGTTGCATTTATTTCTTGATCATTATTGTTAGGACATAGGTTGGTTGGTATTTAACGTCTGAATCGTATTCGGGTGCCGATGTCATTATAATGACGTTGTATATCTATACTGTCATATCATGCTATTTTTCTAATTTGGCCTCGTTTTCATACTTGGAACTCGGTTATTTTATTCAAATTTGCCTTTTATCTCTGTAGCAGGGCTCTAGTGTTTATTATCTAATTTGCCCTTGGTCTCACGACACGGTGCCTTGGGTGTTTGCCTGCTGAGGAGCTTGTGAGCCTCAATGGCGTGAAGCCTGATATCCAGAACGTGTTCTCACATGCATATCACTTAGACTGGTTATAGTAGTTATCCTTTAGTCCAAATTTTTCTTTATTGTTATATTGGCATGTTTTTCTGTATCTTGCTATTTTCCTTGAGGACCTGATGATCCCTCCAAGTAGTTGGTTGTGCATTGATAGTCTATTGATCATAGTGGTATTGCTATATCCGATTCAGATATTTTATTGTGCTTTTATATTTTATCCATTATTTATATTATGTTCTTTAGTCTTGTTTTATAGACCGATATTGTTCTTCGGGTCTAATCGAACATATATGTTATTGGCTACAAACCATGGCACATATAGTTCATTCTTGACATTATTTATTATATGGATTGAGATAGATAACTGTTAGTTGATTGATAGATAGATTTAGAAAACAAGACAACTTATACGTATTAGAGTAGGACCGGAGTCCACTTGATATGTAGCTGACATGTGTACGCATTCCTAGTCCAACGTATATTGGGACTGGGATGTTACAAAGAGAAATAGAAGTAATGCATCTCAACATCACGCACACGTATCCTTACCCCACAACACATTAGACTATAACAACATGTACAACCTAGAAAATCTTACTATCATAAATAAAGTGATTGGGCTAAATGCTAGCACATTTCATGAACTAAGGATATGAAATCAAGATAAACAAGTATCAAATACCACAAAAGTTTAGGCTAATATAAGGAATTTAAATACGCTATATAAACTGAATCATGAACGATAATGTATACTTTCCTGGAGGTGGTGTGGTGATTTGACGACGTCCATCCAATGAACTCGTTAGGTCAATGGTAGTAGATAATATGGAATCGTTACGAATGTCTCCAAAAGCTGAAACAAACATTACTAATATTTTTTGAATGGGTGAGAAAGTAAGAGTAGCATAACCATAACTCCAATTTGGATAGAGGGGCAAGACAGTAATTTTGGATCAAAATAGTATCCGTATGTAGGCCCTTTATACAGAAAAAACGTGCCAAACCTAATGGTCTCTAAAGTTAGCAAACTATATGTCTACAAGTCGAGAATGATGATACAAACTTTACGATATGCTCAGATTTGAATTCCGATGAGCCGATCACAAAAATGCCCGTTGAATTAGATCGTAGGGCCCTCAAAACAGTGATCTGGTTAAGTGTTTCATAATGGACCAAACTTTGGTCACACGACCAACGTAACACTGCGAATCCAATGACACATGTTTTGTCACAATGTGATGAGCGTGCACAAATTAATTAGAAAATTTCAAAAATGGATGATATTGTGATTTTCGATAGATACAGGTCAAATTCGTTACGCACACAACTAATTCGAATTCCGTCAAAGCCCACGCATCGATGAAGTTCGTATGCACCTTTTGATGCAATTAGTTTGTGATGAAGTCATCCGGTTTGTCAGGACGGACCCAGAATTAGAGATTTTCATGTTTTTAAAACTATTTTTTATGTATTTTCAAATTAATTTTTATCAGTAAATAATATGTAATAATTAAAGTAAAAGTGCCTCCTTGATGCGTTACGTATTCTATGATTCTATTTAATTTGATTTCAAAAATACTAAATAAACAGGTTGATAATATCATTCCAAATCATGGGTTTGGGTATAAAAAACTGCCAACCTCTATTGAGTTTTTTTTTAGATGTTTACAATGATTTTACCAAAAAATAAATGCAATTGATCTAAACCGAATTGAAGGTATTTAAAGGGGGTTATACGGGCTATGTGTAGGATCCGACAGATCAAAATTCTATAAATCAACAAGAGAAAGAACAGGGTTCAAAGTTGAGTACCTTATTATACTCAACTGAACTGAGCACAGTTATTTGACTAATGTGGCAGCTATTCAAGCCCATCTCCGGCGGAAGCCGACATCGTGGTCGCCTGAGTATGTTCAGGGATGGTAGAAGAGGTGTGCACGACCTTTCTTGGATGAGTCCTGGATCCCCACGATAAATTTTTCTCGAAGAATAGTGGTTTCCAAAATAAATTTATATGGATCTTTATGATTGGTTTCTAATTGATTTTCTTATTGATCTAACTAGAATTTGGACTAGATTTTAGTTTAAACTGTAGAGAACTTGATACGGGTCAATTAGGATTTAATTTGCTCTAAAATGATGGAAATTTGGATTGAGTTTAAAAGATTCAAATTTTAAATATAAAAATGGTCGGTTCTTCACAAACACTCGAATTGGTGTAGTAATTCACAATTTATTATTTTTTTTTTCTAGCGTGTTATTATTTATACAAATTAAAACTTAAAATTTATTTAAATAAATAAATTATATATATATATATATATATATATATGTATATATATATAATATATATATATATATATATATATATATATATATATTACCAAAACTACCCAATCTTGTATTAAAAAATGCGCAGAATACCGAAGCCTTTACAAGAAAGAGCAAGAGGGAAAGAAGAAAAATAAAAAAGAACAGAATCCAGCCCGGATCAGTGAGTCAGGGAGTTCCAGAAGCCTTCCCCGACGTGCTTGCAGTGTCTTCCGACTTTAGAGATCTGTTTGATAACCTCTCTTAAGAGTTTGTCGGCGAGATATTACTTGCCCTCGTATCTAAATTTGTTACGATTCTTCCAAATAACCCACGTGATGGCGGCTGCGACGATTTTCTGGTCGTACAGGCTCTGCCCCATGAGAGAAGAATATCGTTGAAGCCCCCACCAGCCAGAGGCTGGTCACAACGGGAGGAGAGAGCATACCAAATCTGCGTAGCCAGGTCGCCGAACGCAAAAATGTGTTCAACAGATTCGGAGTGTCGCTCAGCACAACAATGGCAAGTCGAAGCTATATTGTAACCTATGGTGGTGAGGGTGTCATCTGTGGGGAGCTTCTTGCGGTACGCTCTTCAGAGCATGAACAACCATTTTTTGGGTATGCATGATTGCCAGAAGGGTCCGATGATGGGGGACGCCATTCCGCCTTCCCGCACCTCTCTTCTCGCAGAAGCCAGGGAGAAGCATCCGCTGGCCGAAGGGGACCACCGTAATGAGTCTGGGACATGCGTAACCGTCAAACCAGAGATGGCTAACACCGCGGCCGCTGCCTCTCCTATCTACTCCTGAGCTTTCACCCCGTTCCACTCCCCTTCTGGATCCCACAGGTCCATGATCTTGCTGTAAAGCGGGGCATCCGGGCGATGAGGGAGTAGGTCGTCACCGACCCACCGTTCGAAGAAGATAGTCGAGGCTCCTGATCCAAGTTTGAGAAGAATCAACGGTTCAGCCAGAGTACGACCGTGCAGGATACGGCGCCAGGACGCCGAAGCTTTGCAATTCAGGGAAGCGACACACGGATGGATGTGCTTGAAGTATCTAGCCTTCATGAACCTCGTCTATCGGTTGTGACTTCTGCGAAGCTTCCACCACAGCTTCATGGAATAGGCGTCCACGACATGGGACAACCTGCAAAATCCGAGACCACCCTCATCCGTAGGTTTAGCCATGGTGTCCCAAATAGCCCAGTGATGCTTATCAGTGCCGTCGCTGTGACCCCAGAAGAAGTTGGCGAAGAGGTTTTTAATACAGTTAAGAACTTTCTTGGGAGGGAGCAGGCTACAAGGGTATAAATGGGGATGGAGGGGATCACATGTTGGATGAGAATCTTCTTACCCTTAGGCGAGAGGGTCGCATTGTGCCATCCTTTGATTTTTTTTCTATTTTTGAGTACCAACCCTTCGAAAATACCGGTGTTAGATCTGCCATACACGAGGGGACACCCAAGATACAAAAATGGTAGGGGGTACACGATGGTGAAGGAGGTGATATTGGTGAGGGTGGCAGATTGCTCTCCGTCGGCCGTATGGTGACAGTAAATAACACTATTGTTGGGGTTAACCTGCTGCACGGAGCATCTGGAATATCTCTCTAGAGTGTTCATGACCACTTTCACTGACCCGACGTCTCCGACTGAGAAAATGAGGATGTCGTCAGCATAAGCCAAATGAGTTATAACCGGACAGCCGCTGGTGGTGTGATAATGATGAAATCTGGGGGTCCCAACCATCCTGTTCAAGTTTTTGCTCAATGCTTCGGCAGCTATAATGAATATGGTGGACGATAGGGGGCCGCCTTATCTGACACCACGACTGGCTTTAAAGAAGCCCTCTAATTGACCATTAATAACAGTAGAAAACCACGAGTCGCTAATCGATCTCCAAACTATGTCAATCCAAATCTCTGAAAATCCAAAAGCCCTGAAAACCCAGATTATGAATTTCCAATCAAGACTGTCGTAAGCCTTTTCCATGTCTAGTTTAATGGCAATGTTACCCCCTAGCCGGAAACTTCATGCAGGTCACCATCTCCTGAGCCAGCAGATTGTTGTCTAAAATATTCCTGCCTCGAACGAAACCATTTTTGTTCTTTTGAGATAATCTTGGGAAGAAGGCCACTCATGCGGTTAGCAATGATTTTTTAGATAATTTTATTGGTGAAGGTGCATAAACTCAGGGGTCTAAAGTCTTTAAAGGTTTCCAGGTTGTCCTTCTTGGAGATGAGGATTAGGTTGGCACTGGATATCGATCTGGGGCATCTGGCTCCCTAAAAAAAATGATGGCTGCCTCTTAGATATCAGTCTCGATAATGTCCCAGCACGATCTGAAGAAGACACCAGTAAAACTGTCCGAGCCAGGAGCACCGTACTCATTGAGGGCCCATACGGCTTCCATGACCTCGCTCGCAGATGGCAGGAGTAGCAGCTGGATGTTATCTCTGTCTTCTATCAGGGTGGGGATCGCCCAAGGAAATCCTCAACCCTATGGATGACCTCTTTAGTAAACAGATGTGAGTAAAAGTTCTCCGCTGCCGATTGAATGTCACGGTGCTCTTTGAGGATGCGACCGCTATCATCTTTGATTTGATGTAGGGTGATTTGTTGTCTGCGTCCCTTAATGCAAAAGTGAAAGTAACTGGAGTTCTTGTCCCCTTCCAAGTCCTATTTTAGTCTGGCTTTTTGTTTTCAGAACTCCGTCTCGACCTTGAAGCAAAACTTCAATAGGGCTCTGGTGAAATTGAGGGATGATCTATTGGCTGGCGAACTGTCTCGAGCAAACAGTACCTCTGCACAGCTAACATCGTCTTTAGCTGCGCACATGGCCTAGAAGATATTCCCGAACGCCTCCTTGCTCCAGCAGGTGAGAGCTTTTCTGGTGGCTTTGAGTTTGGCGGCTACGCAAACGAGGGGGTCCAGGTCGTATATATATATATATATATATATATATATATATATATATATATATATATATATATATATATATATTGCAAATAACAACATTGTCGAATGCTCCCACCGGGAATCGATCTCCTGACGACTTGGGCCGCATGCCTCACCACTATCACTAGGCTATGGGTCATTGGCATATATATATATATATATATATATATATATATATATATATATATATATATATATATATATATATATATATATATATATATTAAACCAAGGCCCGTGGACAACGCCACCCAGCCAGCCTTGGCCCAGAGACCGTAGACAACGCCACTCAGCCGCCCCCGTGGGAGTGGGGGCTCGAACCCGCTCCCTCACCCCCGAGTGCCAGCGTGCCACCGTGCCACTGTATATATATATATATATATATATATATATATATATATATATATATATATATTATGTGGAAAAAATATGTGTGTGTTTATGTGTGTCATTTTCTCCGGGCTGGCGAGCAACGCTAGAGAGTG
This sequence comes from Iris pallida, assembly GCA_029216955.1. NCBI lineage: Eukaryota > Viridiplantae > Streptophyta > Magnoliopsida > Asparagales > Iridaceae > Iris > Iris pallida. The sequence continues at coordinate 19,857,085 of JANAVB010015000.1, read as the reverse complement.
TCATGCCCCGATCCCGGAGGATCGAAAACAAGCCACTGGGTGTGATGTCGTACAAGTCTAGATTATACTTGTATAAGACAAAACCATTACAGTTCCTGGTATTTCTCAGAAAACAACGACAGCACAATATATATATATATATATATATATATATATATATATATATATATATATATATATATATATATATATATATATATATATATATATATAAAATATATATATATATATATATATATATATATATATATATTATGTGGAAAAAATATGTGTGTGTTTATGTGTGTCCTTTTCTCCGGGCTGGCGAGCAACGCTAGAGAGTATCATGCCCCGATCCCAGAGGATCGAAAACAAGCCACTGGGTGTGATGTCGTATAAGTCTAGATTATACTTGTATAAGACAAAACCATTACAGTTCCTGGTATTTCTCAGAAAACAACGACAGCACAGCAAAACCAAGCAGATAAATTAAAGTCACAACAAGATATAAAGAAAAAGTATCTCTTTATTGATAATTGTAATGGATTACAAGACTTGCAGTTGAATACAGAGTTTACAACAGATTACAAGACCCTTGAATAGCCAACTGAATATATACTTGCCATTTAGGCTTACAACCGAACATGCCGACTTTGCTTATAATATCACTGGTACTACTGAGTTACACTGTTCCATACATTATGTCCCATATAGTAGAAGACATCGTCTTGCAAGAAGAGCTTCTACACACCCATCTGATTCATTGATGCCAAGTACTGATCAAACGATTTTCCTATGCACAAGCACCTGTAATAGTGCCCACAAACGTGGGTCAATACATCATCTATGTACTGGCGAGCAGTACTGGCCTAACTCAAATAAGAAGACAACACTAAGTAATCATGTTATAGAACATTATTTAAAGTGGTCTTTTTCGTTGCCTTAGGGTCTATTAGCAGTTCATATCCGACAAAAGTAAAGCATGCATTTATTCATAGGCAGCATGATGTAAAGTAATATAGTATCACCCTCTGGTGATTTCTTACATGTAGCTATCTTGTACATTTATAATACTTACTCAGCCTGCACAAGACATTGTTAGAAATAATATCATATTATCATAATTCTCACCATTCAGGTGATTCTTACCAACAGCCGATATCCTTTCCTGTAATTGAGTAATAACTTACTCTTCCTGTATAAGACATCATTAGCACTAGACCTATCTATATGAAGGTCACTGGCGAACTGGTATAACGATGCCCCTTGTAGTGCGGGTATCTAGCCCCACTGAAGGTCCCGTATACCGATGCTAGTACGTAGGCACTAATCCTTATTTTCTCTAGGATGAACCGGGTCCGTAGTCGCGAAGTACCGTTCGAGGAACTATGTTATACAAATGTTGTCCATGACCATACAAGTATATGCAACTTATCTATGAAGAAATACATAATGCATGATAAGAAAAACTTAAGTAACCAGCCACCATTCTCGTTCGTATTGCCACCTTTGCCTTGAGCTGAGCTCACAAATACCAACTGCCCAATACAGGACTTAGTGTAATCACCATTCTATATCGGCGATGAGATAATAGAATGTTAACTACTCAATCTCTTACCCACATCTTTGATACCATATGTTCTCTCGGTCATAATTCAAGCATACTCACTACCCAGTTCTTGGGACTTAGTATCTGTGTTACCATATATTCATCGAGCTATGGGCTTGATATACTCACCGCCCAAGTATTTGGGACTTTTCCTTCACCTGTCATGTATTTCATAGCAACAACACGCAAGCACAGAATTTATGAAATGATATGCAACAGTTTTTGGGTCATATGATTAATTATCTTTCATTAACTTTCTAGGTTCCTTGCAATATCATATTTAGAAACTCAACAAGAACATAGCATACTATCTTTTATTAAGCGTGATGCTAAAGGATCTTCGAAGGGTTCAACACTACTCACTTTATTAAGACAACTTTCGCCACGATTGTGTAGCCTTCCAAGCGATCCTTCGCATATTCCTAAGTCCAACAAGGCTTCATCGAACCAACCAGTCATCATAAAGCATCTTGCGGATCGGGGCACTACAATATATACCATTCAGAAAAAGTTTTATTCTCGAAACTTAAACAAAACTTATCCCTATAACTTCAACTGAATTTATTAAACTTTCCAATGATCAACTTACACTATTTAACATTTCTTCCAATATCTCGATTAACTTCAAATGATGTACCACCTCGCCACAGCATCCCAATCTGATTCAACATAGTTTACCATCTTGTTCTTTCTTCCAACACTCGTGCAATTTCTTAGCACATGGTAATCCTCTCCCGTGGCTTCGTTTGAATTCAGTATACTACTTAGTTGGAATCAAACACATATTTTAGACATTCCAGAAATACATACATTTCAACCAAGTTTTGTGATAGAGAAAACGAACGAGCTACAATATAACTTCATTCCCGAACGTTAGGAATTCTTCTCGAGCATCTTGTATAGTCTCAATTCACTTATTCAATCTCTCAACCGACAATAACACGATGAATGTTACCGTTTCCAACTCGCCTAATTTTTTACAACCGATCCAAAATTTTCCAAAGTATTCTGATATAGTTATATCAAGTTTTTCAATGAATACAGAGTTCCCTTTTCAACTATTGACATCCATACCACCAAATTTGATAAAGCCCATAGCCAAATTTTATTTTGATACCACGATTCTCATCGATCAAATCATGTACTCATTGTCGTTTACATTCATACACTTTATTACAACTCGTAAATCATCCAATTATGATCCATCTTTTAAGTTGTATTATCATTCTACTATCGTAAGATTTTTCGATGTACTCAAACATTTCTACATTTCTTCTATTGATCAAGCCAATATATTATCATCTCATATGAGAAACTCTTATTTCCAGCAACATTAATCTCGAGGTTTATTTCTAAAATTGTATTCATTCTCGTCGATCTCGACCATGCACTATCACATTCTGTCTTACACTTATTCTCAATTTTGATCTGATTATCCATCAATGAAGTTATTCCAACTGTCTCGAAGTAATTACCATCAATTTGCGTAGCTTAATATGATTCAAGCAAACAATCAAATCCAACCAGTTCTAACGATTTTTGACATTCCAACTAAAGACATCCAAATTTTCGAAACCAACATGATCCCTCATTTCCATTCAACGTTGTAATATCGAATTTGCAAATCTCAATTCCATTTCGAAGTTTGACTTCTGACATATCTCACTCATTCTGACTATACACATGCAACATCAATAGGGACATCCTAAGGGTCTCCAACAGTCAACTTAGCCTTCGGTCAAGTCTCTTCGGTCAGCTATTCTAAGCTAAACCAGACATTCAGCTAATTTATCTGAGATGGATAGCTAATAGGGGCATACTTATCTCTTATCTTAGAGGCAACCAATTCCTATCATAGGGAGACTCTAACTTATCTCAAGTACAATCTCTGATCCGACCAATCTAAGGGACATGGGACACCACCACAATCTCATGAACTTATTCCTAACATGAACAACTGAAACATATAGCCAACAAATTCAAAACATAGGCAACCAACTGACACTCTAGGGTTAAGTCTATCTACCCGTACTCATCCTCGGGTTATACCCAACGAGGTTATTCTAGACTTACCCACTATTGACAAAATCTATCCAACAATTCTTATGGGTCAATCTCGAAGCCATCATATAGATTTATCAATCGAACATCTAAATCTCAGTTTTCACTTGCATAAACACAACATCACTTGCTCAATCCGACTTGCATTCTCATATCGTACTCAAATTATGTTTATTCAATTATGCCAACTATTCTGAGTCATAATCCAATATTGCTACCTCAATAGTCTATCATTTATGATATCTCTCTTTTGGCCTTTTTGCGACATATTCAAGTTCCACGTCTCTAGATCATCTCTACGGTCTGCACTCTTTAACCAACAATTAAGGCAACTGTATAATCGTATTTCTTCTGAAAGCATCCTTTATGAATTTCCGCTAGCACCAAACACGGTCATCTCTTAGCAATTCACTTTAACCATCAATATTCATTTTGCATCATCTCCTTGTGGTTTCATAAGAAGATTCACTATTTATGCTCCGATCCAATCTCTATGGCACTAATCATCTAGCATCCGTATTTTGGTCATCTAGTGGATATGACATAACTCATTTAGCCAAGTCATAATCCATCAATTTCATATTCCAACCAAACTCGTTATCCAGGTGACAACATCATCCACTGACAAGGTCTATTATATATCGCTGCACCTCGATATTTACTTGTATTCTAGCCATCAGTCTCATGAGAAACATCTACTCTTTCATGCATCAAGGGACAAATGTTCATTTCTCTATGCCTCAAAATAATCAAGGTTCTACTTATTCATTCGGGACACATCTAATTCTCTCAAGCACAAACTGTACATGTACAAACACCATCTATTTTCTCTAAATCCATTCTCTAAATTTTTGGCCGCTGATACAACTTCATGCATCTTCTGAATCAGTCGCAACATTCGATAACCATCTAACATCACCATCACTTTGTCAATGTCCAACATGCAATTTCATCTATTCAATTCCAACATCGTTCAATATTTGGTTTATATTGCTCTCTCAAAATCTTTTGATAGCAATACCACACCATCGTTACTGAGCCTACAATTCTTTTACCCAACTGATTCAAGTCATTGCCTGAATCTATAATTCGTACAATTCCCAACCAAGGCATTCATTTAATATTCTTAATTCCCATAACCAAATATACTGCTAACTATAAGAGTTTAGAAACGGTTCATCTGAACTCATCAAAATCTCGCAACGAGTTATCCAAAATTAATTATCAAGGGACATGTCTAGCCGTCATGTATCAATCGTAATCTAGCTACGACTCGATACTACCCAATACCTTATAGGTAAAGCAATCACTATATTATGAACAAGGTCAAGGGACAACTTATCACTAAGAGGGTGGAGCCATATACCACTCAGAGCTCAAGCCATTCCGACACAATATTTCTCTTTCGCATCAAACCAACGCCCATAATGGACTATCCATCCCGCAGTGGCTTTGTTGACCACAAATACCAACCAAAAGTCGTCGCATCTGAAACATACTAAGCCAAATATAAAAGCCCACTCGAAATTTTGTCGATTCCCATTCGCTGAAGTCATGTACAATTCTTGTTCCAACATACCATGTCGTCACCCACTGCCAATTGCCACATAACAATCAACTTCTATGAATCCCACATTTGAGATATCAAGCACACATTACCAACTTATTATTACATCGTATCATTATTATTCGTTTGGTATCATTAAGAATTCATTACAGTACCCAAATCATAGCTCACATATTTAGACATTGTATGGAACACCTAGTGAGCGGCTAGAAGAATCAACGAATTTTCAGTCAAGGAACAACTTAGAATAACTCAGAAGCAACACTGAATAATCGCAGAAGCACTTTGAGTCATCGTAGAGGCAACTTTGATTTCATCGCAGAAGAAATTTTGAGTAATTGCAGAAGCAACTTTTGAGTCATCGCGGAAGCAGCTTTGAATCGTCATTGTAGCAACTTTGATTTGAAACGAATCGAATAAGAATTCAAGGACGTAAAGCCGTGATCTGATACCATTATGTCATGCCCCGATCCCGAAGAATCAGAAAAAAGCCAGTGGGCGTGATACCGTACAAGTCTAGATTGTGCTTGTACAAGGCAAAACCATTCCTGGTATTTCTCAGAAAATAACGACAGTACAGCAAAACCAAGTAGATAAATTGAAGTTACAACAAGATATGAAGAAAAGTATCTCTTTATTGATAATCGTACAAGATTTGCAGCTGAATATAGAGTTTACAATAGATTACAAGACTCTTGAATAGCCAACTGAATATATACTTTCCATTTAGGCCTATAACAGAACATTATGTCCCATATAGCAGAAGACATCGTCTTGCAAGAAGAGCTTCTGCACACCCATTCAATTCATCGATGCCAAGCACTGATCAAACGTTTTCCCCATGCACAAGCACCTGTAACAGTGCCCACAAACGTGGGTAAGTACATCATCTATGTACTGGCGAGCGGTGCTGGCCCAACTCACCTAAGAAGATAATACTAAGTAATCATGTTATAGAACATTATTAAAAGTGGTCTTTCTCGTTGCTTTAGGGCGATTAGCAGTTCATATCCGACAAAAGTAAAGCATGCATTTATTCATAGCCAGCATAGTGTAAAGTAATATGGTATCACCCTTTGGTGATTTTTTACCCACGATCATGTAGTCATCCATGAACATTTATAATTCTTACTCAGCCAGCACAAGAAATTGTTAGGAACAACATCATATTATCATAATTCTCACCATTTAGGTGATTCTTACCAATAGTCGACATCCTTTCCTGTAATTGAGTAATAACTTACTATTCCTACATAAGACATCATTAGCATTGGACCTATCTATATGAAGGTCACTAGTGACATGCCATCTTGGATCGTCTTACTGGTATAACGGTGCCCCTTGCAGTGCGGGTAGCTAGCCCCACTGAAGGTCTCATATACCGATGCCAATATGTCGGCACCAATCCTTGTTCCCCCTAGGACGAACCGGGTCTGTGGCTGTGGAGTACCGTTCGAGGAACTATCTAGTGCACAAGTTACTATGCAAGTATATGAAACTTATCTTTGAAGAAAACATATAATGCATGATAAGAAAAACTTAAGTAATCAACCACCATTCTCGTTCGTATTGCCACTTTTGCCTTGAGCTGAGCTCACAAATACCAACAGCCCAATCTAGGACTTAGTGTAATCAATATTCTACATCGGCGATGGGATAATAGAATATTGACTACTCAATCTCTTTCCCACATCTTTGATATCATACGTTCTCTCGGTTATAATTCAAGAATACTCACTGCCCAGTTCTTGGGACTCAACATCTGTGTTACCATCTATTCATCGAGTTAAGGCTCAATATACTCACCACCCAAGTATTTGGGACTTTTTCTTCACCTGTCATGTATTTTATAGCAACAACATGAAAGCACACAATTCATGAAATAATACGCAACAGTTTTTGGATCATATGGTTAATTATCTTTCTGGGTTCCATGCAAGATCATATTTAGCAACTCAACAAGAACATAGCATACTATCCTTTTATTAAGCGTGAAGCTAAAGGATCTTCGAAGGGTTCAACACTACTCATTTTATTAAGACGATTTCCGCCACGATCGTATAGCCTTCCAAGCGATCCTTCGCATATTCCCAAGTCCAACAAGGCTTCATCGAACCAACCAGTCATCATAAAGCATCTTGCGGGTTGGGGCACTACAGGGAGGATATGAACCGTGCCCATAAAAATGTTATACATAGGATTTGAACTCAAGCAATTAAGGAAAATACCTCCCACCTTAACCACTTACTTTAATATTATTTAATAAATTATGTATATAACCAATTAATCTAAAATAAAAAAGAGCAAAATTTTGGGCGTTTACAACATTAGCCAACGTGATTGTCATCTCACCCAAGGGATTTGTTGCGTCTTGGCCACCATCGCTCGACTAGACTCTGCAACAGATCTCCATCATGATGCTTAATACGGATAGCGTTGGCTAAAAGACTCAAGTATGACATTAAAAACCATTCTAAAAAGTGCTTAACAGTTTTTAGGACAACAAAAAACCATTCTAAAAAGTACTTTTACCGTCCTAAATATTATTTGGGACGACAGTTGGGACGGATTCAAACAGTGCTATTAGGGTGGCATAGCAAAAGCTTAAGGGACGGATTTTGCCATCCTAAATACTGTTAAAGGACTGTTAAATAAACCGTCTCAAAAGGTTGTGAAATTTTATTTTTGTGTGATGGTTGGTTATGTCGTCCCCAAAAATAGGTATTTGTAACGGATAGTGTCCGTCCTAATAATTTAGGCAAATGTCCAAAAGAATATAGTTCACTTTTAGTACAGTACAACAGATCCGTCCCAAAAAATTATAGCAGTTCCAGTTCTTATGGAATTATCGATTCCCTGCTGTGCGAACAAAACATACACTCAAAAAATTATAACACTTGTTCCAGATCTTATGGAATTATTGATTCCTGCTGTACATACAAAACATACACTCAAAATAAAAAATTATAATAGTTGTTCCAATTCTCGTACATATATAAAAAAAACCATATATAACTATTTAAGCTCAAATGTATATTGTATTCTATGAAAGGCATTAACAAAAAAAAATTTCATAAAACATCATTACAGGCCATATCACATTATTTACAAAATTAACATAAAACGTCTTCCATCATTTAGATGTCCTCCTATGATTCACAAAAAGAACACAAAATTGGAGAAACCATTAAGTGTTCATCTCCATCATTTACAAAATAAAGTCTAAAACTTTTCACATCATTAAGCATTATCTACCAAAACGAACCCAAAATGATTTTCCATTAAGTGGCATCTCCTACCTTTTGTAAAATTAGCCAAAACTCATTTGAAGGACCTACAAAAAAGTAAGAAAACTAGTTATAATTCAAAGTGATGTTATAATTTTCGCTCATTCAAAGTTATAATTCAAAGTGATATTATAACAGAAGAAAAACCAAGTAATAGAAGAAAAAAACTCAAATTTCCAATATTGTTTTATGATGAATTATACATATCAGCAGATCGATCATGCATTATCTCATATAACTCAAATTCCCTTCTGATAAGTGATAAGAATATTCACATTCATAGTACGTACATGCTGGTATCCTGATTTAGACGTCTATACTTGGAAGTTGGAAGCTATTCATTTGTTTATTAAAGTTTGATCCTCTCTTAGTATTTGTAGGTGTCAGTAGGTACTTTTCGCTTTAGGTGGCTAGTAATGCAATATTGTGTAAAGATTAAAGTGAGAGGAGGATGGAACTATTATCTATCAGTGCAGTCTCAAGGAAATAAAAACTAGTGCCTTGTGTTGTCATTTGCAGTCGAAAGCTGAGTCAAAATAAAAGATAATTTGGTATGAGATTGCATTCTCATATGTCTAGATAGACAAAAAATAATTATATATAGGACAGTCAAAGTTGTGAAACTATTGACAAATATATCACTTTGTTCATTATAACAGTAGGTTAATTCATTAAGCAGGTCTTTTGGTATATGTTTCACGGGTACCCATACTAAGATACGGATAAGGACACAATACAGATAAAAATTATGGGCATTATCAAATAGGTACAAAAAGTAGTCATCGTTGATGCATGAATACGAACAATAATACATATAATAACTGACACGGATATGGACACCATTTCCCTACGTCTGTGCAACATAGCAGTTGGTACCTTAGAAACTAGGTTATACCTTTGCTCCTACATTACATCAATGCTTTCTGGAAGCACACATCAAATAATACATAAGAAGATAAAACTCGCTGAAAAACTATAACTAGGCTCTTTAATTACCTGGAAATTAAAAGGATTTAGGTAATAGTTACAATATTATTTTTTTATTATATGTTAATGGTTGTAGTTTAGTTTACATTACTGTTGCAATGTATGCCACTAACTCATGGCAACACTCAATTATTGATATTATCGACATATTCTTTCCATTATGCAGAAAGAGTAAGGTGGCCCGTGCTCATAGTGGCCATAGTAGCTTCTGTGATTGGTAGCCAGACGATCATCAGCTGGACTTTCTTTATCATAAACCAGAGCCAGTCTCTTTGTTGCTTCCCCAGCATCAAGATATTTTATAGAAATAAGAAAATATGCACTTGAAAAATGGGAGAGTACCTGGAGTAGTATTTGGTTGTGGAGAATGAAACATTTGCATAGATATTTTGCCGAAGTTAAAACCAGAGCCGCGAAGGACTTGTCATTCTCTCTTAGTAGCTATGGTCGCAAGGAGGGAACTTGTTGTAAGTGATTTCAAAATCCTTTTAGGAATCATTAAATTCCCCAATTACAATCTTTCTCTTGTAAAAATAGTACATGATCTTTAAGTATGAAAGTGGTAAGAGTTGAAGGCATTTAAGTGTATATTAGTTGAAGTTCTTCTTTTGAGTATATATCAGTTAAGGAGTTAAAAAGAGCAACACCTTAATCATGTTCTTGTTCTTGTTCTTGTTCTTGTTCATGTTCTTGTTCTTCTTTTTGATAGCTCACTTACCACTTTAGTTTGGTCAAACTTAGATAATTTCAAGAGAAGTAGTTCTTTTTTTTTCTTTTGGAAAAGGTTACCAAAAAATATTTTTATTCCATATTTTCATCTCTGTCTCAACAATTTCAATTTAGAAATTAGGACAGTGGCACAGTCATCTGAGACAGAGAAAGATGACCATGAACAATAAAATTAGAAAAATCTGAATAGAAGTTCCATATCTTCTCAAATCTTAACTTAAAGAGATTGACTTTGATGCCTTTGGTAAGGATAGTGATCAGATCTAGTTGGGATAGAAAGAGCAAGAATGTATGCAGAGGAAGGGTTCATGACAAATTAGGAATGTATCAAGCCTTGCATATGCTATTTTATTTATCCAAGTGAATATTTACCAAAAATGAGAATACTTATAAGGTCCAGAGTTTGGATCATGGGTTGGAATAATAGCAGAATTGTTACCAGAACTGAGAATCGGAACGATTCACAGATTGCTTGGGTTCTTGGTAAGATTTGATTCTTAGTTATTGATTGGATATGGGTTGGGTTGACAAAAATAAACACCATAATTATCCAAATAAATAAATCCCGAAATTGCTTCCCAGGAGTCAAGGTCAATAAACCCCATATGTATATTATTGATTTTAAATGAGACATAGTAAATTAAAGGTAGAAAGTTTCAGCTGGGAAGAAAATTACAAATAATTACCATTCAATAAAATGTACCATTTGTAAGAATAAATAAAGAGTAAGAGGCATACCAGAAAGTGTCGGATATTAGAGGACGAATAGCTACATATTCTTTATTCAAAATGAGACCTAAAAATTAAAGACAACTAAGAAAAAGTAATTAAATTACTACTATGATAAATGAAGATGTCAAATATTGCATAAAAGAGAAGAATCTTTCCAATAAAATCATATATGTAAATAGTTTAATAATAAATAGTCGCACTCGTGCAAAGTTGAGCGAATTGATATGTAATTGTCAAGAATATACAAACCTGTGTTACCTAAATAACGTGCAATAGGTAAATAAAAAATAGGCAATATGGTTAAAGGGCAAGATACCATGAAGTACAATTCTAATATTAGAATCATCTAAACATAAGTAACATTTGTTCACACATTAGGTGACTACGAGGTTACAAAAAACAATATCAACCCCAAGAAGGCATTAAATTTGTTGTTCATCTTTCTGGTATTCTAAAATGAAATGTTAGTAGCCACACAATCTTCAAAAAGCATCCTTGTTCCAAGTTATTCTAATATTCTCATCAATTCAATGTAAGGAATTACATCTACATTTGCATATTCTTTACAACCAAGTAGATTGATTGTGTAACTTTTGGTTTGACAAACACCAGAATATCTAAATTCGATATCCAAACACTTTTATTTACACTGTATCCACTTGGTTACTACCAGATTTAACTTTTACAAGGAAGGTCCAATAATACGACTACAGGCCTCTTTTGATAAATTCAATAAAGCTTTCTTTTCTTAAAACCTAATTCAACCATGTTACTTTTTTTAAATGTTTGAGTGATGATTGTATAGATTATTGCTTCCTTTCCCATGTAACTACATTTATTGTCGACTAAAACTGAGAATCATAGTGATGACTTATCTGGAATAAAGAAAGCTACAATAAATGTGAAATCTAAGCAACAAAAAGAATTGAACTAACATATATAACCATTAGAACCTACATATAACTACATAAAAAAAATTAATTTACCTAGAGTAAAACCTGTCAAATGATTATGACTATAACATGATAGCAAGTACAAGACAAACCCTTAAAAAAGCATAAAGTTGTACACAAGTTTTAGATAATCGAACTGTTAAGCAGAGGAAACCTAATTTACACATACGCCATTGATATAAACAAAGCGAGTACAAAACAAATGTGATAAATGTCCGAAAGTTCCTAAGCTAACGATTTAACAGAGCCCTAAACAAATAAAGAAATAAAGGTACAAATAAATTGATATACAATTTGAACAATAGCAGCAGTTAGCAACTTAACAAGATTTTATTCCAGAAGAATTAATATATAGGTAATATGTATATTTCAAGATGCGAAGACCATGTAAAAGAGTATGGATATTTATTTCAATGTACCCAAGCACTAAGTTAATTTTATGAAATGAAACAATGAAGTGTATACTATTTGCATCCGATAAGTAATTCCAAAAGTAATTTGTTTACAAATCACAATGATGGATAAATGGATAATATATGGTAGATAGAAATAAAATTATGTCTTCATAGCCATTTTTATCATGGCTAATGCAATAACCATGTTAGCAGGCACCACTGACTATGGTAATCAAGACTAGGTTTTAATGGCATTGTCTGTTGTGAAGGCCATAGCTTCAAACTTTAATGAAAAATAGAGTTACCATATGACTGCAATAGGAAACAGAAATACACTACGATATTGATTAGAATATAAAAGTTAGCATATAAAGCGAGGTTGTAGAGAATATTTTGGTAAACTGCTTAAGAAATGGCAAGGTTGTGCCATTTTGTCAAAAAAAATTCGATATCTATCTTTGAAGAACAACACAACAAGCACAACACATCAAAGAGTAGCAACATGATTATACTAGTAACTAATGAAGGTCTATTCACTAAATAAAAAGTGCCAATGGTTCTAGGTATATAAATCCAGAACAGCACGGGGTATACAGCCATATACAAAAGAAATCTAAGGTATCCCAAGTTTATTCCTTATCCGCCAAATTCCAATAAAGCAAACGTAACCTGATGCCAACATACATATCTTCACTAAAAGTGACACGATTTTGTATAGGTGTTATTCCGTACTTGGGTAGAATGTTCATGAACCAAGCAAAATACAGACCTCTAACTTGTAACACCATGTGATGAATCTCTCGATGTAATAGTTTTGGTCAACCACCACTGAACATGTTAATAAAATAGTGATACCAGTAGAAAATAATAAAATAAAAGATGAATGTTCTGCAATAAGATTAAATAGTGCTATTTAGAACCCTTTTAAAAGTAGTATCAGAGTAGCACTTAGCACTTCCATATTGTTATATAATGACAAAAGTACATAATATATATAGATAATACCATTAAAGGCCATTAGTTTATATAAATACAATAACTAGTATAAATAATTTGGTAATATAAATAAAAATAAGTTGGCTAAAATGGCCAAGCTTTTGAAAATTTGGGTTTTGGATGCTAATCATATCACACACGCAAACAAAAAACTATAAGATAATAAAATCATGAAAGTTCTATAGAAAAATAATTATTACTTGACCACTAGTTTCAAGCTCCGACGAACCCAGCATTTCTGCTATCTACGAAAACCGCACAAGAACAGAGCAAATGATATTTCCTAGAAGATCACATTGTGACTGGTGACCTAAAACTAAAAAAGCTATCTCATTTAAAAACTAAAACATTGAATAAAATGATATTATGGAGCAGAATGCTAGGATACAAAAAAAACATCTTATTTTCTATAAGTAAGTGGACTATTGTTCCTATAAAAGGCTAAAGGGTACCTCCTAACCTCGAAGTGTAGACAGATAAAACATTAAGCATAAAGGTTGCACATAGGCTATACATGGTATGAATAGAAATAATTCATAAGTCAACTACAAAACAACACAAGTCTTATGTGTGAAGACTAAAAAACATTCAGCCAAAAAAACATGAAGATTATAATATGTTCAGCATAGAGAATCACATCTACTGCTGGACCCAACACGAATGTGTATCTGGAGGAACCTAGAAATCAATACTCCATGTAAGCGAAGAAGATGGCTATAAAAACGCTAAAGTCTACTCAATGTTTGAACATGTCAGGGATAGCTTGAGCAGTCACAACCCTGAAAACAATCATGCAAGGCATAATCCTTCAATTTGAAACAAAGCACTAAACAAGCCCAATGTCAATAATTCATCTCCTTACTCGAAACATCTTAGGGTAAAATCATAATTCAAGTGCCACATCAGACCTAAGAGATGCCTTCAAACTTAAATACAACAATGGGCACCTGCAACTACAACAACAACAGATCTAAGATCAGTAATATCTGTGAGGAGACACAAGTGTGAAAGACATTTCATTCAATAACTATGTAACCTAGAAACTTCCTTGACATTATACATTTTGATTTTAGTTTTTTAGGACATTCTACAAGACTTTCATGCACACTTTTGATTCAAAATGGACTACAACAACACTTTCAGGCACACTCCTCTTTGGAAAATTGATGTAACATTAAAAATATCCGATAAGATAAGCAGGAAAACTTGTGATCCCATAACTATAAAAGTATAGGGATTTCCTTGGACTCACATTTTGAATTTTGATTTCAGATACGTCTACCATACATCTATGACACTTCTAGGCACTCCTTTAACTGACAATGAGCACCTTAAAATATTAACACTCAAGCATACATCTATGACAATTCCAGGCATGTTTCATATGATTTAGTATTATTTCTACAAATTAATTTCACTAGTTATGCTAGAGAATGTCATTTTGATTAGGTTTATTTTCTTTTAGAATAGAATTTCCATGCCTTAAAGATTTGGTATGTTACAGGAACCCTCACTGACTCGAAAGGCAACACTACCTAACTAAGCAAAAGAAGAAGAAGATATTTTCTCCTAATGGATTCAAGAGAATAGTAGAACTCTTTGCAAAGATTCATCTCCAAACCACATAACCATAGCGAAATCTTCAACAAGATTGCTAATATCTTGTTGAAAAAGATTGAAGTATCATCTACAATTACTTCTATTATACTTCTATAACAGAGGCTCTTAAACCAAAGATGAGTCAGGAAGTGATAGTTCTAAAAGTCCATGTATAGACAACAACAACAACAACCAACATAAGAATTGGAAAGAGGTCCATGCCTAAGTACTTTTTTATAAGGAAGCAATAATTTATAAAACCATTGCATATAAAAGAATAAACACCTCCAATAAGGCATAAAGTAATCCAAGTAACTTTTTTATCTCCATAACACTGCTAATTAAAACATTAAACTAGAAAACTCAAATCTAGCATCTCATGTCTTAGCAAAAGCAAGTTTAGGTATGACATTGTAATTGTGATTTAGAGATTGGAAATGGCGAGGAGTCGAGCAGCGTCATAAGGAAAAGAAAGCAAACAAGAAAAGAGGAAACGATTTAAACTTCAACAATTGTTTAATTGCGTTGGTGTTGTAAGTAAAAAAAAAAGCAAACATGAAGAGAGGAATTGATTCAATCCGTTGTTAAATTCAACAAAAGCTAGCATTTTTTAATTTTATAAGAAAAGAAAAAAAAAAGCAAACATGAAGTCGGGGGGCATACAACAATTTTTTTGCTAAGAACAAGGCTGGAAGACATTCAGGACGAGCGCTCTGAGAGTCGTAACGTTGGCATTCGTCACCTAAAACCTGAACGACCTCATCACCTCCATTAGCCTAGCGAATCCCCCACCTTGAGTGGCCGTTGTGCTTCCTATTCCCACCCACCATTAATTTCCAAGCCATAATCAAACAAAATCAAAACCTAAAAATAGGGGTTTGAAGAGAAGAGGAGGAATCGAATCTGGAACCCATGGGCCTCTCGAGGAGGATCTCCTCCATAGAGACCATGGTGAGGTCATTGTCTCCATCCTCAGTAGAACCAATTCTCCCAAGCATGGTCGGAGAAAATGGGGGTTCTCCAAGAAGCGGTCTAGTTCTCCCAAAGTGGTAATGAATAGAGAGAGAGAGATAGAGTGGAGGCAAGTTAAAAATATATGTTGATGAATAGTGTGGATTCATTCTGGAGATCCAACGGTTAGGAGTAAAGGAAAAAAGATTTCCAAAAAATTTGGTTTAGGCCGCCAAATAGTTGTCATTCCTACTGAGATTATTTTGGACGGTCTCAAAATTTATTTAGAACGAAAAATATTAATAGTCCCAAATAAGAGATCCATTTTCCAATCTGTCACTAATAAAATTGTTTTTTGTTATAAAAAAATATAGCAGTCCCATATAATAATCTTTTAAGACGTTTAAAACTAGCGTTCCTAAAAGTATAGTCCCAAAAGCCAACTTTTTTGTAGTGTAGTGTATTGTTAGCTTCCATCCATGGCGCCACTCACCATGCTTGTTTAATTTTATATCCTCATAATCATATAACTATATAATATACAAATTTTGTTAGTGCACATTTATATTATCAACACTAATAATGAAAATTTATTTAAACTAAGTTTACATGTCCAGAAAATACCATTTTCGAGATGTGAGACTCTTGCTGATGGATAATAGCATGTATAGCTGGTCCACCAGATATGCAACCGTTGCTTTGAGCTGCCATCTATAAAACGATAGTTGTCAAAACAACATTACAAGACTTTTTGGTTCTTGTTAGGATTTTTGGTTAGGGTAAGGTTTAGTGTTAGGGTTTTGGTTTCGGTTAGGGTTAGGGTTAGGGTTTGGGTTTGGGTTTGGTTTTTTTTATTTTTTTTATTTTCTTACAATTTATACTTTTTTTGGGTTTTAAGTATATATATTTCAGTCTTTTTAATCTATTTTTTCGGTTTTATATTACTTATATCATTTTTTTCTCTTTTTTGCTTTTTTATTACTTTTTTTTAATTCTATTTTTTCTAATAATTTGTTATTTTATTTTCATTTTTTATCTTTTTTATGTTTTTCTAATTTCGTTTTGAAAGAATTTTGTTTTTCTTTCTACAAAGTTTTGAATTTTTTTCCCAATTCTAGTTTTGAATAATTTGTGCTTTTTTCTATTTTTATTTTTTTCATTTATGTTTAGGTTTTTGATTTATTATTTAGGCTTTTAGAAATTTTAAGCATACAATAAATTACAATAAAATATACTTAATTTAACATTATTATCTAATTTAACATGCAAATCAAATATTTCAAAAAAATACAGAATTTAGCAATCATATTAAACATAAAAAAATCCAATACAAAAATACCTTTTGCTTCTCCTCTCTCTCTCTCTCTCTCTCTCTCTCTCTCTCTCTCTCCTGCCTTCTGCTCCTTCTTCTTTTTCTTCTTCTTCTTCTTCTTCTTCTTTTCACCCGCTGTAAAAAATTGACTCCCCAACAACATATATATTTCCATAGACGAATAGGCTTAATGCCAACAACCACCAACCCCAACCCCCTCCCACATTCAATTCCATTATAATTCATCCAACGTCCATACCTAACCGGTCAAGTGGGTTTTACGCACTTTTAAAGGGCGTAAGTTGCGAAAAAAAGCCCTTTAAAAGGGCGTATATTTGCGTTTCCCGCCTTTCCCTTAATAAGAGGAAGAAAAAATTTAAAAAATTGATACATGCCTTATAAAAGGGCGTATATTGCTTGAGAGTTGCTTTTACACCTTTAAAAGGGTTTAAATTTAAAATATGATTTTTATTTTATTTTCAGATAAAATTAGTGTTTACACAATTTTCTCTGGCCAGTTGGGGCTCTATTTGAAAATTTACTAAACTTCGTGTCTTTTATGTGGTTCTTTAGAACTTGAATGCTTCCATTGAAATTTTATGCCAAAATAATAAATTATGTGGTTTTCATCTAGGTTTTCACCTTAAATCTTTTGTACACAAAAATACATCAAAACAATGACAGAAATATCCGTTGCTATCCATCAAAATCATAATGTCGCAAACAAAAATCGGTCGCTAAGACATCTGCGCATAAAGGGACTACGAAGGATCATCTACAAAATTATAGCTATGGAACAGCAGCACAAAAGTTAATCTCTAACTCCGCGATGGACAACGGTACATAGCGATGGATTATGTCACGCCCCGCTCCCAAATATGGTGAGCCGGGTATGCAACATCATCTCCAGGATACGCACCCTATGAATACTTTGTACCCGTAACTGCAATTGTCGCCTGTAAAAATACCAGAATGGAAAATACAAGTAATAGCTATGCACATTTTATTTCCACAAACTATAACTATTATACATATAACTGTTTCTAAGAGTACATTTTACACGTCTTTACATCAAAATACTTATTTACATACTTCGACAGCTACAATATGATATCTGCCGTCATGAAGTTCTCATGATAGTTTACTCCCTGATTTCGTCCTCATTATAAAGAGGCAATATTTCTACAGAGCCTTCGTCTTCCCTAATAAACAATAATAGGTCGTCAGAATGACAGCAAGTCCTCGGTCAATAACGGTTAAAGAAAATGGAAATATGATAAGGTATGAAATGAAATGATTTATAACGAAATTTAGGAAAGTAAGTTTTTACATTCATGCTTTATAAATTGAATTTCCTAATACTATTGTCCTCTTTGTCTAACATAGTAACTCAGACAAGCATATTTGACTACCATGAACAAGAACTAGTCTTTCCTAAATGAAATGCAATTTGGAGAACAACTCTTTGAATATCCACCTAACTAGTTTTCCGACAACAATTCCGTATACCAGGGATCAGGCTGTGACTTGGTGGCACAGTGCTTAGAATCCGGTCCTGCCTCCCTTGGGATTAAATAAGCTAAGTATCCCTTGGACTTAGAAAAATTTACATATTTGATGTTGCCGTCGAAATAGGTGTAAAGATCTGATGGCACGGGGTTTAATCCGACCCTGCCTCCCTTGGGCAAAATAGTAAATTATAACTTGGTGGCACGATTATTAAAATTCGGCCCTGCCTCCCTGGGCATTAAGTGAGCTAAGCCTCACATACTCGATTCGTATGGCCCTACTGAAATAACGTGTAGGCAACTCTAGAGGGGGGTGAATAGAGTTTTTGTCGATAATCACCAAATAAAAATTAACTCTATATGACCTCCACAAACAACTATCAAGATAGTAAATAAATTAGAGAGAAATGCGGAAGTAAATAAAGATCAGAAGAGCATACGCAAACACAGCAGTTTTAACCTGGTTTCCCTCGTGGAGGACTAGTCCAGGCCTGAGAACTCTAGCTCAGGATTAAATCCACTATTTGTGAAATAGTAGTTACATCGCGTGCCTTTTTTCAGAAGAGCACGTCAACTTCTTACAGATTCGCAGTGGCAAAACTTGGAATTGTCCAAGTGACTTTTCTTTCCCTCTTACACACAACTTCTAGCTGATATCGTACTGAGCACCTTGCGCTAAGGAGAGTTGTGGCTTAGGAGATATGGAAGAATGAGGCTTGGAGTAGTAGAGCTTAGAAAGCTTGAATATTTGAAGGTAAGAGATGATTTGAAATGAAAGAATTCAAGCTCTATTTATACTATTCTGGGGAGGCAGAATTCGGCCAGAATTCTGCCCCAAGAATTCAAATTTTCGAACGTTGGACAGCTTGTAGCAAGCAGGCCCTAAAATTAGGGTGCTGGAAATCAGGGGACAGAGTTCGGCCCGAACTCTGTGTGGAGGCAGAGTTCGGCCCGAACTCTGTCTCCAGAAGACAGAATTGGTCCATTGGGCTTTTGGGCTTTGTGGAGCTTGTCTTGGTTCTGGAATTGGTCTGTTTGTATGGTAGAGCTTGGAGAGATATGTCTAGGGGTTGAGATGACTCAGTGCGACTCAACGTACACATTCTCCTAGACTCAATAAAATAAAGATTACAGACTTGAAACAAGTAGGAAAACCAAGAGCCCTGTGATGACGCCTTTCTTCTTATATCTGAGCAGAACTGAAGACATCTTTTTCCTTGACAGCGGTCGTCCAAAGATAAACAGATCTGGAAATCTGAATACCTTTCGGGGGCTTCGCCCCCGAACCTCCGACGGGGGGCGCTGCCCCCTCGACCCCTGTCCGCTGACCGGGCAGCGGAACCCCCGATGCGAGGCCCCAGATAGGTCGCTAGGCAGTTCGGAGAAATCTCTTTGTTTGACGTCGTCTTTGGTCCATCTTGAATTCTTCATTGCCTATGTCCTGGTTTGATCATGTTTGATCATGCTTATTGCATGTCTACAAATACATGTTAGGCCAGCAAAATATGTTGCAGTACGATACAAGCATAGCAATATAATATAGGACAATTATGACAATGCTAAGCAAAATATGTTGCAGTACGATACAAGCATAGCAATATAATATGGGACAATTAGGACAATGCTAAGTTTAAGTAGCAACATGATAGTGAGTATATGAATATTAGTGACATCATTTTGTTAAACTTAACTGATTAGCCATATTCAAAAATACGATGTAATCATTGGGCCAACAATCTCCCCCTTTTTGATTATGGCAAATCGGTTAAGTTTAAGTCAGATATGATAGATGCATGTATCACTAATAAACACATATTACTAGAAAATTGTGTGCTAACTTAAACTTATTTCTCCTCCTTTGACATGATCAAAAAAAGTAAGCTCCCCCGTAAGAGATAAACCAAACTCAAGCATAAGTAAAGGAGGAAGGCATAGACAATCATGATCAAGATATACTAAATGAGGAACAATGGGAGAAGTGTGTAAGGACAAGTATAGAAACTACATACCCAATGTAGAGTGCCAAATAGAAAATAGCTTGTCAGAACACAAATAGTTGGTAAAACTAAAAGAATTTAAAAATAATCAATAGATAGTTTACCAACATGAAATCCAAGAAAGACATCCAAAAGCATAGTATGATATGAAAATATTGCTCTAGATATGGAAGAGAAAAAAAATTCAATCAAAACCCATGGAGATTAGATAATTAAAAAAATAGATATCAAAGAAGAAAGATACCAATTGAGATATTGAACTAGATATCAATTGAAATATATAAACTGGAAACTATGATAGTCACAATTGTCCACAGATAAATAGTAAAACAAAATAAAGGAATGATCAATTTAAAATAGAGCAATTGATATAAAAAGATCTCATTATTTGCAAATCTATTTGCTTATCCAAAATTCATGCATTTGAACTCAATTACCTTATCATGCTATATGAATACCCTTTAGATAAACATGAAGGTAAAGGAGAAAAATGTTTGAGAATAAGAAATTCAGTCAACATAAATGCTCCCCCTCAAACTATTACCAATAGATAAAATCATGAATTTTTGGGTAAGTCCTCAACAAGGAAAGCCAAATTAAACATACAAAGAAAGCCAAATCAAAGAAAGCACAATAGACATCAAGATAAAATACGAAAGTAAATATTAACGAGATGACCCATATAAAAGAGAGGTAATATGATGAAAACAATTGCATATACTCTCATAAACCTTTCATAAAATATTAGTATCCTAATAATGATAAAAAAAATGGGTCAATGATGAACTATGTATACGACATATTAAAGGGTATAAAAGAATTGAACCAATTTATTTGCTCTCCCTTAAAATATGCATATCTAGTTCCAAAGCACTTATAGCAAAAAAAATGATAACTTCAAGATCTAGGGATAAATCAACTATTGATTTCTCCCCCTTGCTCAATGCTATAAAGTCTATAAAATGATAACTTATGAAAAAAAAAATATAAGGCTATAAAAATATCATAGAACGAAAAATATCATCTTTAGAAGAGATATCCAATTAATAGTCACTAAAGATGAACGATCAAAATAATATTTTAATTAAGCACATTTAATCAAAAGATGACATACATTAGCCTATATAGAAGAATCTCATATTTAAATATGATAGATCAATGCATGTTACCTTTTGAGAAGAAGATCATCATGAAAAGAAATAAGGTCCATTAGAAAAATATCATTATGAAAAGGAATAATAAGGTTCATTAGAAAAATATCATCATGAAAAGGAATAATAAGGTCCATTAGAAAAATATCATTATGAAAAGGAATAATAAAGTCCATTAGAAAAATATCATCATGAAAAGGAATAATAAGGTCCTAGAAAAATATCATCATGAAAAGGAATAAAGTCAATTAAATCAATCATGAATATAGCTCAAAAAATAAAACTCAAATATCATGTCCATGATTATCTAATTAAGAAATGATCAACCAATTTATTGCTTTGCATGGACTATTTATGTTTTACCACATATGTACCCATCAACGGGTAATAATCCAACCTTGCTAATACTAAATGAGAAACCAATAAAGTTCAAATAGCAAGAGCATATGTGATAATCCATGAGTAGTCAAAGTAGAGTAATAAATTAACTTGATAACTACATAATTAGATAATATAGGACTAGTCAACCATTATGATCATTTATCAATAAATGTAAACATGATCCAACGAATCTCATCAAGAGAAAATCCTAAATCCATATTTATAATACAATCTTACAAATCGATAAAAAATATGGAGAGCAAAAGTCAATCTCATTTAAATTATTACAGATTTAATCTAAAGAGATGTAATCTGATAATATGATAAAATTATGACTACAAAAGATGAGAGAAGTTTAAAAGATGCTTATCAATGACTAATATGGAAGGAGGTTAAAACGATGAATCACAAACCTCAATGAAAAAAATTTGTCAAACTAATTTTAGAGGCCAAACATATGTATCTAAAAAAGAATGCAAATCACATCAAGAAAATTCATAAATCTTGTTTTTGTAAACTAGCATATCACATATAGATTGAAATTCAATAAGATAGCTAGATGAGTGAAAGTGAACAAAAATTATGTAGCTTAATCAATACATCGTAAATAAGCAAGCTACATAACTAATTAAGATTAATGAGGTAGGCCATTAACAGAATAAATATGCTCATTAAATCTTAAGTCACTAACACTAAAGAAAACATGCTTAAGCATAGAGTTCACAATAAGGGCAATACATTTTGAATAATCAAAATGATTTATATACTCTTTGTTAAGCAAGGACGAAAGTATAAGATAGCAAGTAAATGAATTAGACTCTCATCAAGTAAAAGACAAAAGAGATGTTCATGAAAACACAATAGAGCGCATCTTTTTGTCAAATATTGAGATTAACCCAAGATAATGAAATAATAGAATGATCTAGAGAATGCAAAATATTATAGCCATTTTGAAATAAGTGTATTCTCTAGAAATGGAAAATCTCAACACATAAGCTGAAACCATAATAACTAAGGACATAAGAAGTATGATATATCAATTACATGTATTCTCATGTGCTACAAAACATCATTGGGCAATAATAATAAAATATTTATAGCTCAAATATAAGGCTAGATATGATGAAGTATTCTGGAACTTAGGAGAGGATCCAGAACTAGATAATGGTTGCAAGTAAACCTTAATAAATCTTAAGTCTATAAAGTGTTGATCACTTTGGGTTAGCTGTAGGGGCCGGTTCCCAGCTAGCGGTAGTCCGAAGACTAGTGCACCGTGTCGCTTCAGGCTATTTACACCTGTATAACAGAAGGACCCTTTCGGCTTGTTCCCAAAATGTTCTTTACTTTTAAGAAATTAGATTTAAAAGAATATATGCAACATCATCAAACAACATCAAAGTATAAAAATCCCTATGAATAAGAGAGGTAAATACCCAAATAATAATGAAAGAATGATCATCAAAATTTGCTAAGAGTATTTTTAAAACAAATATTTTCATAATGCACTTATGCAGCAAAATATATAGAAGATACATGCTCAAGATGTGCACTAATAAGTACAATAATTTTAACAAGTAAGGTAAAGCACAAAACCAAGCAATTCTTGAAAGAACTTCCATAAAGTCATGAACAAGACACTAATAAATATTTTCTCTCAATATCCTAACTTGAAGGCATTTGAATAAATAAATATCAACATTTGGAATCAATAATGGCCATTGGATCTATAGTTTGATCAACGGCTGAGGCTGTTTCTGGTTCTGGAACAGCCAGGCCGAATTCGGCCCGAACTCTGGTAAGGGTAGAGTTCGGCCCGAATTCCGGATTCTGGTGACAGAACTGGAATCAGGCTGAAAATTGGTTAAGCGAAAAAGATCAAAATAAGATTGAAAGACATGTATCCATAAAGTCAACAAATAAAAGCCAATAAGATATCATAAAAAAAGACTTTAAGGAATAAGCTAATTGATTCAAGTAGAGATAACACAAATTTAGTCAAAAGAATCAATAGCAAATTATAAGGTAAGCACAAGTATGAATAAATACTCTTCAAAATAATAAGAAACTTGAGCTTAACTCATATGCCCACAAAAAGATATTTATAGAAAAATAGATATCAATATAAGAAATACATGAACTACATAGAAAAATAAATATATTCATGTATCATTAATAAATATTGAAAACCATCACAAATTAAATAAAATGTATAAATAAACTTTATTGGGCAGAGACTTAATAGATTCTTAAGA
This sequence comes from Iris pallida, assembly GCA_029216955.1. Lineage (NCBI taxonomy): Eukaryota > Viridiplantae > Streptophyta > Magnoliopsida > Asparagales > Iridaceae > Iris > Iris pallida. Next base: position 19,832,639 of record JANAVB010015000.1, on the reverse strand, counting down.
GGATAATCAAAATAAAACATGAGAATCAATAATGAATATATTATGTAAGCACAAGGTTAAAACGAAGTATAAGTATATACTTATCAAGTGATAAGAAGCTTGTGCTAAACACATATATTCACAAATACCAATGATATACTAAATACAAATTGGCAAGAAGTAACTATCTCAAAACTTTTAAAGATGAAGAGTTAAAATCATATTAACTCAAATCAAAACCAAGGTCATATGGACTAGAGTGATATGCATGCTTTATAAATAAGGATAAAGATTAACTAGCATGCATATATAAATGTGTCATACTACTAGCAAATGAGTGATAAACTACATAGTGTGAACTAATCATTTAAGCTAAGTAACCAGTCATGCTAGATAAAAAAATAATAAAAAAAATTAACTAAGCATGATAGTATTATATCTAACATTAATTTATATAATAAGCAACCAAAGGATGTCAATGTGAGCTAGTAGCAAGACATCAAGAGAAACATGCTAAATTCTACAAATATAAACCATTTAAAGAGAATCGTTAGCATGTTACCAAAGTGGCTCTAGTGGCCACACTTGTGTTGGTGAAATTGCTTGGAAGATGACCTTTGAGCTTTGCAACCACCAACACACTTTCTCGGTGCTATGTCCTGATACAAGTAGCTCCACCTATAATATTAGGTGAAGACTTTGGTATCCAAATAAACTTGGATCCACATTTATTAGCTTTAGGGACCCATATACTATTTACTCTAGCATTGGTAGAAAAACTCCTACGAATAGGACAAGTTACACTCATGTGTCCAATACGAGAGCAATAGAAGCACCTAATACTAGTGTGTGCACATGTATCGGAATGAGCATGATTATGAACATGTGACATACTAGAATGATGAATATCTCTAGAGTGAGCATGCATGGATTTGGTCATAAGACTATCATGTTCTAATAGCAAATCATTATGCACACAAGTAAGAGAATCACTATGCATGGATTTGGTCTTAAGAATATCATGTTCTAATAGCAAATCATTATGCAAACAAGTAAGAGAATCAAATTTAGCATTTAAAGCATAATTCTCTTTTTCAAATAAAGCAATTCTAGAAATAAAATCATCATTTTGTTTCTTTAAAGAGTCAATAGAAGAATCATGCAAATGATTTAGCTCATGTGCTTGCTTCTTAAGATCTTCTATTGATGAGGAAAGAGATTTGATTTTCAAAATTAAAGAATCATTCAAACTCTTTAAAGAAACACAAGATGAGTTTTGAGAGTCAACTCTAGATAATAAAATATTGTTTTCATTTCTCAAAAACTCATTAGCTTCTTCTAAATGAATAACCTTTTCTACAAGTTCTTCATTTGTAGAATGAAAAGCCTTAGCAAACTTTAAGGATTGGTTAGCCATGGCTTTCCACTTAGAGCACTTATTGCATTTAGAAGAAACATGATGGTCTGTGCTACTAGAAGTAAAACCCTCTTCATCGGAGGAGGAAGAATACGATGCCATACACAAATAAACAAGGATCTACTCTAAGGATGTTAAGCCTAACAATAGAGACCTTGCTCTGATACCAATTGAAATAACGTGTAGGCAACTCTATAGGGGGGTAAATAGAGTTTGTGTCGATAATCACCAAATAAAAATTAACTCTATATCACCTCCACAAACAACTATCAAGATAGTAAATAAATCAGAGAGAAATACAGAAGTAAATAAAGATCAGAAGAGCATACGCAAACACAGCAGTTTTAACCTGGTTTTCCTCGTGGAGGACTAGTCCAGGCCTGAGAACTCTAGCTCAGGATTAAATCCACTATTTGTGAAATAGTAGTTATACCCCGTGCCTTTTCTTCAGAAGAGCGCGTCAACTTCTTACAGATTCGCAGTGGCGAAACTTGGAATTGTCCAAGTGACTTTTCTTTCCCTCTTGCACACAACTTCTAGCTGATATCGCACTGAGCACCTTGGGCTAAGGAGAGTTGTGGCTTAGGAGATATGGAAGAATGAGGCTTGGAGTAGTAGAGCTTAGAAAGCTTGAATATTTGAAGGTAAGAGATGATTTGAAATGAAAGAATTCAAGCTCTATTTATACTACCCTGGGGAGGCAGAATTCGGCCAGAATTCTGCCCCAAGAATTCAAATTTTCGAACGTTGGACAGCTTGTAGCAAGCAGGCCCTAAAAATCAGGGTGCTGGAAATCAGGGGACAGAGTTCGGCCCGAACTCTGTGTGGAGGCAGAGTTCGACCCGAATTCTATCTGCAGAAGACAGAATTGGTCCATTGGGTTTTTGGGCTTTGTAGAGCTTGGCTTGGTTCTGGAATTGGTCTGTTTGTATGGTAGAGCTTGGAGAGATATGTCTAGGGGTTGAGATGACTCAGTGCGACTCAACGTACACATTCTCCTAGACTCAATAAAATGAAGATTACAGACTTGGAACAAGTAGGAAAACTAAGAGCCCTGTGATGACGCCTTTCTTCTGATATCTGAGCAGAACTGAAGACATCTTTTTCCTTGACAGCGGTCGTCCAAAGATAAACAGATCTGGAAATCTGAATACCTTTCGGGGGCTTCGCCCCCGAACCCCCGACGGGGGGCGCTGCCCCCTCGACCCCTGTCCGCTGACCGGGCAGCGGAACCGCCGATGTGCGGCCACAGATAGGTCGCTAGGCGGTTCGGAGAAATCTCTTTGTTTGACGTCGTCTTTGGTCCATCTTGAATTCTTCATTGCCTATGTCCTGGTTTGATCATGTTTGATCATGCTTATTGCATGTCTACAAATACATGTTAGGCCAGCAAAATATGTTGCAGTACGATACAAGCATAGCAATATAATATAGGACAATTAGGACAATGCTAAGCAAAATATGTTGCAGTACGATACAAGCATAGCAATATAATATGGGACAATTAGGACAATGCTAAGTTTAAGTAGCAACATGATAGTGAGTATATGAATATTAGTGACATCATTTTGTTAAACTTAACTGATTAGCCATATTCAAAAATATGATGTAATCATTGGGCCAACACCTACGAATGAGTTTACATACTGATCAGCTTTTGGTTATAATTATGTTGCGGAACTATTTAAGTGATATTCGGGTTGTTCTCCCCCACCCAATGCATTCTAACCCACAATTGTAAATTGTTCAATTTCTAGTTTAAACTTTCACATAGTAGATAGTATCTCATAGTAATTGTTTCTTGATTAAATTGATTAAAATGTTGAGAGTCTGTTGCTAATTAAAGTGGCAACAAAAGTTTTAGGGTTAGGAGTATCATCAATATTTTCGAAACTCTCTAAATTTTGCTAACTCCCGAAATTATTGAAAATTTTGGCAGAGTCTCCTTTGTATTTGTTGACTCCGAAAATTTTATAATAGATAAAATATAATAATTGGACACGCCGACCCCTTCGGTGGAGCAACCCTCGACACCGGTACCACGTAATTTATATATCCTCGGGTACGTTGACCCCTTCGGTGGAGAAACTTTCAACACCGAAACTCACGCAATTATTATATATGTAGTTAAATTTAAAGTTTTCTTACCTTAGCAAAATAAATAGGCAATCAAGCAATTTATTTTGGTTTTTCCTTTCAAAAAATTATCCAAAACGAAATGGTTAGTAACACAATAATACCAAGGTATAAATTTTCAAACATAATCACATACTAAGTAATTTTGTATACTTGTGATATTGGCTAAATTAAATCTAAGAGTTCAACTTTAACTCACACTTGCTATATAACATAATTTAGCTTCTTGAAAATGCCAAAGAAGTTTTAAAATTGAGAATTAGTAAGTGCAGGGTTACCCTAACATATATGTACCCATAAATAGCCATTTTAACTAAATAGTTGTGTCAAAACATGTCAATTTGGTATATTTATTTAATACGGACATAATTGAAGCGTTATGTTAAATTGACAACTTATTGATCTTACACATTCAGGATTAACCCGAAAATACACATATCATACTAAGGAATGTAAGTTCCATGTATAAATTTAATAATAAAATAAAAATTGTGTATAGGTTGTGTCCGCAAGTGGTGCTAAGATTTACAAATGTCCACAATAATATAAATTCGTGGGTTGTGTCCACGTATTGTGTCAAGGTATATATATATACATATATATATATATATATATATATATATATATATATATATATATATATATATATATATATATATATATATATATAGGTGTTCTCATGCATATATATATATATATATATATATATATATATTGGAAACACTAGAATTTATTGAGACTAAACAGGAAACAGCAAAACATCACACACATAATTCGAATTTCCACGAAATTCGAATTTCAATAGGGAAAACTTAAAAAGGAAAAAAAGGGGGAAAAGGACACGGGCGCAAGGCCCGAGGGAACGCTCGGTCCGCTCGGGAGCGGGGCCCGAGGCGACCGAGCCAGCGCGCTTCCCGGGGTGACGCCTGGCCTAATGTGCACGCTGGAGGGCGCACACCTCGAGGCCAGCCAGCGCGGGAGGGGGGTAGAGACTCCGGAGGTGGATCACGACGAGGGCCGCCGGACGGGAGCGCTCGGCCGGGAGGGGCGGGCACGGCCTCGCGGGATGGAGCGGAGGGCGGAGAGGGAAGGCCACGGGTAGGAGGCAAAACGCGGGAGGGGGCGGCTCGAAGCGGTCGGCGCGGCTGGCAGGGGCTCCGGCCGACCTGAGGAAGCGAGTGGGCTTCTGAGAGGAGGGCCTCTGCTGGGAGGGGAGGCCGATACAGTGGAGAGGGGGAGGGCAGGCGGCAGGGGGGCCTCTGCCGGCCAGGGGACCACCGCGGCTGCTGCGGCTTACGTCGGCGAGGGAGGGCTACGGGGCCGACCCTGGCGAAGGAGACGGATGGGAAAACCCCGACGGGCGAGGGGGAGCGAATCGCCGGGAGGAGAGCGGAGGGTGGGGGCTCCGGCCAACCTGAAGAAAGGAGCGCCGACCGAGGGTCTCAGGCGGCGACCTAGCAGTAGGTGTGTGACCCCCACTACGACGCATAAGTGAGACCGGCTCCTCCGGGGACGGAGGATGGCCAGTGGCCCGCGGCCGCCTGGGCAGGGACGGAGATCCAGTACCACCGCAGGGTGGAGGGGTCTTGCCAGTAGGCCCCCACCGGAGAGGAAGGAGTCAGGGCTGAGCGGGCGACAGGAGGGGGGAGGTAGCCCGAGGGAGGCGCGGAAGAGCGGAACTCCGGGATGACGTCCGCGCCCGAAGCGGGGGGAGGCGGAACTGAGGCGGTGGGGAGGCCTTCATCCGAGGCGGGGAGAGGGGCTGGAGGGGGAGGCGTCAGGAGGAAGGCGGCTGACTGGGCGGGGGACTCCTCGGCCGGAGGAGCTGCAGGACCCGGACCCGACGGAGGATCCGAATGGTTCGAAGGGGTCGAACCCGACGGAGCGGGGCTGGGCTCCGGAGCCGCGGGGGCGCCGAGCGTCGAGGGAGGGGGAGGCATCAAGGCGAGCACAGCCTGAGGCCCGAAGGACCAGCTCAGGATGGGGGAAGCGGTGGGTGGAGCCGCAGCCGACTGGGAGGGTGGCACAACGGGAGGGACGGCGGCAGGGAGGCGTTGCGGACCGAAAGCAGGCCACGCAACGCGCAAGACACCAATGGGGGCTGGCGAAGGGCCGAGGAGGGATGGTGCCGGTGATGGCCGCAGGAGCCGAGCGCGGCGATGCCTCCGACGCCGGGGATGGCGGCTGTGCCGAGGAGGGAAAAGGAAGGGGGATGGTCCCCCGCACATCGGGCAAACGCCTCCTCGCGGGAGGGGCGCCTGGAGGGAACCCGGCCGACCATAAGGACAGAAGGGGCCGGGGAAGAAGGGAGACACCCAGCGGGGGGGGGGGTGGCGGCCGAAGGCGGCCGGCCACCGACCGGGGCCGAGGGGGTTGTACTCAGGAAGCGGGAACGCTCTATCCTGAGGAATCCAAGTCCACATGTTTTTATTATATATATATATATATATATATATATATATATATATATATAAATATATATATATATATCACAAAAAAATTTGATTCGAAGTGTCCATCCATTCCGTGTCCTACATATTGTGTCCAATTTATACATGCATACATTAATTTGTGTCGATAAGTGTGTTGTGTCCATAAGTGTATTGTATCCCTAAGTGTGTTATGTCAATTTATTTGGATTGCCCCTGAATTTCATAATTTCAGAAAATAAAGCTAAATGGTATTGGTTCATGACAAATATGCTATCAAATACAAAAATTTCAAAGGAAAAGAGGGGGGGACTTGCCTTTGTTGATGAAGACCTAGGTGTTCTTCCAACTCTCCCCTAACATAACCCAAATCAAAGATTTAAATTATATATACACACATTCATATATAATTAAACCTAGTTTTGACCTAGGTTTTGAAATTGAAAGAGAAGGAGGTGGAAATGGGGGTTCTACCTAGGCTTTGAGGAAGTGAAGGAGGATAAGAATGAGGTGGTACTGGAGGGGCGTGGCCGACGGGCGGCGGTGGCCGGCGCCGGCACCGGCGGCGTCATCAGCTGCAGTAGTAGCAATAGCAGTGCAGCAGCAGTAGCAGCAGCAGCAAGGAGCAGTAGCAGCAGTGAGAGGGAAGGAGAGAGGGTGGCGTGTGGAGGAAGTGAAGAGGAATGGAGAGAATGAGAAAAAATAAAGGAAGAAGGTGTTTAGGTGTCATATGAAGGGGGTTCCTCTCATGCACCCTAGCCATGTGGCAAGGCAAGTGCCACCTAGTCTAGGAATGTGACACCTATCCCCCCATAGGTTGCCACATGTCCCTATGAGGTGGCACACTCCCTAAATGAAATTTGTGAAATTTGCTTAGGCCAAAATACAAAGTTTGTATAAAAGTGTAAATGAAACTTTATTATTATTATATTACCATTTGTTATTTATATTATTATTAGGAATTTGATTAGGGCATAACATATTTTAGGGACATCACATTCCATCACTGAAGGGGTAATTGTGTATTAGATACATAATTTATCAACAGCGGGTTATCACGTCGTTATTCCATCGTCAATTGGATCATTTGTGAGTCTCACACATGATTCAACCCTAGTGACAGATTACGATGTCACTACTCCGTCGCTTATCCATCGCTAAAGGGATAAATTCATGTTTTGCATAAACGGCTATTTTTTATGTACTAAGATGCACAACAATCACAACAGAAAGATTATAAGAATATAGTCAAATATAGAGTAAATCACAATAATTACGACAAAATGTAGTACAAAGTAAATACATCCACATTACATAGATACAACGATTGAGTCTAATAAAATTATCGTACTAATCAAGTCTCAGACGAATATAGAAAAATTTAGGGTCCTTCTCCTAGCGATGACACAATGCTGGTATATGGCTAGTATAACTTAGTCAGATCTGGTTTAACTGGAAAATTATTTTGGCATTTAATCGTTGTGCATGGAGAATATTTCCTATCCATGGATTTGTTTCTGTTGGAATAAGTCCAAAATCAAGTAGATTGTGTCTTGGTAAATGAACTCTATATAAGAGTCCATTATCATTATTTCCACAGTTTTGTTCTTTGGTTTTGATGATTGCATTTTGATTGTTGTTTTATATGAATGTTATTATCATTCGCTTTCATCGTTTTCTGCATTTAGTTTCAGGATTCTAAGAGAAAGATAAAAAAAAAGGTAGAAGAAGCGTACTAATCCGATGTTTGTGTCATTGCAGTAGGATGCATAACTAAGACTTGATCGTTGTGAAGTAGTTATCCTTCTCTTGGCAAATTCTCTAATCGGTGGGTGGTTCTGGCCCTTCTTTTTTTTCATGCCTTAATAAAATAATTATCTTTTGTTTTCCTGCAACATCTTTTGATCGATGATGTCTTAGATAATGATAAAGATAAAAGAAACCACATGTATATTTTTATTGCTAATGAGTGGAACACTGAAACGGTAATCCTTACCCTTTTCGTCCACAATACGGCTTTATTTTTGTACGAGAAACATACTTTATGAACTTTATATGGAAAGCGTTATGAAATGGTTTTGTACCATGAAATAATTGACAATATTTGGGACCAACGGGTGTGATAACTCTGGATGGGAATTGAGAACTCGAGTAATGTGATGTATAAGTATAGATTTAAAGTTACATTTGTATTTACTTTCAGCTTCTATTGTCATGCAAGATATATTTTATAGTTAAGTTGAACACGCATTTGCATGTTCATGGACAACTTGTGCACAAGGTTTGGTATTTTATTTCGAACGGTATCTGGGGCATTAGGACCGTATCGACCTAAAAGAAAATTATTTCGACGTGCTAATAGACACGAGGTATTTTGGTACGTACCTTCATTGAGACGAGGTAATCGCTCTTAAAGGGCACATCACAATACCATGGAAAAGACCTTCGTGGTGTTGAAATCACCAATAACTGTCATGTAAATAGGCTACATTGCTAATAATCGATTATTTCTGCAAGGGCGGTAAGTGTTATTCCTTGTTTTGCAGGAATGAACAAGTTGTTTCATGCTTATATTCTGTATTATTGATAATGAAATATTAGTAGACCCTAGTCCATATTAGAAAAATCATTCTAATCATTATACACTTCACATATATAATATATTGGTTATAGGAGTTGGGTTGGTACTGCTCACCAGTCCATTCCCCAATGTACTAACCCCCTCCTCCGTAGGTGTTGGGAACAATGCGGATGCTCAAGGACGATAAAGGACTCGTGAAACATTTTAAATTTTTTCATGTTCAAAGTACTTGAAGTTATTTTCTTTAGAAGGCATTTCGATTGCAATGTAATAAAAGAGGCATGATATATGAAATAATCATATTATTTCATGATAGCATGTCAGCTTGTTATTTATTTCATGGACTGGAAGCCGAGAGGATATTACAATTGTATTGAGAAATGTATTCTGCTACAAGACTTTAATAGAAGATCTATTTTATTCCTATATTGTGTCTTCAACTTTCTATTGGCATGTTCCTTCAACCCTAAATTCAAATAGTTTATTACACGTTTACAGTCATACCTTGTACAAGTACAATTTAGACTTATACGGTATTATATCCGGTGATGACTTATAAATTCGACAGAATCGGGCTGTAACATACAATGGAGTCCAAATATAAGTATAGCAATGATGAACAATACAAGAATACATAAAATCACTATGAATTCGGAGGTAGTGGTGGTTGGTACTAGTGGATTCGCATCAAGTGTAGTGCTCCGATTATGTTGCATATGGTGTGGGCTAGTGGTCGGAATATCTGAGTCAGAATAAGATAATAAGGAAACCTTGTCGGTATCGATTGATCAGGATGGTGAATTAAGACCTTTTCCTTATTATGGGGTAGATGCTATAGAAATTGTGCCCAAGATGCAATAGATTGTGTCTTGGAGAAAGAATTCTTTGTAAGATTCTCTGTCTCAAGACCCTTGCACTGTTGGTTTTCGATGTCGCTTTCATTGTTGGTTTTTATGATGAATTTTCTTAGATGTTTTCGACGAATATTTTCATGGCTTAATTTCTTTATCTTCACATTCATATCGAATTACTGAGAGAAAGAGAAGCAGAATTCTGAATCGTTGTTGTTGTGAAAGCAGGTGAACAAGTAAATGGATCTTAAAGTCGTGTGGAAGATCTCTTTCTTACGGTAGTTCACAAATAAATGAGTGGCTTTTATCCTTCGACGATCCTTTATCATCAGGCTTTATGAAGAATGACTTGTTATTGCGTATGGTGCTAATCAATAATACCTAGTAAGAACCCATAAAGATAATGAAAGTTAAATAATCATATTTCCAGTAAATTGTTGTAAATTAAGTAATCAATTGTATGTCATTGAAAGAAATGTTGGACATGTGGAGCAAAGTTCCAAGATTTGGGTAGTTAGTATATCGAGCTACGACTCGAAAGATATATGGTAACTTAGATGATAAGTCCCTAGATTGTGCAGGAAAGTCCCTAGAATAGGTAGTTGGTATTACGGGCTATATGACTCTAGGCAATGTAACAAGACAAATAAGAACTATGACATATCTATTAAGTTTTCCATTGTCATGCATGATATGTTTTCTTAGTAGCTAGTTTGCATATGCATGCATGGTCATGGACAACATGTGCACAAGGTTTAGTTCACCGAAACGGTACTCAAGGGCCACGAAATCGATTTGGACTAGGTATGAACAAGATAGTGTTGAAGTACTAGCAGAGGTGATCCGAAAGCCGTCCGGAGGGCTAGCTACCTGTCGTTGAAGTGAAACCGTCTGACTACGTAGTCCAAGATAGAGTGTAGTCAGTGACCTTCATATAGACAAGTGTCATAGCTAACAATGTTTTATGTAGGCAGAGTAAGTATTATTATTGATATACAAGGAAGGAAATCGACCGTGAGTAAGTTTCACCGAATTGGTAGAAAATTATAGATTGCTTTTATCCTATCATATGAATTGTTAATGGACTCTAAGACAAGATAGCAAGATAACAAATAATAGAGTTATTCTCATATAAATTTACACTGTTGATTAAAGACGACATTGGTTACGGCCGCTCACAGTACACGACAATGTACTAATCCACGTCTCCACGGGCGTTGGAAACTTGGTTGGAGATCAAAGACAATAGAGGCTCCTGTCCTACTCTTAAGAAGAATTGCACTCTTAGCTTGAAGCTTCCAAGTGGAGAAGAAAACATCACGAAAGGTGTATTTAAGTTTTATTTTAACAAGGGATATGATGTATGGAACAATTGTATCTCATTTCAATATTTTTACAAGTTGTAAGTCAAGTTTGTCATTTTTACTCTGATGTTTAAGAGCCTTATATTTTTCGTTGCAAAATTATCAATAATGAATTTCTTTCATTTCTATATGTGCATTTAATTTTTTTCATGTCCCACTGCAAATTCTTTACATATTTACATTTTATAAAATGAACACTAGCATAAATCAGGCTTGTTCAACATCACGCCTAGTGGCAACCTTTTAATTCAGTGAAATCGGGAAGTGACATCCAGTCCGTAAAGAATGCCATGAACATATGCTGGATGACCTCCGTAACGACATGAGAGTAGGAGGAGACATTCTCTGTAAATGCTCTCTTACTATCCTTTGAAGACTATGCAATACTCTGCATCCCCTCCCAATTAGACTGAGCAGGAGCAAGAGGAGGATCAGTTGCAAAATATGTAGGTGGATGAGCTCTGGAGTATACCTATCATAGTTGTGTACCCGTAGATAATGTTATATCAAATACGATATCTTATGCTTATCTATACATTATTTCTATTTTAAATTATCTATTTGTTTGTGGGTTAAATTCCTATTTGTAATTATGTTTAGAAATTGATTCTCACTTTAAATATCAAATTTTCGTAAATTAAAAACAAAATTTGCAATTAAACCCCTCATTTAACTTTACAATTTCAAAAGTTATTCGGCTTATTCGGTTGTACTATTTCTATTATTTAATATGTCATGCTCAAAGTTGGAATTGTGATTAAATTATATTAAAATAGGCGGCCGAAAGTTGGACTAGTTGTTAAATTACTAAAGTTGGACTTCAAAATACATATATAGAATTATCGTTTTCAAAATATACACATAAATATATAAATTTTTAATAAAGAATTGAAGGTATTTGCATAATTGCACAAATTTATTGGTTTTTCGTTTTGGACAAAAACCGAAATCCAGAATCAAAACCGAGTAAATTTTTATTGTATTTTCAAAACCAAAATTGAACCAAATTTTTTTTCAAATCGAACTGAATCTCTTATTCGATTCGGCTCGATTTTTTATTTTATTATAATAGTGTTTTTGAAACAATGGATAATTGTGGCGAACTCGCCTCCCCTGGGACTCGAACTCCGACCATTGGACCACATGCATCTCTCTTAACCACTAGGCTAGAGATCATTTGCGGTTTTATTATTATAATAGTGAGTGGAGGAAAACCTCTCAAACAACTTATTCTACATAGAATTTGTTTTAATTCATATGGCTGTTGATTAAAACTCTAGATTAACAACCAGGGCTAAGGGCTATGTTTCTATATCATTCATTATATGCGTATGCAGGTTGAACGCACATTCATTTATGGGTTCATTTATGGGCCAAGAGATCCTATAATGAGACCGGGAAAATATTAAAGAAATTTGTATTTCAAATGCATAAAAACCTGAAATTAACTTTCATAAATGCATATTATATTGTTTGCATGAAATAAGTTTCTAAAAATTTATAATTACATACCTTGTAGCTGATTGCATACAATTTTGCAGTGACATATTTAGAGGACTAAGGAGGATATTCAATAAATGAAGTAAAAGATTGGGGAAGAAAAACTTAAGAAAAGCAGTTGGAAATTTCTTGCTGAATTAAAAATATAGTTTCCAACTTTGGGGTCAAACTCTCGCAAATATGTTTTTTTAATTTCCTTACACGCATGACAATTAAAAATCTGTGAGATTTTTCTTTTACTTTTCCTTCCAATGGTCCTCAACAATTAAGGTTGTGTTTGGTTCATTGTAATGTAATCGTAATCGTACTGGTAATGTAATTTAATTTGTAATGTAATAGAGTTACAATTACATTACTATATTTGGTTGAAACATATAATTAAACCATATAATGTAATGTCAATTGCATTTATATGTTTGGTTGACAACGTAATGTAATTGAGTTTCTAATTTAATATTTTTTAAATACAACAAAAAAAGTAGACAAATAAAAAATTTCAAAAAGAAAAAAAGGAAAAAATTAAAAATAAGTAATAAATAATTAAAGGAAAAAGATTATTTTGTCCTTCTGCTAAAGAAGACAAAAATTGACCACAAATGAAAAAACCACAAAAAACAAAAAAAAAACAAGAATGACAAACGAACCAAAACAAAACAAAAACAACCAAAAACGGAAAAAAAAATCAACACAGACAAAAAAGGGAGAAAAATCATCAAAAGTGACGAAAAATGATCAAAATGACCAAAAACAAAAAATACCCAAAAACAACAGAAATGAAAAAAAAAGGACTAAAAGCAAAAAATGACTAAAAGCAAAAAACGAACAATAGGACCAAAAAGGATCAAAAAAAACAACACAAACAACCAAAAAAAAAAGAAAAGGGATAAAGAAAGTATGAAAAATGACGAAAACAATCAAAAAATACCAAAAAAGAACAAACAAAAACGAGCAAAAAATGGAAACAAAAACGACACAAAAAAGATTAAAAAGTTCAAAAATACGACTAAAAATGAAAAAAAAAAGGGCAAAAAATGAGAAACGATGACAAAACTGATAAAAATAATATGCAAAAACGACAATAATCGAACAAAAACGACTAAATACGATAAAAAAATGCAAATAAGAGCAGAAACAATAAAAAAACGTGCAAAAACGAAAAAAATAAAGTGCAAAATCGACCAAAAATAATAAAAACCCATGCAAAAATGTGAAAAAGGCAAAAAAAAGAAGTGCAAAACCGATAAAAAAAATGATAAAAATCCGTGCAAAATCGACCAAAAATAATAAAAACGTGCAAAAAAGCCAAAAAAGACCAAAAACGATAAAAAAAAAAACATGTAAAAATAGTCAAAAACGTACAAAATGAACCAAAAATGATAACAAACGTGCAAAATCGACCAAAAAAAGAAAAATGTGCAAAAGCAACCAAAAATGATATAAAAAAGTGCAAAAAACAGTCGAAACCGCAAAAAAGTACAAAATCTACCAAATACGAAAAAAGGTGCAAAAATGGCAAAAAAGTTCAAAATCGACCAAAAACGATAAAAAAGTTCAAAAGTGACCCAAAACGATAATTAAATGTGCAAAAGGTCAAAAACCGTAAAAAGCACAAAATTGACCAAAAACGATAAAAGAAAGTGCAAGAACGGCAAAAAATGTGCAAACTCGACAAAAAAAGGTTAAAAAGTGCAAAACCGGCCAAAAGCGACCAAAAATGATAAAAAATGTGCAAAATAGTCAAAAAGGCACAAAATAGGCCAAAAATGTGAAAAAACGGCAAAAAAGTTCAAAACTGGCCACAAAAAAGGCAAAATACATGCAAAATCGGCCAAAAAAGGTCGAAAAAGGTCAAAAAAACGTGCAAAAACGACCAATAATTGAATAAGAGAAAAAAGGTCCAAAACGAGCAAAATCGGGACGAAAAAATTAAACAAAAACGACCAAAAATGACCAAAAAGGGAGAGAAAGTCAAAAAAGGAACAAACGACCAAATTACAGTGTACCAACCTTCTTCGTAAGTTCTAATGTAATCGCGATTACATCAAGGTGTTGGATGGGTCGGTCTAGGCCGACCCGGGCCCAGGTCAAATCGGGTTTGACCGGGCCCGGTCCGGGCCGGGCTCAGACCGTGAGCGAAAGCGGGCTGGGCCGGGCTAACCCGGAGGGGAATGGCTGGACATAGCCCGGACCCGAGGACCGATTTGGTCGGGCCGGGCCGGGCCGGTTCAGCGGTGGACCGATCGTCCCTGTTTGAGTTAGGAAAACCCAAAAACCAAAATGATTTGCTTTCTAAAAAAAAATTGAATGACCAAGTAAAATAATTCATAAACTGCGGTAAATGACTAATACATATACTGCGATTAATGACTTATACAACATTTTAAAGACTCATACAAGATTACTAGTACATAAACTGCGATTAATGAATGATACAAGATTTCAAGTACATAAACTGTGATTAATGACTAATACAAGATTTCTAGATGTTGATACATGATTTTAAATGTCGGCGTAGCTTCCCTATACCATGGCTATGGTCCTATTTTATTTGTTTCCTACAATGCAAACTTTCAACAAGAACTTTAGTAGTGTATCTTCTTTCGGTACCGCCACTTGCACGACGCTCATCTTAAACTCCGCTAAAATGATGCCAAATTTTTGAATCATCTAACGGTGCCGGATGAGGTTGCTATTGCGGATCTTGCGGTTGCTGCGGTAGTTGGTCATTATCTATGATACAGATCGTCTCTTCACAGGAGTTTGCTTGTAAAAATTGTAAGAGAAAGAAATTGTGGTGTGATTAAGTTTAAAGATTTATGGCCTATTTATAGTTTTTTATGCAAAATGACCTATTTTACCCCCAAAAAGAGTTGTTCAAAGGGTATTTTTGGTTATTTCAAGCAAAATGACAAAAATACCCTTCCAATTATCAAAAAACAGCAAGTAAAATGGTCATTTGGCATTCCAACATTTAAAAACCTAAAAAAATTCAAAAAATCGGCCGAACCGGGCCTCGACCGGTCCGGTGCGGTCCGGGTCGGCCCGGTCGGGCTTGGGGGGTTTGCCCGGCCTGGACCCGCGCTCAAACCGGGCTAGTGGGTCAGGAAGATAGGCCCGACCTGCACATATATAGGGGTGGTTCGGGTCGGTCCGGGTCGTTGACCGGGCTCGGGCCGACCCGCCTGAGTTTGACCGGGTTGGACTCAAGCCGGGGACCGGGCCGATTACATAGGTTTTATGGTGTAATTGATTTTAGAAGAAATTGATGTAATATAATCAAACTTGTAATCGCGATTACATTACATCTAAATTTTTTTGTCCAACCAAACACCCGAGTTAGATTGACAACGTAATGCCAATTACATTACGTTGTTCAATTCTGCAAACCAAATGGGCCCTAAGTATTTACCATTTTGCCCAGTATCTCTCATATATTTAGTAGTTAGAATTGTTTTAATTTTTAATAAGATTAATTTATATTCTATGTTTTTTTGGGTATGAATTTAGGGTTATTCATTACTTATAAATTTAGGGTTTGATACAAGACCAATTTGATAGGTTCTTTTAAACGGCACCACCAAGAAAGAAAAGAAGAACGCTTCTTTATTTATTTTTGGCTTAATTGCAATTTGATACCCTCAACTATTCTTGTTTTCAACTTGACACCCTAAACTTTTTTTACTCGACAACTTGCTACCATCAACTATTTAATATTTTCAATTGATACCCAAAATTTCAAAAAGCACAAAATTATTCTTCCCCGTCACTTTTCAACAGAACCCAACCACTCTTCCCTCCCCCCTGCCGGCTGACCACTCCTCCGCACCCCACCACCGCCCCTCCAGCCACCCTCGACCCCCCAACCCCGCCCCCTCCAGCCACCTTCGCCCCCTTCCTGCCCCACCGCCATCCCTGCTCCTCCCAGCCCGGCTGCACCACCTCCCCCACTCTCCAGGCGCACACGGTGGCTGAAGGGAGAGGGGGGTGGACGGGTGGCCGGAGGGTGCGGGGGGAGGGGTAGGGGTCGAAAGGGGACGGACGGGTGGCCGGAGGGGGGCCAGGTGGTCGGAGGGGGGCGACGAGGGGATGGTTTGGGGGCGGGGTTAGGGGGTGTAGTTTTAAGTTTAGATTAGGGGTATTTTCGTTCAAATTTTTTTTAGGGTATTAAGTTGTTACAAAAAAAAGCTTAGGGTATAAAGTTGAAAAACAGAAATAGTTGAGGGTATCAAGATGCAATTAAGCCTTTATTTTTCAATAAGAAAGATGATAATGGTTCATCTCCTTAAAAATAAGCATTATCCATATGTCGTTGAAACTTTACCTCCTATTTTGGAACGAGCTTTGCTATGCCTACAACCAAATGCTTACAATCCCCTTACAACTGCCACGTGTCGGACTTCAATTAGAGGAGAAGGGGAAGTGGTGTGGTCGGGTGGATCCCATATAGCAGGGGATGAGCGTGGAGGTTGGACCCGATGGGACCCATGTGTAAGGGGTGGGAGAGTGTTAGACCCGATGAGACCTATGTATAAGGGGTAGGAGAGAGAGGTTATAAGAAGGTTGTAAGTATTTGGTTGTAGACTTAGCATTTTCCTTTTGGAACAACCTGCTCAACCATAAGTGCTGAAAAATATAGTTTGATGGACTGAATATTAAAATATGCCCAAGACTTCGTAAGCCAATATATGAGCATCCATTAATCATCAATAATATGATATTAGACTTGCTTATATAAGAGCAGGGGCTTTTCTGCCTAAACTCTATAGTATCTAGCAATGATGATAGGAACACAAAATAGGCAATTTCAATTCATTTTAGTTTAAGCAATTTCATTGTATAGAATATTCACTTGCAAACGATAAAGCATTATGTTTTCTGTGCTTCCTTTTTTTAGTCCAAAAATCATAAATCAGGGATTCATTATGTACTACTTACATATGGATCTAATAATTGGAAGAGAGTTAATGATGGAAATAATTGTCCTATTTTTAGATTATTTCTATATATGTAGTAAGTGTGAAAAATATGTGCCAGAGTTAATGAAGCCGAATCTCCATATTGATAAAGTAATTAATGCTCAATGACAAGAAGAGATAAAGTAAAATAGGTTGAGGCTAACATCAGCTCAGAGTATTTGATATCTTACACTTCAAGGAGAAGATTCTAGAGGACGTGCTAAATATCAAGACCATTAATGTTGGACCCAGAACACCTACGAAAGCAATGCCAGCCCACCTGAAGATAACAAACTTCGTCTAACATACGCACCAAGATAGATAAAATAACGTATATGTTCAGTGACTGTGTTACCTTGACAAATCCCAATCTATATATCTCAAAATACAAGATTGATTACAATATATGTTGAACTCTTTCCTCCGAATTTTAACCACTCACCAATCTCATGAAAGAAGAAAAATATTATAATAAAATCACTCATTCTACCCTGTGGCAATCTCCCTGAACGAAGAAGATGACTCCTTGAACATATCTTCTCTAGCAATTGATTCAAAAGCAATCCCAAGTGCAAAGCACGAACTTTCTCTTAGATTTTCATGGACATGCACCCTCAAATCTCTCGTATGAGCTTCTCGTTGGCAACCCTCCCAACCTCGATATAAATGTTAAGAAACCCAATTTATGTTTTAGAAAATTCTAAAATATCCCAGCACTAATCTGGTTGTGCAGATTTGATCACACGGTCTTTTATTGAATGCTGACTAGGCCCACGTTCAAACCCTTCGCTGATAGACGATATGCCACCGATGGACATAATAGGTTCTAAAATAAACTGCAAAGTTGGTATACCGTCGGTATACCATCGTCAATATACCATCAGTATACCGCCACTGCTGTTTTGGCTCAGTTTGAGCCCATGTTCAACCACCAATCCTCCGTCGTCTTCGTCGCAACTCCCGTTGATACTTCACGATGTCCAGAGTGTCCTCCCACACCTCGAATCGAGGTTGGAAACCCAACAATTGAATCATGGAAATTTTATTGAATTAATTCAATTATTGGCATAAGTGAATGGATATGCTAAAGTTGTACTAGATAATATGCGCCACAAAAAAAAAGATATTACATATTATGGCCAATAGAGTAAGAAAAATAATTCGTAATGAGATTGCAGATGGTAGTTTTTGTATTCTTGTTGATGAAGCATTAGATGAATCTAATGAAGAACAAATGGTTCTTATTCAATATATGTCATTGTTGATGGTAATTTTAGTGGAGCAATTTTTTGATATTGCAATGTCGAAGACAAAACATAATTAGATTTAAAGGAAAGATGTGTGATATTATGATTCACTGCACCCTTTCAATTCCTAAAATGCATGGATATAGGTACGAAGGTGCGAGCAACATGCATAGGTAGTTTAATGGACTTAAAGCTTTATTTCTCAAAGATTATCCATATGCATATTATATATATTGCTTTGCTCATCAGCTACAACTAGCATTAGTTGTAGCATCAAAAACTAGCATTGTTTAGCAATATTTTTCCATTTGGCCGCAATTATTAACATTGTGGATTCTTCTTCGAAATGAATTTTTTAAGTTACAATCAACTCAAAGAGAGGAAATCACAAGTATGTTGGCCAGTGGGGAGCGTGAGTCAGGTACAAAGGCTAATCAGGTTGGTAACTACTAACATCGAGCCTGAAAAACACGTTGGAGCTCACACAATGAGATTATTAGAGACTTGATTACTATGTATACTACATCTCGTTCAATTATTAAGGTTCTAAAGAAGAAAAGTGGCGGTAATAGGCCAAATTTTAACATATAGAAGTAAAAGGACTTTACAAAGTGATTAATAACTTTGAATTCACTTCAACTTAATGGATACGATTCTGGAATCACTGATAACTTATGCCTGGGTACGCCCGTGTAGCCGTCATTATTTTGACATTTTTGTATTTTGTTGCCTCCACGGTATTAGGGCGCTTATGGTTGAAATTCTACACAGCACCGAAAGTAGTTGGAGGATATTAGGGCACTAGGGTTAGGGCATGGTTGAGTGAGTCTCTAATAGTCTAATACTATGCCATTAAGACATGGGCCTGAATGGTAGGACGCATACCTTCTATGAATCTTCGAGCATGGGTCATCATGGCTAGAAGTTGGAAGCTCGCTAACTTAGCCAATCTGTTGAACTTTGTTGCATACTGTCGTACTGTCATGCTCCCCTACTTGAGGTGAAGAAATTCGTTTTCCTTTTGTCGACGAACTGTTGGAGGAAGCTACTCCTCCTCGAAGGCCTTCTTGAACATAGCCCAGGTGATCTTCACATCTTTGTCACCTCCAAGGTTGTACCACTTCTGGATGTCCTAATAGTCATGTGCATTCAAACGAAGTTGAAGATGGCACATGCTACTCTCTTCATCTCGTGGATGCCTAGAAGCTTAAAGTGACCTTCTAATTCAATCAACCAATTCATAGCTACTGCAGGATTTTTACTCTCCCTAAACGAAGTATTATACTCCTTTTTGAACTCTGATATATCAAAGACATAATTCTTATCGTTAGCAGGCTGGGGCTCCTCGACTTCCATTTCTATTGGTTCAGTTGCGATTGTCGTCGTCATCGAGTGGTTATTGACCGTGATCTTTTGAACAATCTGATACAACATATCCAACTGCTTATGCTGCACTTGGGACTATTGTTTGCAAAAACAAAATTTTGTTTTATTCCAAACTTGTAAAAGAGTACAAAGTACAATAAATTCTGGAGAAGTACAACTTTAGGAATCTGATCAGGAGACGATCACTTTATTCCTTGGACTATGTGAACTTGAAGACTGTAGCCTCTAGAGAACGCAGCAGCAATTTTGCGAGAGTTCTTGATCTCTGTCCAATGATGATTGGAAACTCTATTTATAGAGTTCAGGAAATAACTGTTTTAGCAGTTATTCTGATGTGCACGAGGCTGGATTGCGCCATACTGGATTGCACCAACCTCCTGTTGTGCTAACTTTCATTCAGTTGTCAATCGTGTACTAACTGTATTTAGACGCGTGGCATCATATGATTGAGATGCGTGTGGTCGTGTACAGGATAGTAGACACGTCTTGAGAGATTAGTGGCATGTGCACCATGTCATCCTGCTTTAGAATGTAAGTTGTCTCAACTTTATCAGGTTGTGCGAGCTTCAGTCAACAAGTCAAACTGTGCTTGATTTGAGCTGCGCCCACACGTGGCAGCTTCTGAGCAAAAGTCGTTCAGGTTGCGCCCAGGCGCAACTAAGGATTTTGTTTAGATTACGTCTGGACGCAACTCATGAAGTGTACAAAACAGCTTTCCACCAACTTTTCCTTGAGCGGCACAATTTACGGAATTTTGAAGAGATTTTTCTCGTTCACTGTTGTGTCAGTCATCAGTATGGTCAGGTAATGATGACCATTAAGTATCAGATGCCACGTAGATTTTGGCACAACTAGATTGGGTGCAGTCTGATATTGGGCGCAATCTGATCGGTGGCGCAGTCTGTTCTCCAAGCTTCATATCAGTGGCGCAACTTGATTTTTTGGGCGCAACTTGATCACTGATCAGTATATTCAAGGCACAACTTGATTTTTAGGCTCTACAAGACCCCCTTCAAAGTTTTCAAAACTTAAAAACATTGTAAAGTTTTGGAATATTTTGAATTTATAAAAGTTTTGACTAAGTCAGGTTGCGCCAGTCAATGCTCGGTCATCATGATTAAATACCTTTCTCGAAAATATTCAATCTTCTCTTCGTCTTCCGGAGTTTTATTGATTTCTTTCAGTTTCTCATGAGGAATACGAAGAGTCAATTTGTTGATATATATGTAGTTGATCTCCGTACTTTGGTCTTCACTTCTGTTCTTCAATGGCTCCCAAGAAGAAAGAGATGGAGACCAATGATGACACCACAACCAAGTCTCCTGAAGCGAGACAGGATGTTGCGCCTACAACCTTTTTGTTGGAGGCTGACCCAGCTTTGAGGGCAGTAAACTTTTTGAACTGTTTCGGTTTAACCCCGTCAGTCTTCAATTGCTCGAGTGGCGGATCATCCTCTGAAGAGCACGTCAATTAGGAGGGATTTCTCAACCTGATGCGTCGCTCGGGGATCTGTACCATGCAAGAGTTGGATGCCGCCCTTCGTCAGACTGATGAAGGCAAGGACAAGAAATAATGTTCTGGACAGAACAACTTTTTATTTTTATGTCCTTGATTGTAGGGGTCCACCCGTCTTTATGCAATGAAACCTAGAATTTCTGATTTTGTGATTTCGAATAGTGCTCATGGACATATTTTTTAACTACTTCTTCGTTTTACTGTTTTTTTGAAGAACACGTGGCAATCGTTACACGGTTTAGATGCCCATTTTTAATTCCTTCCCAAAATAGGATCCTAAAACGACGCACCGATCTCATCTTTATCCTCTTTAAAAAGGACATCCAGAAATGAAAGAATCATTCATGCTCTCTCAAAACAAATGTCTTCCCACAAGGTTTTACTTGTGCCACTTCATTCTGATATTATTTGCTTGTATGTTGTGTCTTCAAAAATTGGTAAGTCTCGTCGAAGAATCAATGGTATGAATACTCTTCTTTCACACCACTTTTGGAGACAAGTATTGATCTGCATGTTGTAGACACTATTGATATGCGCTAACTATTTCTGAGAATAGGCGCACACTGTGGTCCAGTATTTAGCTCTGATCAGAGGCGCGTATTGCTGTCATACGCTTGTTTGATCAGTATTTAGTGCTGATATGCGCCTGTTTGTAGGCGTAATGCTGATGTGCGCCAGTTTGTAAGCACATACTGCTGATGTGCGCCTGTTTGTAGGCGCATTGCTGATAGATTTCTGCTAACTTCTCCTGTTTCATTGACATTTGTAGGGACTTGGTTAGCGAGCTTCTTCAGAACTGGTATTGGTGATTTGGATGTTGCAGAGAACATTCTTCTAACACCCAGATCAGACAGCTCATATGGTTCTGACACTCAAATCAGACAGCTCAGGACTCTTCATGTTAAGAAGGGTCTTCCTCAGAGGCTAGGAAGAGCCTGTATACATGAGAGTTGGATGGTGGAGAGACAGAATTAGGAATCGTATCACAAGAGTGATCTCGTTCCTAGTTCCCCTGGCGGGCTGTCTTCTCTCCACCAGTTGTATTGACAGCAGCTCATCTTTGGGTTGCTGCACTCTGTGGTTCTCCTCTAGTCTTTCTCAGAGAGAAGACCAAAGTTAATTCCATTGTCTGGCTCGTTGCTTCAGATTGAGATGACAAGGAATTGCCACCAACAAATAAGAAAATCCAAAGATGTAATAGACCTTCATTTAGAATGAAAATCCGAGATGTAATAGATTTCCATTAAGATGTATCTATGTTTTTAAAGAAGGAATAAAGAATGATTTTCACTTCTTTATAATTTGATTTTGATGTGGTGATAAGGAAACATAGAATCAAAAAAAAAATGTGGATGACAAGTTGCTGATGTAATACATAATTTCAAAAGTATAGAGAATGTGAACTTTCATGAGGAAAAGTGAACAGTCACTTCAATTTTCGAGATAAGGACACTGAAAATGAATGAACAGTCACATCAGATAATGAACGTACAGTTATAAATGAACGAATAATTATAAATGAACGAACAGTTGGGCTTCTTTCGAAAAGTCGTATCAGTTCTCGAGATTGACTATCTAGTTGTTTTGTCTATAAATAGAACAAAACTTTCGTAGATATCGTCACTTTCTTTCTTTTCTGTACAAAATGTCCTCCAAAGATTTGCTCATCCCGAAACTTGAAGGAAAGACTGAGACACCACCTGCTGAGCCCTCAGTACCTCCTCAGAAAGAAAGGGGTAAAGGCTCAACTGTTCCTGCACCAGGAGAGGATTTGATTTCCAAGCTAGTAGAGCCTGGGAAGACTGCCGAAGAAGAGGCATTGAGGATGGCTGCCTGCAAGTTCTTTATGAGTTCAGACAATAAGATGTTTGAACTGTTGGCGAACTATGTATTTAATCATGAAGGGTCAGGGCCTCCTCCCCGTCCTTAATATTATGTAATTCTATTCTGCTTTTGAATAAAAATAAACTTTTATTTACATCATGTCTCTGAAAATAAAGTACATTTTATCTTTATACATAATATTTCTTGAGAAATTTGCCATTGATGGTCATCATAGCAACTCTGCCATCCATATCTGTTAATTGATAGGCTCCATTAGAAAAGACTTTATTTATCACATATGTGTAGTAACCCTAGAGGGGGGTGAATAGGGTCAAGCTAGCTAATCAAGCACTTAGCACAAGCTAATGGGCAATTTAAAAATAAGTGCAAGAGAAGAAGCAATAACAATACCGATGCACGATATATCCTGGTATCCTCCCAAGAGGCACTCCAGTCCCGGAACTCTCTCTGGCTTTAATCCACTATTTGAGTAAATAGTTACACACGAGTTTGGATCCGAAGAACTCGCCAACTTCAACACGAGTTTGGATCCGAAGAACTCGCCAACTTCAACACACAAGAGCTTTAATCCGAAGGGCTCTCCGACTTCACACCGAGAGTTTGGATACGAAGACTCTCCAACTTCAACCTTTCACATTAGGTTTTGATCTCCTTATAGTAGGATGAAGATCTTACTTTTCAACTCAATAACTCTAACACAATTTGTGGATGGCAAATAAAAGCTTTGTAGAGTTGTATGTGGATAGGCTTTGGTGGTTTAGGAATTTTTAGGCTCAAAGCATCAACCTTGAATGAAGGGGTTCAAGGCTATTTATAACCAAAGTATTGAAAAGAGCTCAAGGCAACTTTTCAGTCCACGAACCGGCATACCGCCGGTATGATCCGACATACCGGCGGTATACCGGTCTGGGATTGCAACGGCTAGAAATATAGCCGTTGGGATCATTAATGGCTGGAAATCCGACCGTTGGAATTTCAACGTTTCGGAAGCGGTATACCGTCGGTATGGACCGGTATGCCGTCGGTATGCCGGTTTTGTAAATAGAAACTTTCTGTGAACAAAAATCGGTATGCCGTCGGTATACACCGGTATACCGTCGGTATGCCGTTTTCCACCAAAAATGATCCTGGGCTTATTTCTGTCCTAGCTTTCGATTTTGCCATCCATTTCTTGTGTTTACAATAATTCCTAAGACTCATTACAGACTCCAGATAAACTTAGACAGGGGCAGGCTTCTTTAGAGTCTTGAAATGATGATGGCATGGCTTGGCTTCTTCTTTTGATAGGTGCTGGCTTTTTCCCTTGGCGGCAGCTGTCCAAAGATATCCAGTTTGTAAAAACTAAATACCTTTCGGGGGCTTCGCCCCCGAACCCCCGACGAGGGGTGCTGCCCCCTCGACCCCCGTCCGCTGACCGGGCAGCGGAACCCCCGGTGCGTGGCTCTAGAGATGTCGTCGGGTGGTTCAGAAAAATCTTGTGGGATCCATCGTCTTTGGCCCACCATGATTTCTTCATTGCATATGTCCACATTGATCTTGCTTATTGCTTTTCTGCATGTACATGTTAGACGAACAAAGCAATATACATAGTAGCAACTATGTTAGGTTTAATGCACATTAGGACAATGCTGAGTTTAAGTATAAGTGCTAAGGCGATAGCATAAATATTAGTGATATAATAATGATTAAACTTAATTGAATGACCACAATCAAAAACATAGTTTTGATTTTGGCAACCCGATTAAATTTAAGATAGATAAGCTCATATCACTAATATGTAAACCAATAGGCACATATCACCAAAGGTATAAGTATAAGTAGAAATGCTTTTAGCGATAGTATGAAGATTAGTGATAATGAAGTGCTAAACTTAACATATTAACCATATTCAAAAATATGATACAATCATTGGGCCAACAATCTCCCCCTTTTTGATTATGGAAAATCGGTTAAGTTTAGTATGGACAGAACAGATGCATGTATCACTAATATACAAAAGACATAAGTAATATCACTGAAAGCATACTACTTAGATTACTTATAAATATATACTTAAACATACTTCTCTCCCTTTGACATAATCAAAAATACGCTCCCCCGTACTAATAGATAAGAAATCAATCTTAAGTACATAAATCAGAGCATGAGGAAGGCATAGACAATCATGATCAAGTAATACTAATTGAGGAACAATAGGAGAAGTGTGTAAAGACAAGTGTATAAAACTACATACCAAATGTAGAGTACTAAATAGAAAATTGCTTGTCAAAACACAATATGGTTGGTAAAACTAAAAGTATTTGAAAAACAAGAAATAAGTAGTTTACCAACTTGAAATCCAAGGAATAAGACCAAAACACAATAGGATATAAAATATTGCTCTAGTTTTGGAAGAGAACTATAAAATAAAGGATTTCAAACAAAAGCCATGAGGAATAGATAATTGCAACTAATTGAGATATGACATTAACTAAACTTGATACCAAATGAAAAGATGTAAACTTGAAACATTGATCAAAGAAACCATTAATAATCATAATTGTCCACAAATAAATAGTGGAACAAAATAAGAGAATGATCAATGTAAAATATTGCAATTGATATAAAGTAATCTTATTATTTGTAAAATCTATATGCTTATCCAAGTTCATGCATTTGAACTCAATTACCTTATCATGCTATATGAATACCCTTTAGATAAACATGAAGGTAAAAGAGAAAAATACTTGAGAAAGAGAAATTCAGTCGACTTGAATGCTCCCCCTCAAAGTACTACCAAAGTTGATAAAAATCATGAATTTTGGATAAGTCCTTAACAAGGAAAGCCAAATCAATTAAGCATGAAGGAAAAGCTAAAATAACGAAAGCATAATATTCATCAAGATAAGATCTGAAAGTTAATATTAGCAAGATGACATATTTAACCCATATGAAAGAGAGAGAGATAAGATAATAAGGACAATTACATACACTCTCATAAACCCTTCAAAATAAAAATATCATGACCTCAATCAATAAGATATGAAATAGAAAAAAATATGGGTCCATGATGAACTAGGTATACGACATATTAAAGGGTATAAATAAATAGAATCAATTGATTTGCTCCCCCTCAAAATATGCGTATCTAGTTCCAAAGCACTTATAGCATAAAATAGATAACTACAAGATCTAGGGGTAAATCAACTATGGATTTCTCCCCCTTGCTAGATGCATATAAGGCTACAATATCGTCAAAAGACGAATAATATCATCTTTAGTCAAGAAGAGATATACAATTAATAGCTACTAAAGATGAAGGATCAAAAGAATATTCGAATTAAGCACATATAACCAAAAGATGGCATACATTAACCTATATAGAAGGATCTCATATTTAAATATGATAGATCAATGTATGTTGTCCTTTGAGAAAAAGTCATCATGAAAAGAATAAAGTCAATTAAGAACAATCATGCTGATATACAGAATATAGCTCAAAAATAAAATAAAAATTTAAAACTTAACCATCATGTCCATGATTATCTAATTAAGAAAGAATCAACCAATTTATTACCTTACATGGACTAGGTATGTTTCACCATATATGTACCCATCAACTGGTCCAACCCTTGCTAATGGTAAATAATAAACCATAAAGTTCAAATAGCAAAGGTCCATATGTGGCAATCCATGAGTAGTCAAAGTAGAGTAATAAATTAGTTTGATAATCACATAACTAGATAATTTAAGACTACTTAATCATTAGGATCATTCATAAAGTAAACAATGAATAAACATGATCCAATGATAAATCTTATCAAGAGAAAAATTAAAATCCATATTTATAAAGAATCTTACCAATTATAGAATATAAAAAAGAGTCAATCTCAAAATGATCACACATTCAATCTAAAGAAATGTAATGATGATACGATAAAATCATGACTCAAAAAGTAAGAGAAATTTAAGAGAGACTTGCTAATGACTAGTATGGAAAAAAAAGTTAAAAACAAGGAATCACAAACCTCTAAGAGAAAACAAGATCTAATAAAGAATTTGTAAAACTAGTTTTAGAGATCAAGCATATCACAAATCTTGTTTTTGTAAACTAGCATATCATATATAGATTGAGGTATAGGAATATAGCTAGATGTGTGAAAGTGAGCCAAAATTATATAGCTTAATAATATATCACAAATAAGCAAACTATATAATCCAAATAAGATTAATGAGGGAAGCCATTAACAAGATAAATGTGCTCATTAAATCTTAAGTCACTAACACTAAAAATACTTGCTTAAGCAAAGAGTTCACAAAGAGGAAAATATATTTTGAATGAACAACATGATTTATAGACTCTTTACTAAGCAAGGATAAGAGCATAAGATGACAAATAAATGAGTTAGACTCTTATCAAGTATAGGCCAAAAGAGATATTCATGAAAACGTAATAAAGTAAATCTTTTTGCCAAGTATTGAGATTAATCCAAGATAATAAAATGATAGATCGATCTAGAGAATGCAAAATATTATAGCCATTATGAAATAAGTGTATTCTCTAGAAATGGGAAAATCTCAATATAAAAGCTCAAACCATAGTAGCTAAAGTCATGAGAAATAAGATGTAACAATTACAGGTATTCTCATGTGCTACAAAATATCATTGGGCAACAATAATTCAAAAAGAAGCATAAACCCAAAGAATGAGCAAAGAAAGATCATTAAGATCAAGAAAGCTAAATGCTAAAGATATCAAGAAGTACATTTTTCAAAGAGCTTTCATAGTGCACCATAGTATATATATAGAAGATATCGATTTGAAAATGTGCACTAAAAATGAAGGTAAATATAAAAATAAGACAAAGCACAAAACCATGTGATTCTTAAAAGAACTTCCATAAATAGTCAAGTGCAAGGCATAAACAAATATTCTCTCTCAACATCCTAACTTAAAGGTATAAAACAAATAAATATCAAAAGTTAAGAATCACTAATATATATGAAACTATATATATCACGAATAGGCATACATGAAAAGATCAAAAACCAATTAAGAACATGTATCCATAATGCCAACCAAAAAGTCAAGAAGATATCATCAAAAGAAGACTTTAAGGAAGAAGCTAATTGATTCAAGAAGAATAAATTAGGTCAAGGGAATCAATAGCTAAGGTATAAGAAAGGCACAAGTTTGAAGGTAACAAGTATATTTAAATACTCTTCAAGTCAATATAAAACTTTCGCTTAACTCATATGCCCACATAAAGATATTTAAACAAAAAAAATATCAACATAAGAAATACATGATCTACATAGAGATGGAAATATTAATGAATATAGTCATGTATCCTTAATGAATGTTTGAAAAAAAACTATCCCAAATTCAAAACACATATCAATAATCTTTATTAGGCAAAGACATAATTGATTCATAAGAGGTTTAATCAAAAATAAAACATGAGAATCAATAATGAATATATTATGTAAGCACAAGGTTAAAATGGAAGTATAAGTGTATACTTGTCAAGTGATAAGAAGCTTGTGCTAAACATATATATTCACAAATACCGATTTAAAGTAAATATTACAAATTAATGAGAAATCGTTAAGAAGTAACTATACTCAAAAACTTTAGAGACGAAGAGTTAAAATCATATTAACTCAAATCAAAATCAAGCTCCTATGGACTAGAGTGATATGCATGCTTCATAATATAGAGATTAAGAATAACAAGCATGCATAAATCAAATGTGTCACACTTAATAGGAAATGAGTGATAAACTACATAGTGTGAACTAATCATTTAAGCTAAGTAACTAGTCATGCTAGATAAAAGAATAAATAAGAAAATTAACTAAGCATGCTAGTATTGTATCTCACATTGATTTATATAGAAGGCAGCTGAAGGATATCAATGTGAGCTAGTAGCAAGACATCAAGAGAAACATGCTAGATTCTATAAATATAAACAATTTAAAGAGAAACGATTAGCATGTTACCAAAGTAGCTTTAGTGGCCACACTTGTGTTGGTGTAATTGCTTAGAAGATGACCTTTGAGCTTTGCAACCACCAACATGCTCCTCGGTGCTATGTCCCGATACAAGAAGCTTCACCTACAACATTAGATAAAGACTTTGGTATCCAAAGAAACTTGGATCCACATTTATTAGCTTTTGGGACCCATATAGCACCTACTCTAGCATTGGTAGTGAAGGTCCTACGAATAGGGCATGTAAAGCTCATGTGTCCAATGCGAGAGCAATAGAAGCATCTAATGCTAGTGTGTGCACATGTATCAGAATGAGCATAGTTATGAACATGTGACATACTAGAATGATGAATGTCTCTAGAGTGAGCATGCATGGATTTGGTCTTAAGAATCTTATGTTCTAATATCAAATCATCATGCATACAAGTAAGAGAATCAAATTTAACAGAAAAAGCATTATTCTCTTTTTCAAATAAAACAATTCTAGAAATAAAATCATCATTTTGTTTCTTTAAAGAGTCAATAGAAGAATCATGCAAATGATTTAGCTTATGAGTTTGCCTCTTAAGGTCTTCTATTGATGAGGAAAGATATTTGATTTTCAAAATTAAAACCTCATTCAAACTCTTTAAAGAAATACATGATGAGTTTTGAGAATCAAGTCTAGATAATAAATCATTGTTTTCATTTCTCAATAACTCATTAGCTTCTTCTAAATGAACAACCTTTTCAGAAAATTCTTCATTTGTAGAATGAAGGTTGTCAAGAATCTCTAAGGATTGTTTAGCCATGGCTTTCCACTTAGAGCATTTCTTGCATTTAGAAGAAACATGATTGTCTATGCTACTAGAAGTAAAACCCTCTTTATCGGAGGAGGAGTAGGAAGAATACGATGCCATAGAAAAATAACAAGGATCTACTCTAAGGATGTTAAGCCTAACAATAGAGTCCTTGCTCTGATACCAATTGTAGTAACCCTAGAGGGGGGGTGAATAGGGTCAAGCTAGCTAATCAAGCACTTAGCACAAGCTAATGGGCAATTTAAAAATAAGTGCAAGAGAAGAAGCAATAACAATACCGACACACGATATATCCTGGTATCCTCCCAAGAGGCACTCCAGTCCCGGAACTCTCTCCGGCTTTAATCCACTATTTGAGTAAATAGTTACACACGAGTTTGGATCCGAAGAACTCGCCAACTTCAACACGAGTTTGGATCTGAAGAACTCGCCAACTTCAACACACAAGAGCTTTAATCCGAAGGGCTCTCCGACTTCACACCGAGAGTTTGGATACGAAGACTCTCCAACTTCAACCTTTCAAATTAGGTTTTGATCTCCTTACAGTAGGATGAAGATCTTACTTTTCAACTCAATAACTCTAACACAATTTGTGGATGGCAAATGAAAGCTTTGTAGAGTTGTATGTGGATAGGCTTTGGTGGTTTAGGAATTTTTAGGCTCAAAGCATCAACCTTGAATGAAGGGGTTCAAGGCTATTTATAACCAAAGCATTGAAAAGAGCTCAAGGCAACTTTTCAGTCCACGAACCGGCATACCGCCGGTATGATCCGACATACCGGCGGTATACCGGTCTGGGATTGCAACGGCTAGAAATATAGCCGTTGGGATCATTAATGGCTGGAAATCCGACCGTTGGAATTTCAACGTTTCGGAAGCGGTATACCGTCGGTATGGACCGGTATGCCGTCGATATGCCGGTTTTGTAAACAGAAACTTTCTGTGAATAAAAACTGGTATGCCATCGGTATACACCGGTATACCGTCGGTATGCCGTTTTCCACCAAAAATGATCCTGGGCTTATTTCTGCCCTAGCTTTCGATTTTGCCATCCATTTCTTGTGTTTACAATAATTCCTAAGACTCATTACAGACTCCAGATAAACTTAGGCAGGGGCAGACTTCTTCAGAGTCTTAAAATGATGATGGCATGGCTTGGCTTCTTCCTTTGATAGGTGCTGGCTTTTTCCCTTGGCGGCAGCTGTCTTGAAATGATGATGGCATAGCTTGGCTTCTTCCTTTGATAGGTGCTGCCTCCTCGACCCCCGTCCGCTGACCGGGCAGCGGAACCCCCGGTGCGTGGCTCCAGAGATGTCGTCGGGTGGTTCAGAAAAATCTTGTGGGATCCATCGTCTTTGGCCCACCATGATTTCTTCATTGCATATGTCCATATTGATCTTGCTTATTGCTTTTCTGCATGTACATGTTAGACGAACAAAGCAATATACATAGTTGCAACTATGATAGGTTTAATGCACATTAGGACAATGCTGAGTTTAAGTATAAGTGCTAAGGCGATAGCATAAATATTAGTGATATAATAATGATTAAACTTAATTGAATGACCACAATCAAAAACATAGTTTTGATTTTGGCAACCCGATTAAATTTAAGATAGATAAGCTTATATCACTAATATGTAAACCAATAGGCACATATCACCAAAGGTATAAGTATAAGTAGAAATGCTTTTAGCGATAGTATGAAGATTAGTGATAATGAAGTGCTAAACTTAACATATTAACCATATTCAAAAATATGATACAATCATTGGGCCAACAATATGGTCCTTTCTATTTTGCCTCGAACTTGCCTTTGCTCATATGTGTCATAGTCATAGGACGTCTGACTGTAAGAACCAACTCGCCTTCTTGAAATATTCGTACTCGCCTTTAGATGAAGGAGGATTGATAGGGCCAATTATATCCATACCCCAAGCTTCAAAAGGCCATGAGGCAGCAGTTGGATAAAAAACTTTCGACGGTTGGTGAATGAAATCTACATGAATTTGACATGCACGGTATTTTTTTGCATAATCAATAGCATCTGATACCATAGAAGGCCAGTAGTAGCCCATACGTCGGATACGATCCTGTAGTTTAGGACCAGTTTGATGTGCTCCACAAACGCCATCATGAGCTTCACGTAATATCTGCTTTGCTTCATCACCAGCGAGACATCTCAAGAGTAATCCATCAAAAGTTCTTCGATAGAGAGTTTTAGTAGTATGATTATAATAGAATCGAAGTGATCGACGACGGATACTTGTAGCTTCTTTAGGATCTTTTGGCAATATGTCATGTACTGCAAAATCAATAAAAGGTACTCTCCAATCCTTGCTATGGACATTGACTTCAGTTAGGTTGCTGAATTCAATGTTGTGATTATTTTCAACACAGAATAGTTCTCTATTAGAAATAACAACCATTTGTTATCTTTTGATTGGCACTGCCAATACCGCCGCTAGGTTAGCTAAGGCATAGGCTTCTGTATTGCATGCGCGACGTACGTGTTCAATGAAGAACCCTTTGAACGAAGAAGCTATTTGGGTTGCTGCTTCATGGTATGGTACCAAATCTTGATGTCGGACTTCATATATGCCTCTAACCTGATTAACAATCAGCTTAGAGTCATCATATACTTCGAGATATTCAATATTCAATTGTTTGGCTAATTGAAGTCCAATGAGCAAAGCATTGTATTCTGCCACATTGTTGGAGCATGATTCGTCTAAAGAATAAGCCCTTTGAATAGTTAATCCATCGGGTGAAACAAGAACAATCCCTACTCCAGCAACAAGAGTACCTCCAGGTCCAATTCTAGAAGCTCTATCAAAGAACAACCTCCAAGTAGGAAATTCTTTTGAGATCATATTTGATTCTAATATTTCGTCTGGAATCTCATCATAGAGTTTAGATGTCTCAGGGACAGGATGAGCTACTAAGAAGTCAGCAAGTGCTTGGCCTTTCACAGACTTTTGAGGAACATAAACCATATCATATTGTGCTAGCAATATGGCCCATGTGGCAAGCCTAGAATTGAGTGTGCTTGGCTTCTTCATTAAGACTAGAAGAGGATTGACCCGGGATATGACATGAATAGTTTGGCCTATGATGTAATGTCTTGTCTTCTGAATAGCAAACATTAAGGCTAAACATTCCTTCTCCACTAGACTATAACGATGTTCAGCTCCAATCATTGTTCGGCTGAGATAGTAGATGGCTTGCTCATGACCTTCCTTGTTCTTCTGAGCCAGCAAAGCTCCCAATGAATGATCCATTGCTCGGACATACATTAAAAAGGGTATTCTTAAGATCGGTGGTACAAGAACCAGTAGACTCATTAAATACCGCTTTATGTCATCAAATGCTCGTTGACATTCTTCCGTCCAAATGAAATATACACCTTTCTTCATTAATTGAGTAAATGGTCTGCAACATCCAGATAAATTCGAAATGAACCGCCTGATGTACGCAAGTCGACCTTGGAATCCTCGTAGCTCTTTTAGGTTGCGTGGAGGACGCATCTCTTGAATGGCTTTGATCTTCTCGGGATCAACGTGTATACCCTTAGAGGTAATGACGAAGCCAAGAAACTTACCACTAGAGACACCCAAGAAAGACTTGGTGGGGTTCATCTTTAGTTGATGCTGGCGCATTAGATTGAAGATAGTTCTTAAATCTTGAATGTGATCTTCTTTGAGACGAATTTTGACAGCAATATCGTCAACATAGCATTCGACAGTCTTTCGCAAATGATCTCGAAAGATAGTGCTCGTAGCCCGCTGATAAGTTGCACCTACGTTCTTAAGACCAAACGGCATGACCGTATAACAGTACACACCCCGAGGAGTACGAAACGAAGTATGTTTTTCATCTTCAGGATCCATCCGGATTTGATTATATCCAGAAAACGCGTCCATGAAATAAATTCGTTCGAATCCATATGTATTGTCGATCATAACATCAATAATTGGGAGAGGGAATTCGTCTTTGGGGCAAGCATCATTGAGATCCCGAAAGTCTATGCAAACTCGAACCTTTCCGGTCTTTTTCAAGACAGGGACGACATTGGCCACCCAGTCAGGATGTTGTTCTTCTCTGATAAAGCCACAAGCTATAAGCTTTTTGACTTCATCATCAATTGCATCCATCATTTCAGGCTTGAATCGCCGTTGTTGTTGTTTGACCGGTTTGACATTCGGCAGGATGTTAAGCTTGTGAGTTGCAATTTGAGTATCTAATCCCGGCATATCTTCATAACTCCAGGCGAAGACGTCAATGTATTCATGAATAAGGTGAAGTAACTCTTGTTTATCATCTTCTGAGAGATTCTTACTGATGAAGATTGGTCGTGATACACCTTTCTCTCCAATATCGATTTGGACCAGTTGATCTTCAGTAGGTGGTTCTCGTTGTTCAAAACGAAGTTCCTACTAATTGTCCATCTTTTGTACCCAAGGATCCATTTCAGTAGCTTCTTCAATGTCACTTTCGTCATCTTCTGAGAATTCAGCGGACACCATATTAGAAGATACTATCGCCTTATGAATATGACCGATACTGGTATCAGAGTCCCATGAGATAGAATCAGAAGAGTTTGAACGTTCTTCTTCATCAGATTCAGAAGGTTCTAGAGTTGGAAGTGGTGACATATAACCTAGTCCTTATTTTGTTTTACTGTGGTATTGTTGTGATTTTCCTTTTGGAACAGCAATACGAAGAGGGGTTCGCCTTTCTTTACAATTGTTGAGACCTGTTCTGAAATCATAGCCCATTTTACGGATGATGGCTTTAGATTGTGGACTATAGCGTCGTAATTGTAACCATCCTGTATCATTTCTATTATCATTATAGAGCATGATTTTTTATTCTTCTCTCTTGTTGAAGAATATAGGCTTTTCATCTTTCTTTCGAGACGGTAATAAGAAGTACGACTCTTGTATTGAATCCAGTGATACCACATTTCGTCGAGATGATATGACTTCTATTGTAAGTGGCTTAAAGCTATCTATCATATCCAGATAACACTGAGTATAGTAAAAGACATCAGTATACTGCAAAGGAGATGCTTTATTGATTTTTACACCATCATTTACAACAGGAACTTTAGCCTTAGCAGGCTTAGTCAGTTTGATGATAAGAGGGGGAGAAGAAGAACGAGAAGGAGGAGGAAGTTTCTTGCGACAAAGATCGATTACAAACGGCTCAGAAGAGGTGAGCTCCCTTTGTTCCTGACTATCACCTTTAGGTCGCTTCTCATGAGAAGGTAGATAAATAGTCAATGGTTGGGAAAACTGAGGGCAGGAGGTACATCCTTTGACTGGAATCACCAGAGTATCATTAGGTATACTCTTCTGTTCTTCATCTGTGTCCATTGCTAGTACCACCTTCATGAATTCCTCTTTGTACATACGAGAATCGTTACAATATGCTTCAACTCCTTTGAAAGGATTCAGATCTGCAACCTCTTTTAGGACTTCTCCATTACCATCCACATATTTGAAACATTGGTGGAGCGTAGAGGGTACAATATTGTGTTCATAGAGGAATGGCCTTCCCAATAAAGCATTGTATGAGCCATAATTGTCAATAACATAGAAAGTTACTTTTGTACGAAGATTGCCAATTTGAAGTTTTAGGCGTATCTTCCCCAAAGGTTCACTTCATCCTTGATTGAATCCCAGGATGGTATTAATAATTGTAGAAAGTTTATGTACTAGGATTTTTAAAGCGTCCAATAAGGACTTTGGCATGATGCTAAGTGCAGACCCGGGATCAATTAAAATACGGTCGACTTTCATGGTATCCACATATTCCGTGAAATAGAGAGAACGATCATGACGATTGTCTTCTAACAGCATGTCATCTTGTGTAAAAGTGATATTGGGAATTAATTCAAATACACTATAACAATGTACACAGCTGACTGGCTCCTTTTCGGGCTTCTTGAGAAGAGTCAAACAAGTGTTTGCCTGCATCAAGGCTTCACTTAACGTCTCACGAGTTTCTTTTGAGAGACGTAAAAGTTCAAAGATTGACAATCTTACTGGAGTATTGGCCAATTGAGCCAATATGTCAAAATTGTAAGGCTTTTCAAGTCCAAGAGATGATGACTTCTTCAACGCTTTATCAAAGCGAACAGGTTGCTTTCCCTTGTCTGATGATTTTGGTTTAGGAGGAGATGGTTCAACCACTGGCAAGGATGTAGACGGTGTATCTTCAGCAGGAGAAGATGATGGAGGAAAAGCATCCGGGGATGGAGCAGGGTTCTCTTAATTTTCATAATACTCCCGAAGATAGGGTTTCCCAGATCTAGTGCCCATTAGGATCTCTTCTTCTATTAATGGTTCAAAGGATACCATATTACAGTTCTTGGATTTAGACTTGGAATGATTCTTTTGTTTAGAAGAGGAAGGCATTTCAAATTCTGCCACCAGATCTGGATGAATCCACAAAATCTCTCCTCTGTCAGTTGACATCGGAACAAGACCTTCATTTTGAGGGGGCGAAATATTCACAATTTCTAGAGTAGTCCTTGAAATGGGAACAGCACCATCTTGTACAAGTTGTGGTGGAAAATTACCAAATTGGAGAGAAACCACATTAGCAGTCACCGTTTTTTGTCCTGTTGTAGAGTAATTGCTCCAGAGTTAACCAACTCCTGGATTTTGCCCTTGAGCACATAACATGCTCTGGTTGGATGCCCTATGAATCTGTAATAAACACAGTATTTAGGGTGATCAGTTTTACCAACTTCTTCTGGTCGCTTTGCCTCTGGAAGCTGAAGCTTATTGCTTTTGATCAAGCAATCGAAGATGCTTAAAGTATCATCTTCATCGAAAGAATACTCTTCTTTTGGATGAATTGACTTTTACAATGGTGCTGATGGGGTGGATGCCGTCTGAGTGACATTGACAGCCAAAGACTCTTTGTCTTTAAGATTGATGGCCAATGTTTCTTTATTCATGCGGTTATTCTGGCGATTACTACGCCCAGGTGTAGAATGTTCATCTTGGTTAGGGTGAGTCATCTGGACTTCTAACTGCTTGAACTTTTCTGCACTCACTTCTGCCGCCTTTGCATTAACAATAAAAGAAGGCCAATCCTGGAATTGTGTAGATCCCGTCCACATACTGATAATAGGCAACAAGTTTGATTTGCAAGTGTCTTTTGTTACAGCAGATGGAGTACCTAAAGGCATTTTGAGTGCCTCTCGACAGAATCTTTCAATGAAACTCTCTGTGGATTCATTGTGCCTCTGTTTAGTTTTAATAAGGGCAAACATTGTCATGTCATTGACTCCCTCATTAAATCGCTCTAAGAATATTTGCTTGAAACCGGCAAAAGAAGTAATACAGCCATCCGGTAAGCTACGATACCAGTCGTATGCTGTACCGGCTAAACAACCGACCAACACTCTAATAAGGAGAGCATCATTTAGCTGTAATTGATCAGTCATCACTTCGAAATGATTGATGTACTGACTTGGAGAAGTGCTACCATCAAACAACATAATGGTTGGGAGTTTATACTTAGGAGGAAATGGAACTTCCTTCCACTCTGTAGGATATGGTTGCTTTATGCCCAATATTTGTAGGCTATCCTTCTACTTGAAAGCCTCAAACTGAGTGCGCGGAAGTTTTACAGCCTCATTTGCAACCCCTGAGGTTTGAAAATTGGTGGGCTGGTTAGAAGTGTTAGGAGGAGGAACAGCGTGGTAATTACTACCCCAGCACCAGATTGACTTAGATCAGCTTGAATTGGCACATAAGCAACCTGAGGGGCAGGTACCCCCAGATTAACAGGTACAGAAGATGCTATAAGCTCAGGATTTGTAACATGGTTTACAATCAGAGGTACTGTATGTTGAGCCACTATTATGGTGTGCATGCTTGCAACCATTTCTGCCATAGTTTTTAATTTATCTTCTAATACAACAATTCGTTGCTCTTGGCTGGTTGACGTAGAGGCATCTTTATCTTCTGTAATGGTATATGCTGTCAGTTCTCTTGCCGTTATTGATGAAACAGTTTGTTCAGAACTTTTACTATCTGTATTAAACTCTAAAAGAGAGTCCTCTCCCACATAAGTGATAGGGAGATCTTCTTGATTAAAGACACCTTGGATCAAATGACAATTTTTCGATCTAGTGTATTGAAAGACACCTTCATTGGATGCATGGATCCGGTCTAAATATTGTTGACTGGGATTACGGGATGCACTACGTCTTGGACGTTTTCCACCTCCAGTGCCTTGAGAAGTCATGTTAACAGAAGCATATAATAGTTCATCTTCGTCTTCTATTATATGTTCAGGAGTTGAAGCATAGTTCAGACGATCGAAGACAGATCGTCGAGCCGATTGGCAACAACAGTTGATAACAACTTCATGTAGGCAGTGGCGATTTGAAGCGCGATTTAGACGTGAGGAAAACATTCTCGTAGTCTCCCGTCTTTGTGTAAGAGTTGCCGGAGATCAGTTACAACCACAGGACGAGAAGAAGTCGGAAGAACATATTCCTTAATGATGTTAGGAACATGTCTCCTATTCTTCAGGTGTTTGGTTACTTGAGTATACAAGGATGTACTCAACCCATTATCATAGGTAGAAGGGTCTTTCTTTTCAAACTTTGGCTTTTGGTGCAGATTGGCCTTTGGCATAGGGTTCTTACGTTTCGCCAAAGTTGATATTGGTTGATGCCTATTGAGATAAGCACGTAAATCTGAAAATTTTGCTCCAGATGTCTCTGTTTGTGATACCTTCAATTTTTCTTGCTTGGATCTTGAAATTTGCAAGGTAGGAAGATCTTGACCAGACCCCATAGGGGTAGGTAAGATACCTCTCTGATCAGTATTCTTTCCGGTATCAGAGGTTCGAGGACCTCTGTTTATAGGAATGAAATCTGATACATCTTCCTCTGAGTCATAGACCAGGAAAGTTTGAGGAAAGACCAAAGGGTGCTTTCCTTTGTTTTGAACAGGGTTAGCTAAGAAGCGTTTCCCTTTGTTCTGTTGTTTGATCATTTTAGACATAGATTGTGCCAATTAAGAAAATACAATAGGGCTTTTTCCTTTGTTCTGTCTAGTGTTACCACTAGGATATGAATTCTCTAAGTTCAGAACTTGAGAATTGGAAGAGGGTATAGCCAAAAGACTAGTTCCCTTAAGTTGTGCCGAAGTAGCAGATTGATTGGGTTGCACCATAGTCCTACGGACTACTGGTAGCACCTTGGCAGAAACTTTGGTAGACTGTGCCTGGGCAGCAGAGGGAGCAGATTGTGCCCTAGCAACAGAAACAGGCTGTACCGGAACCACTGAGGCGGATTGCGCCTTGGTCATTGAGCACTCAAGTTGCGCCTGGGCAACAGCGACTGTGGGGGATTTAGGAGTCCACGCAGTCCTGTTCTTGGCAATAGCCACCACGCGCTTGTTGCTCTTGGTGTTGATCATGTTCTCGTAGGCTGTTTGGTTGACTTGAACAACCAGAGTCTTCTGCGTCTTGTCGGTCGACGCAATATCACATTGAGTTGTCACTTTCTCGTCGGAGGAGAAAGTCGTCCCCAGCAGAGTCGACATTTTGTTTGCAAAAACAAAAATTTGTTTTATTCCAAACTTGTAAAAGAGTACAAAGTACAATGAATTCTGGGGAAGTACAACTTTAGGAATCTGATCAGGAGACGATCACTTTATCCCTTGGACTATGTGAACTTGAAGACTGTAGCCTCTAGAGAACGTAGCAGCAATTTTGCAAGAGTTATTGATCTCTGTCCAATGATGCTTGGAAACTCTATTTATAGAGTTCAGGAAATAACTGTTTTAGCAGTTATTCTGATGTGCGCGAGGCTGGATTGCGCCATACTGGATTGCGCCAACCTCCTGTTGCGCCAACTTTCATTCAGTTGTCAATCGTGTACTAACTGTATTTAGATGCGTGGCATCATATGATTGAGATGCGCGTGGTCGTGTACAGGATAGTAGACACGTCTTGAGAGATTAGTGGCATGTGCGCCACGTCATCCTGCTTTAGTATGTAAGTTGTCTCAACTTTATCAGGTTGTGCGAGCTTCAGTCAACAAGTCAAACTGCGCTTGATTTGAGTTGCGCCCACACGTGGCAGCTTCTGAGCAAAAGTCGTTCAGGTTGCGCCCAGGCGCAACTAAGGATTTTGTTTAGATTGCGCCTGGGCACAACTCACGAAGTGTACAAGACAGCTGTCCACCAACTTTTCCTTGAGCGGCATAATTCACGAGATATTGAAGAGATTTTCCTCGTTCACTGTTGTGTCTGTCATCAGTATGGTCAGGTAATGATGACCATTAAGTGTCAGATGCCACGTAGATTTTGGCACAATTAGATTGGGCGCAGTCTGATATTGGACACAATCTGATCGGTGGTGCAGTCTGTTCTCCAAACTTCATATCAGTGGCACAACTTGATTTTTTGGGCGCAACTTGATCACTGATCAGTATATTCAAGGCGCAACTTGATTTTTAGGCTCTACAACTATGCCTCAAATCTAGCCTCGAACTGACTATATTGTGCCTTAACTCACTTCCGTTGAGCTTTGGTCTACTGCTGCTGTATTTCCATCATGCGCATAAATCTTTCCATTGGATCAAACGAGGGTTCGGCTTTCGAGCTGCTCAAGCTACTCGAAGTACCCCAAATTGTTCCCTTTTGCCATATCTGCCAAAAGAAAGTAACTCACATCAGTCTCATAAAATACTCTGGACTTACTATATGAAACACCTCATAAATACGGAGTCAAGGGTTGAATTCAATAAAACTTGTGCCTGATTTAAAAAAATTCAAAACGGGAAGCCTCAAGATGTAAAGTCATGCTCTGACACCAATATGCCATGCCTCGATTCTACCGAATTGATAAGTTACCACTGGGCGTGATGTTGTACAAGCCTAAGGTGCTCTTGTTCAAGGCATGTTTGTGTATATTTTGAAACATCGAGGTTTTATAGAGATTTGCCATAGAAGTTAAGCAGAGAAATTAAACAATAAGGTGGCATAGATTAGATACACTTTTCATTGATAATTCGTATCATTACATATTTTGATTTAGATGAGAAAAAGGGGCGCCATTCAGGATTACAACTTGAACAACAAAATGAGATACATCGTTCAATACATCACATTTCTTTATTAGGAATAAAAGATATAAATACCTTGGTAGAAGTCTTCGGATGCCGTTTTGGGGAGCTTCAACTGAATATGAACAAATTAAGCTTCAAATGTTCAGAAAGGCTTCAGTGCATCTAGGGGCGTCTTCAGTTCCTCGATGCGCCTCCTTAGTTCGCAATACCTGTGGAGAAGTGGGTCAATATATTGTCGTGTACTGGTGAGCAGCAAGAAAACCCACATCGCCAAAACAAAAACATAATTAATAAAAGCATTGCATGTAATAGTAGAAAATTTTCTATTTTATTCTTAGTTCAGTTTACAAGTTATGAGACATGAAAGGTAACGACCTACATATGTTGATTCTTACCGACGGCAGAGTCTTCTTCTCTGTGCAGAACTTACCATGCTCTTTCATGTAG
This sequence comes from Iris pallida, assembly GCA_029216955.1. Taxonomy (NCBI): domain Eukaryota; kingdom Viridiplantae; phylum Streptophyta; class Magnoliopsida; order Asparagales; family Iridaceae; genus Iris; species Iris pallida. The sequence continues at coordinate 19,791,109 of JANAVB010015000.1, read as the reverse complement.
ATTAGACACTATTAGCAAAGAAGTTTAAAATACATGAAGGTTACTGGTAATGCTCCATCTTTGGACTATTCATGGTAGGACGATGATTCTTTCAGCGGGAGTAGTGAACCCTACTAAAAGTTTCTGAGTTACCCATGCTTATAAACATAAATCTTTGTTCCACCTATGTTAAATCTGTTCAGTAGCCCGGACATCGTTCGAGAAAGCAAACCTTTTGCACAAGTTATCCATGACCATGCATGCCTAAGAAACTCAGTTATTCAAGTATAGCATGCAAGGTAACAAAAACTTGATATTCTCAGTGTTTTATACTTACTAATAAATCAAAAAATCCATAATATAATTGTAATATTTATTCGTGGATTCAAATCTATTTCAACAATATTTCAACAATATTATGAAGGAAAGTCACTCATTGTTGGAGAATTGCTCAGATAAAGAGATCTCCAACGTTTCATTCAAGCTGCGCCTACACGATCACATGCATTTGTACCAACAGAGGATCGAAACTCTTCTTTTCTTTTTCTCTCTGAATTTGATATGAATGCGTAAATCAATGAATGCAAGCAATGAAAGCCATCAAAAACATTCATGAAAACGCATTCATAAACCCAATATTGAAAGCAACAACAAAACCAACATCTAAAATGAACATTGGAAAAGCTTGAGGAAGTGACTCTTATATAGAGCTCTTCTCCAAGACACAATCTACTACATATGGGATAATATTTCGAAGAGCCAATCCAAAAAGAGGAAGGGTTTTAATTCTGTTGGCCCATTGATCTGGTCACATCTGATTTTGATAACCGACTAACAACTTCAATTCGAAATACACAAATAATATATAGGTACGGTACTGCTGCTGAATGACTACAACCTTGCTACTTTACTCAGTCAGAGTCTTTGCCGATAATAATCACATCACTGATCGAGACAATTGTTCCTACTTTGTTATTTATTTTTAAATTTATTGAGTCTAATAAAAATAAATTATTGATCGAGGTTGGCACCTGGCTCTGCTACAAAAAGTTCACCTACCAAAATTAGCCTACCTAATCATTTAGTCTATTCTTTAAACCCAGTCCACTTAGAAAATAGCCCACAAATCTACAAAAATTCAAAGCCAATTCTTCATGACCCATTCTGAAAATAGGGCAACCGAACTCGGACCGAACTCGATCCCCCTGGCCCAGTTCCCGAGGGAACCGGTCACCCTGAAGAATATGCTCCAAACATTTAATTTTTTGAACGTTGGACTACCGAACTCTGCCCGTGTTGTGTCCAAGAAAATACTATAAATATAGGAGAGTTCTTCATTCTATTCACTCATTTTCATTCTCTCTTCTCTATTCATTCAAGTGTGCTATCAAAGCTTTTCACTTTCAAATCTAAGCTTTACAGCTCGTAGCCAAGCCAGTGCCAATTTTGGTTCAATCTAGAATTTTGGTCAAGTTGTATAAAAGGCTTGAAAATATTCCAGTTTTCATCCAGTTCCAGAAGTCGACAAGTCCTTCGGATTAAAGGCTTGCAAGTTAAAGTAGTGCTCTTCGGATAAAAAGTACGTGTTGTAAGGAGTTGCAAGCGCTTCGAATTCAAAGCTTATGTTTCACGAGATAGTGGATTAACCATCGAGCTAGGGTACTCGAGACTAGTCCTCTCACAGGAAAACTGGTATAAACCTTGGTGTTTGTGTTTACTTCTCTGAACTTATTTATATTACACATTTATTTTTACTGCCTACTTCATATTAGTTTGATTACTGCCATAAATAATTTTAAGTGGTATTTTTTATTCTGTTGCGCACATGCACTCTATTTACTCCCCTCTAAAGATGCTCAACGGTCCTACAATTGGTATCAGAGCAGGTTATATTCAAATATAATACTCTAGAGTGAATATATATGGCAGCCGTAAAATCTATATTCGTCGGTCAAGGGCAGTCCACAAGTAGATCTCCATTATTTGATGGAACAAACTATACTTACTGGAAAATATGAATGTGTTTATTCCTCAAATCTTTTAACTTTGATCTCTGGTCTATAGTCATAGATGGCTATAAAAAGCCACCAAGAATAGTGATTGATGGTAATCTTGTAGACAAGCCATATGATAGATACATAAATCTAAAAAAGACACAAGCCAGTCTTGACGTAAGAGTGATCAATGCACTATTTTGTTCCATTAATAAGACTGAGTTTAATAGAGTATATACATGTGTCACACCACATGGCATTTGGAAACTTCTTGAGATAACTCATGAAGGTACTTCACAAGTAAAGGAATCCAAGATAAGCCGATTGACACAATAGTTTGAGGCTTTCAAGATGAAGCCAAATGAATCAATCACTCAGATATTTACATGTTTCCTTGATATTACTAATCCTTTATCATCACTTGGCATGGGTTACTCAGATCATGAAAAGATTCGCAAAGTGCTCAAGGGACTAACAAAGAACTGGAACCAAAAAACTACTGCGACATAGAAGGAAACGATCTCACCATTATGTCTCTTGAAACACTCAAGGGCAAACTGATGACTCATAATGTAGACTTACAAGACTTGGAAGAATCTACTCCAAAAGAAAAGTCTATCTCCTTCAAAGCTCATGCTAAAAGAGTCACAAGCGAAGACACGGATGATGAAGATTCAGATGGTGAGGAACAAGCTCTTCTTGTAAAGAACTTCAAGAAATTTTTGAGGGTTGAAAAATCAAATCGAAAGAAGAAGGAATATCAAGAAAGCAACAAAAAAGAAACTATTTGTTGCAGTCGCAAGAAGGCTGGAGACATCAAGAAAGAATGTCCAATGACAAAGAAGACAAGGCGATATGAATGACAAAACAGAAAGTCTTCATCACGAAAGTATGCTATACCAGTATCTGGTAAGAAAGTGAAGCCAGTGAATCAGAGGAAGAAGATAGACCAAGTAGCTCAGCAAATGTTTGCTTGATGGAATTTGATCAGGTAACAACTAACCTATGTATGATAACTTTACATTTGATGAACTTTCGAATGCTTTTAGCAACTTGTTCGATGAATACAAGAGAGTCTTAGACAAATATAAGCAGTCTCGAAAAGAGATCAAAGCTTACACTACTAAACTTGAAAGGTTATCATCCCTATTGAAGGATACACGAGAAACACCTTCCACAAGTAACACGAATGAAGAAATATCAACTTTGAAGCTTAGCTTGCATGATGTTCACAAAACTATTAAGAAAAGAGATCATGATTATGTCATACTAAACGAGTTATATGAGTTAGAGAAGAAGAAGTATAGCATCGCTGCACAAAAGATTGATGCTATATCTAATAACTATGATAAGACATGTGCTTTTTCTAAAAAGTTAGAGATAAAGTTGGGAAAACAGGTTATACCTGCTACTCAGCCAAAGATTTATCACATGACACAACATACACGTAACACAACATGATCAAAGAAAGCACGTAAGCATAATGTTTCTCATAATTATGTCTTTGTTTACAAGTATCCAAGGATGACACACAAGCATCATGTCAATAACATGACACCAAGAACTAGCTCTCAATTTTTTTATATATTGTGGTTCACATGGACACATTTTTAAGTTCTATAGAATTAGAAAGCTAGTTGACATAAACATATATGCCTAGATACCTAAGACAAACATTTTCGGACCCTTAAAGAAATGGGTACCAAAGATCACATCTACTCGTTTTGTAGGTGGGCCAACCCTCTCATGTTAGAATTAAATGGATCCTCGATAGCGGATGTTCGCGACACATGACTGGTAATAGATCTTTATTCCCTACGCTATCGATGAAGAAAGACAGATATGTCTCCGTCAGAAATAATCTGAGAGGTTATATAATAGGTAACGGTATTGTTGGTATGCCTATTTACCAAGACATTAAAGACGTTTGTCGGTTCACAGAGCTAAAACATAACGTACTAAGCATAAGTCATCTTGCTGATAATTGTTATGGAATTAATTTTGTGAAAGACAAGTGCTCTATATATGGTATGACTACATGGGATTTAGTTTACGAAGGTATAAGGGAGGCTAAAATATATATTTTTTATCTATCAGATAGTACTAACAATGTAGGCAAGCACCTTATAGCTAATAAAGATGAAAGCTGGCTCTGGCACATGAGACTAGGACATGTAAACAAGGATACCATATCAAGGCTATCAATAAAGAAATTGGTAAAAGGATTACCCGAAAGTTTGTTCTAGAAAGACATGATATGTTCTGATTACGAGAAAAACAAAGCAACTAGGTCATCATTTAAATCCATAAACACTGTAAGTACTTTAAGACCCTTACAATTATTACATATGGATTTACTTGGACCAAGTAAAGTCGCTAGTCCTTGTGGAAAACTCTATACTTTTGTTACTGTTGATAATTTTTCTCGTTACACTTGGGTTTGTTTTTATCAAATAAAAATGATGCACTTTTTGAATTTAAAATTTCTTGTAAAAAGGTTCAAAACGTAAAGGGTTTCATGATTACTCGCATCCGAAATGTCATGGAGGCAAATTCAGAAATTTTGATTTCAAAGAGTTATGTGATTTGATTGGTTATTTTTATGAGTTTTTATGTCCTAGAACTCCCTAACAAAATGGTTTTGTAGAGCGAAATAATAGAACTCTCAGCCAAATGGCTAGAGTTATGATTAACTAGTATAATCTTCCAAAATATTTCTAGGCTGAAGCTGTAAGTACAGCTCGTCATGTTTTAATTGGGTTCTAATTCGACCTATATTGAAAAAGACTTCCTATGAATTGTGGTTTAATTGTATTTCCAATATTTCATATTTTAAAGTTTTTCGATGTTGTTGTTTTATTTTGAACACCAAGGATAACTTGAAAAATTCGACTGTAAGGCAGGTAAAGGAATATTCCTTGGATATGTTGCTAAGAGTAAAGGCTATAGGATTTTCAAGAAAAGGTCACTGGTTGTTGAAGAATCAATTAATGTTAGTTTTGATGAATTTAACAATAAATTGTCAAGTGACAGTGATGACGAGAACTCAGGGAAAATATCCAGCAAAGGACCTAAAAATTCTGACGCGGGAACAAGTTATCTGGAGATTCTGCCAAAGAAGATGAGGTTCATGTTATACCTTCCAGAAACTTTGATAATAGGTGATGTATCAAAATTTGCAAGTATTCGTTCTTCTGCAAAGGATGTAGCTACAAGTGTTGCATTTATTTTACAAATAGAACCTAAGTCGGTAACAGATGCATTTGATGATGAATTTTGGATTTTTGTCGTGCAAGATAAATTAAACCAATTTGAGATAATTCGAGTTTGGGAACTCATTCCTAAGCCTATTGATCACTATGTAAATGGTACCAAATGGGTATTCTGAAATAAACTAAGTGAAGATGGACAAGTCATTCACAACAAAGCATGTCTAGTTGCTCTGGGCTATAATCGAGAAGAAGGAATTGATTACGACGAGACCTATGCTCATGTTGCTAGACTAGAATCCATTTGCATGCTTTGTGCATATGCATGTTTTCATAATTTTAAATTGTTTCAAATGGATGTCAAATGTGATTTTCTGAATGGTTTTATAAAATAAGAAGTTTTTGTAAAACAACCTCCTGGTTTTGAAGATTTTAATTTTTTTATCACGTTTTCAAGTTAAGAAAGACACGGTATGGACTCAAACAAACACCTAAATCTTGGTATGATCGTCTAAGTACATTTCTAATTAAAAAATAGTTTTTTTTAAAGGGTAAGTAGACACTACTTTATTTATCAAATCCCTCAATGATGATTTTATTAGTGCAAATATACATAGATGATACTACTTTTGGTTCAACTAATGAGGTACTCTGTCAAGAGTTTGCTAAGTGTATACATAATTAGTTTGAGATGAGCATGATGGGAGAGCTCAACTACTTTCTCGGACTACAAATCAGACAAACTTCACAAAGGATCATTATCAATCAAACAAAGTATATGAAGGAGTTGCTAAAGAACTTCAACTTCGATAATGCAAAGTCTATCACACTACAAAAAATGTAGCATTTATAACGCACAATTTACGGCGTGCAGTTGCTGCGCGTTGTAAATGACACTCTTTTACAGCGTCCAAATGTGTGTGCCGTAAAAGAGTTATTTTTTTTCTTTTTTACGGCGTGTTTGACATGCACGCTGTAATTGAATACTCATTTACGGCATGCACTTTTGCGTGTTGTAATTGAAAACTCATTTATGGCATACATTTTTGCGCATTGTAATTGAAGACTCATTTACGGCATGCATTTTTGTGCGTTATAAATGAAGACTCGTTTACGGCATGCATTTTTGCGCGTTGTAAATGAATACATATTTACGACATGCATTTTTGCACGTTATAAATGAAAGCTCATTTACGACATACCTTTTTGCAGGTTGTAAATGATTGTAATTGTTTATTAAAAAATTTAGTTTTCCTCCTAACAAAATTTTCCCCTAAAAAAATTAGTTTCCCTCTCAAATCCGAATTTCAAAAAAATGTCAAAAAAAGTAGTTTTCAACCTATGTTTTCATTCCCCCTCTTATTTTTTTCATTAATTCCCTCATTACGTTTTCATTTAAATCTCCCCCCCCCCCCTAAAACAAAAACAAAAGTCTTTTTAAAAAATTAAAAAAAATCATTCTTAAAAAACTATTGAATTTTTTTCAAAATAAATAAATAAATAATTATTATTGAAAAATAGTATAGAAACATTATATTCTCAAAGGATATAATGATTATATTTTGTGGATAAATTATTTACTAGAATATACCCAATTTTTGAAAATAAATTTTTATAACATAAATTAAATATAAAAATAAAATTTTCATCATAAACTTATGCAAAAAGAAAAGATGAATAGCGCGTCATAAAAGAGTTATTTTTTTATATGTTTTTATTAAAAAATTTTAATTTTCCTCTTAAACTAAAACTTATACAAATTATATACTCCACTATGTATGTTTTTATTCAAAATTTTCAATTTCCCTCTTAAACTAAAACTTATACAAATTATATACTCCACTGTGTATGTTTTCATTCAAAATTTTTAATTTCCCTCTTAAACTAAAACTTATACAAATTATCTACAGAACCCACCTCTCCCAGCTCCTCCGCTAGAGACGACCCGACTCCTTCCTCACCCAGCCGGAGCCCCACCGCCTCATGCATTGGAATCTCTCCCAGGGAAAATGAAGGCTCCACTTGCTGGACTCTGTGGCATCGCTCGACGGGGCAGCGGTGGAGTTCGCCTTCCGAAGGGCCTTCGCCGCGCTCCCGTACCTAGCGATAGGGGTCTCGGCACTGGCTTCTCTCAAGGGGATCGGGCCCGCCACCGCCTCCGTGGTCCTCGCGACGTACGCTCAGGACATCACTCCGTTCATGTCCGACAAGGCGATAATGGTCGCGATGGGGAACGCCAAGGACTATACGATGAAGCAGTACCTCTTGTTTGCTGGGAAACAGCAGAAGAAACCTAAGGTAGTTTTTTTTTCTGAAGTCTTTTTTTTGCACTGCTGCAGCTCAATTGTATGACAAAATGCTTCAGTCGCAGTCGCCACTAATAGTATATTATTGCCTCTTACTGAGTTTGCCTTCTAAATCTGTTTCTTTTGGGAACTTATAGGAGCTGATGGCAGTTGGGTTAGGTATGCTTTCTTTGTATCTGATCCGTTTTTGATTTTCTTTTGTTCGTATTAGCTGTCAATGTGTTACTTTCTTTTCCTCATTACTTTTATTGTGGTCTCGTAAAGACTGAATCCTCAATACCTTGTATCATGAACTTTATTATACTGAAGCGTGGTTAGAGTCGAAGCTTGTGCCTTGTCATGTCATGCCTTATGGGGCAAATAACAAGATCAGTAATGCACTTCAAATTTAGCTTATTCTGATGGACGAGCCATTAGTAGTTTAAAAATTGCTTGGGAGATGCTTAAAGCAGGAAGAAATTATCCTTTGAACTCAGTAGATGTTTCTCAAATAAATCCAAATTAGAAGATGACTTTGAAATTTGCTTGTATTGTGATCGATGTGCTATTAAGAAGCTCTCTTGACATTTTCTCCGGAAATGAGCTCATTAAAATGTAAATAGGGAAGATGATCATTGTGGTAGAGAGTTATAATTATTGTTAGTGGTGACGCTTTCATTCGACACATTCTTTTGATACACTGTCAACATACAGGATTCCTGGCGTTCATTGCATCAGAGATGAGGATTGCTACCTAGAGCAAATCTTACCATCTGCGACCTTCTTCAAGACTTCTCTAATGCTCTTGGAGAATTTAGAATGGCTACTCGTTAGGTTGCACATGCTTAATATACATGACGGATAAAGCAGATTTCCCTACTGCCAATTCCCACTTTTTTAGGTTCGAGGCACACCCATTTCCATAGCTTCCTTGTTTTGGTATTTAGCACCAAGAGTTTTGATGTCAAGTTCAGCTGGTTATAAAATTTGATTGAATAGAGGTGGCTTCTCAAAATAGATCTATGTTCCTTGGCTGACCCAATTTTGATGGGCAAAGGTTTACAAGGTGACGATGATTAATAAATATGCAGTATTGGTGATACATGTAGGTAGAGGGAAGGAGTTTAGCCTCTTTCTGATTCAAAAGAATGCTGCCTGTAACTGAGCACTTGAAGCAAGATAAACCATAAGGTTTTATACATCTGCAATAATTTTTTTTAAAGAACCATATGCATTATGAATGAACCGTTCATATATGTTTGCTAAATATATATATTTGCTAAATGTGGTGTTACATATACTTTTTTCTGCTTTCTTTTATGAAGCCGACAATTGAATGTCGTCTCTTTACTCCTCTCTGCTGATGTTTTCCAGGAAACAACTCTTTATGTGACACTTCAACCATGTGTGATATGTGCTGGGGCAATTCTTCAAGCTAGAATCGACACTGTTGTATGGGGTGCTCCTAACAAGCTACTAGGAGCTGATGGTAGTTGGGTTAGGTATGTTTTCTTTGTATCTGATCCGTTTACGATTTTCTTTCGTGTTAGCTGTCAAGGTGTTACTTTTATTTCCTTGTTAACTTTTTTTTATTATGGTCTCATAAAGATTGAATCCTCAATGCATTATATCATGAACTTTATTATACTGAATTATGGTTGGAGTCAAAACATGAAGGTGAGATTCTGAATCCGAACTATCAGGCCATCTAGGTAGTTGGATTCTTTTATTAAGCTGGATCTGTTTTTAGTTTCAAAATGAAACCTTTCTATTTCTATGCATCTATGAAACGTCTGGTTTGTGTGGTCTATGTTTTATCAGTTACATTGATGCTACACAATGGTGTACTGGATTAATAATGCCTGTAGGTTCATTACAGTCCGATCGTGTAGATGTGCTCTGTAACTAGTGCAGTGCAATGCCAATCCTTTTAGTGCCAGGTTCTATCCATAGTATCAAGATAGTTTCATCAACATAGTAGGCCAAGATAGACCCAAAGAACTCTCTATCGTAGTAGTGGCTTGAAGCCAGAGCCAACTGATATCATAATGCCCAGAAAACTGCTTACTTATATTTTGAATATATTCTTTTCTTAGTTATATTTTTGAAATGGTTAGAAGTTGCATTTTGAATATATTCTTTGCTCAGTTGCATTTTTAATATATTCCTGGCTTTATTAAATTCTCTACTGCTAAATTGGAGTGTTCAGGTTGTACAACCTGATGTCCAAAATGTTGCTGCTGCAATCTGCAGTTTGGAAAATGCTGCTAGTGTAATCTGTTGTTTGCAAACTGATATCAAAGTGCACATATAGAAATGGTAAGAAGCATATAAAATATAAATGGTAAAGGAGTCATAGTGCACATAGAAATGGTTGGCTCTTATTGCAAACTGATATCAAAGTGCACATAGAAATGGTAAGAAGTTGCATTTTGAATATATTCTTTGCTCAGTTACATTTTGGCAAAGTTGATAATTGTTTCATAGATGGTAGTTATTTTGGCACAGACATGATACTACACCAATATACTAGTGTAGTATACTCTGAGGATGTAAATTTATATAAAATTGTTTTCTTATCTAATGCATAGACAGTATTACTTGATCAATGTTTTTCTTCCATTGAGATGTGAACAGGGTGGTGTTAAGAAGTTTGTCATCTCTGCTCCTAGCAAAGATTCCCCTATGTTTGTGGTTGGTGTGAACCACGAGGAAGAGCTTGATGTTGGCGTCACTTTGGCACAGAGGAAGCGGGAGGAGGAAATAAGGACGGAGGCGTCACGGCCACACCGACGAACTAGTCGTAGAAGAAGAGGTCGAGGGGTCGGTGGCAGTATGTGGTCTGGGCGGAGAGCTGCTTGTTAACCACGATGTCATGGACGATGGACTCACGTTGGGGCAGGATCAGTCCAGTGCACCTAATGAATACCCAAACCTTGTACCATACTAGAACTATATATTGTTGTACATGATGAAGGAATTAGATATTGTTGTTAATGAATCCTCAATCAGTTCGATTACAAGATTGTTGTTCTATAAGAATTTCAAATATTGGATATGAAAGTTGTTTGACACTTTGTAGTTGTATCGTTCTTGCTTGCCTTTGTTTTGCTATATTTTGGTTTAGAATATCTATTGGAAAATGAGAGGAACAACTTTTACAATTAATTATTTTATTGGTCATTTACAACGTTTGAATGTGTGTTGTAAAAAAGATGGATATGGTCATTTACAACGTTCAAATGTGCGTTGTAAAAAAATGGAGATGATCATTTACAACGTTCGAATACGCGTTGTAAAAAGATGGAGAGGGTCATTTACAGCGTTCGAATGCGCATTATAAATAGTCATTTACAGCATTTGGATGCGTGTTGTAAATAATAGGAAGAGGGTCATTTGCAGCATTCGAATGCGTGCCGTAAATAATTGGATCATTTATGGCATGGCCTTTTACGGCACAAAAATGTACACCGTGAAAGATCTTTTACGACTTATGTTGCGTGCCGTAAATGATCATTTTTCTTGTAGTGTCAAAACTCCAATGGCTACCTCAACCAAGCTTGAAACTGATGAAAGGAGCTATGAAGCAAGTCTGCGGTAGTTTAAAGCTGGAATTGGTACAATATCGCGAAGTGGCCGCCTTCGCTCAATTTGGATCAGACCTTGATGCTGCCAAACCTGTCGACCAACGTAAGTATCAAGGTATGAATGGTAGTTTACTGTACTTTACTACTAGTCGTCCTTATATAATGTTCAGTGTTTTCATATGTGCTAGATATCAAGTCAACCCTTAGGAATCACACCTATGCACAGTTAACATATCTTTCGATACCTTAAATGATCTTCTACCATCGGCTTGTGGTATCCCAAAACTAAATCATTTGAGCTAATCGATTATTCTGATGCAAATTTTGTGAGATGTAAAGTAGACCATAAAAGTACCAGCAATACATGTTATTTTCGAAAAGTTTTAGTCTCTTGGTTTAGCAAAATGCAAAATTATATCGTATTATCAACGACTGAAGCTGAGTATATCATTGTCGGTCGTTGTTGTGCTCAAATTTTATGGATGAAACAAAACCTAGAAGACTACAATCTATATTTTTATAATATTTCCATTTTTTGTGACAACACTAGCACGATTAATTTGACAAAGAATCCAATATGTCATTCATGCACTAAGCATATAGAAATATGTCATATTTTCTTCGTGATCATCAACAACACAGAGATATTTGTCTAGAATTTATTGACACAAGTCATCAACTAGCAGATATTTTTACAAAACCATTAGCCGAGGACCGCTTCAATTTTATTCATCGCGAGTTAGGTTTTCTTGATATCATCTCGGAAGCATAATGACTTATGTCTGGTAAATGATTTGATATTAATTCGACAATTTTATTAAATCAAAATTATTTTGGGTACAAGCCGAAAGGGCTCTTCAATCATATAGGTGTAAATGGCCTGAAGCGACACAGTGCACTAGTCTTTGGACTACCGCTAGCTGGGATCCCCCCTCCCCCCGCCAAGATAATTGAGATCTATTAAAATTTGTATAAATTTTATCTTCTACTTTATGTACATAATTTAACATATGCTAACCTAGATACAAGGAGATCGAACTCGGACAGAACTATGCCCATGTTCGGCCGAAACTCGGTCTATGTGTATTAGGTAAACCGAGAGCAGGTCCCACTTTTAAGTTGCCTTCTCTTTCAACAAAACCCAATTTCTAAACCGAGAGCAGCCGACCCTCTTTCTTCTTCCTTCTCCAAAAACTCCTCCTAAACCCTAGATCTCCAAACCCTAACCCTAAATTTCACCTATTTTAGAGTTTTATCTCGAAGATCAAGGATTTGTGTCTATCTTGGGATACTCTTCTAATTTTTAGCATTCTCTTGAGGTATAATCTCTTCCTATCTTCAATTTTTCTATGACACCTAAGTTATCTTCTAAGAAAAAAAGGAGAATGGATTAAGCTTCATCTTCAAATCTGTCACGACCTGCACCCAAAATTTGGGCATGAGTCATGGGCATGCCAGCCTACGCCGTAGAGTCGATGGTTGTTTGCCATGAACAAAAGTTATACAAACTTTATGTATACAAATGAACAAAGAGTACAAAAAGATTCCTAAACAGGAGATCTAATTATAAAAGTTTCTGAAAAAATGTAACGGTAGAGATCTAGCACTGCAATGGCTCCTTTACTCCGTTGACGATCTGATGACGAAATGAACTTGCTCTAACTTTCTGATGCCTGTGAGTGGTAATCTGAGTTGCCAATCAAGAATACGTCCAACTGTCCTGAAAGAAGGAAGACTTCTTCCATTTATAGGCGAGCAAATATACGATGTGTGAAGGGGTTTTTGGCGTGCAGGAGCGTTACACATACGAGATTTCTGGAGAATCTGTTGTAACCACTCCGTAAGGGTTGTTGCTGTGCTGACACGTGGCCATTGTTAGGATTCCTTTATTTTTGAGATCTTGGGCAGTTGGTACTACTCGTCCTTAGTGACACATGGCGTGTACCTGCTGCTTTGAAGATCTCATTTGGTTGATACCGAGTAGATTTTGCCCCTATCAAAACGTCAGTTTAAACAAATTGGATTTTGGTCTTATCTTGGAGGCGATGGTTTGAACAAACAGAATTCGATTGTATCTAAAGAGATACGGTTGTTAAAAAAAAATCCGATTGTATCCGTGGAGAACAACTGTTCGAACAAACTGGATGTGGAGAGATATGGTTGCCATCCTGGCCACGTGGCATGATGTTACTTTGTGGGGGGAGCTGCACGCTATGTGACGTCGAAGTTACTGCGCTTTATGAGACGTCAAAGTCTCTGCGCTTTTGGGCGACGGATGAACGCTACAGAGGGGTTGAAGTCATTGTGCTGCACTTCGGGGGAACCATAAAGGATCCGTACTTCTGGGCATCTTGAAGGAGTTGTGCTTCTGTGGCACCACGAGGGATCTACGCATATGGGGCACCATGAAGGAGCTACGCTTCTGGGAAGCTCAGAGAGATCAATGAAGGAGCCGTAAAGGGGCTGTGCTTCTTGGAAAGCTCTGAGAGATCAATGAAGATGTCGTGAAGGTGTTGCGTTTCTGAAGCTCTGAGAGATCAATGAAGGATCCGTAAAGAGGCTGCGCTTCTGGGAAGCTCTGAGAGATCAATGAAGGAGCCGTGAAGGGGCTACGCTTCTGGGAAGCTCTGAGAGATCAATGAAGGACCCGTGAAGGGACTGTGCTTCTGGGAAGCTCTGAGAGATCAAATGAAGGAGCCATGAAGGGGCTGCGCTTCTGGGAAATCTGAGAGATCAATAAAGGAGCCGTGAAGGGGTTGCACTTCTGGGAAGCTCTAAGAGATCAAATAAAGAAGCCGTGAAGGGGATGCGCTTCTGGGAAGCTTTGAGAGATCGCTTTCAGAGGAGTCAAAGTTACTATACTTTTGGTGCGAGATCTTCTTAATTGATGAGTCAGAACGTCTCCTTAATTTGCTGAGTTTGCAAGTCTCCTGAATTGCTGAGTCTGCAAGTCTCCTTAATTGTTTCCCCTTTGGGGGGCCTCGAGAAGCGGTGACTAAGGGTTTAGTCAAATGAATTCATTAAATGGGATTCATTGTGCTAAATTCCAGGTTCATCCCATTAATCTGGAGTCCTTTGACCGACTGCCACGTGGTGTGTGGGTCGAACCACACAGCCTATATCAAGAAGAGCTTTTGGGGAAGTCTTTGCTCGTTGTTTCTTGATATTCCTTTGTCATGCTCGACCCCGACTTAGCTTCAAACGGCCATAGGCCTTTCATAAGTTGACTGTTGTTTGTAGATCTTTTCATATAAAGAAGCTGTAGTCTTGGTGAAGGACAACTTTCGAGTTTGAGATGCACGTGAGTGTTTACCATAAGGGGTTCGAACCTGAACAACATCTTGGAGGTCTTTGAGGCCTAATATACCGGGTTTGGATTGATTGCTAATCTGAAGAGCCGCAGGTTGTGCTCTGTCCTGCTCAATAACGCTTCATTAGCCATATTGGAGCGGGGGAGCAGCGCACCTAACGAGGAAGTGATTCGCTCTGACTATCCGGAGAGCTACGCACTTGTAGGCTGTAGACTCGAAGGCTGGGCACTTGTAGGTTGCAGAGAGTTTTTATATGTAATGTAAGCTACAGAGAGTCTTTATATGTAATCATAAAGAGTCTGTAATAGATCGTTGTAAACATTATTTAATAAATGGTTTTCCTTTATGCACTGCTTTCTCTTTTGTGATGTGTGAAGTGCACAACAACTTGATATCTCCTATGCTTCTCCAAAGAGTGTGCAGCAACTGATGTCCCTTGCTTTCGTAGATGTTGCGCTTTTTCATGCTTCTATAAGACTCCTTCAAAGTTTTCAAACTTAGACAAGTTTGGAACACTTTAAACAGAAGCATGAAATAACACGTGGCACAGGAAGTGCGTAGCGGGTTCCTGATAGGCTGTCAAGCATTTTTAATAGCCGTCAGTATTTAATGCCGTTGAGCTGTCATTTTATTTAAAGATAGTAACTCCTCGTTTTTGGAAGAAATCAAATGATTTCATTCCATCTCCCCACACGGCCCGAAGCATTTCTTTCGAATACGGAGAGTCCCCTAGCTTTATCTGCTGACACGTGGCCCGAAGCACTTCTCCAAATACAAAGAGTCCTCTGCTGACACGTGGCCTTCTCTATTAGTAGGAGTCTATGGAGATAGAAAAAATTCTTTCGAGTTTCTACTTTCAGAGAGAGGGCTTTCCTTCCTTTTCTCTGACTCAAAACCCTATTTATCCTCCATGGCCCCCAAAAGGTCGAGAGCTCCTAGGGCTCCCAAGGCCAACCAAGCGGGTGCGGCGGGTGTGCGCAAGACCAAAGGGAAGCGGTCGGCGGCGTTCGAGGCTGTTGACGTCGATGATTCTCCAGCCACTGCTGTTGGTGTATACAAAGACGTCCAGACTACTATTGCGAGTAGGTGTTTAACATCTATGCTTAGCTCGACTGCTGATGCGCATGAGTGCTACTTCTCGGAGTAGTGACTCGTAGATGCACTAAAGCTTCCTTCGCTGATGCACATGGGCACTATTCTTTGGAGTAGCATCTGTAAGATGTGCTAAAGCCTTCCTCGCTAATGCGCATGGTCGCTGCTTTTCAAAGCGGCGACTGTAAGATATGTTGAGGCTTTAGCTGATGCGGAGCGTCACTAAAAAGTGTCTGCGCGGATAATCTCTAGCTGATGCGCATCGAAACTGAAAAGTGCCTGCACATATGCTTTGCTAGCTGATGCGCAG
Source organism: Iris pallida (assembly GCA_029216955.1). Taxonomy (NCBI): domain Eukaryota; kingdom Viridiplantae; phylum Streptophyta; class Magnoliopsida; order Asparagales; family Iridaceae; genus Iris; species Iris pallida. The sequence continues at coordinate 19,775,342 of JANAVB010015000.1, read as the reverse complement.
TGCCACTAAAAAGTGCCTGCGTGGATGCTTTGCTAGCTGATGCGCAGTGTTACAAAAAAGTGCCTGTACGGATGTAGAAAATACTTGGTGTATTTTTTTGACTTTCGTTTGCTTCATGTGCAGTAACCGTGACTATGCCTATTTTTGATGAGGTTCTCTTCGACTCATCTGTCTGCGCACTCGGCATAAACGTCGACGAAGCGGTTGTTAACCCTACCAAGAGGTTGATCACCCAAGGTCGGCCGGAGAGACGGCTGGCTAAGATACGTGCACAAGAGCACTCCTACTTCTGTCGTATAATGGACCGAGGCAAGTTGTCCTATCCCTTTGATGCTGGGGTTGAAATGCTGAAGCCTCGGTTCCTCTTCGATGACTAGCTGACTTTGAAAGAGGGAGACCTCCTAAACATTAAGGAGGACTGATACTTTAAGAATGCCGGCCTTGGTTTGTATGTGCCAGCGACCGATCGGCACCTCCCGCTTTCGGTTTTCTTCTGCTTCGCCGAAAAACGACAGATGGAATGGGAATTGAGCCCAACTTAGGGGGGTTAATGACGGGCCTTTTTATGGTAGACACGCACTCTAAAAAAAGGGATAATTTTAAGTGTGTCCGTGATAGTCCATCACACACCTTGCGGGTGCTACTTTCTGGTCACCGGCTTAGCGATTTTACCTGGGATGTACATTCATTCGGGGCTTCTATTTTTGCCAATCGGCTTTTAGCGAAGGGGTACACATATCCGGAAGGGACCATCCGGGTCGAAGGTTGGATCCATCCTGAGACTAAATAGCGTGAATTAACCCAATGGATATTGGGTAGGTTCAAGACAGAGCTGAGGGGTACCGGCTTGCGTCGTGCCATAAAAGCTACTGAATATGGTATAAAGATCAACCAGCCCCTGTTCGTGGCTTTGTTGGAGATGTACAATCACCACGCCAGGACTTTTTATACTCCGTATGGAGAGATAGGGCTGGCCCTCCATGAGATGTACGCCATCTCGAAGTTGTCCTGGGGTGAAGAGTCGTACGAAGAATATACTCCTAGCAAAGAGGAGTTCATGGGACTGGAGAACAAGTATCCCGAAATGATGGCAGTGTATAAAGAATTTCTTCGCCATCATCAGGTATGTGTATGCCAGGACTCCATGAGGACTCAGCCTCATATTTTTGCTTGGAGGGACCATATCTTCATGCAAGAACCATCAGAGCCGGACCAGGTCCACTATACACTGTGTAGGGTGTACACCACTGATGAAGTCGAGGCTATAATGATCAAGGCGAAGGTGTCAGCCCCTTCGATAGATGTTGAGGGGAGTCCCACCTCTATAGTCCACAACTATTTTTATCAAAATTTGACTGCCTTGAGCCTGAAAGCGGTGCTGATTACTTTTCTAATGATATAGCTGCGGAAGGTCGTGGTTCCTGGAGGCTCTAGATCCGTTGGGCAAATTACTTGAGAACTCATTAGGCTGGCTGTGAAGCTGGTCTTTGGCCACCCACTGGCTTTGCTCCCAGCCATGGTGTGCAATACCGTACGAGGCTTATGGGAGCTCTCGAGGAAAATAATAGAAAATCGTGGGGGAGACGATGAATTTCCTCACACTGAAATCCTTTACCACTATTCGATGGCTTGGTTGGCGTTACACCGCCCAGGTTTGATAGCCCTGACATAATTGAGGGCTATGAGAAGGGAGATCCGATGCTACGCAACTATCGTCGGGCAAAGTGGCTCCATCATGGCATTTCCATTTGTAGTTGGGTGTTGGTCCGCTTGGATGGCTACAACTTCAATAAGACTTCGCCCTCTTACAGAGGCTTTCTTGCAGATGAGGAGCTAGTAGACCAGGGCGGAAAGAATAGCGGTCTAACTCTCGGCACTTTCCATTGGCTGCAGTCTATCCGACCCTCCCATTTGGTGTACCGGAATCAGAACCGAGTATACCTGGAGCTCTATCTGTCGAGTCAGTTTGTGCGATAGTTTGTCTATAGCCAGACGATGACGGACAACCCGAGCTCTTGCCTTGGTTACGAGGGTAGTCTATTGGATGGTGCTCGTGCATGGTATTATTATAATGCCGGATACACTGGGGCGAATTTTATTGCCCCCATTATCTAAGGGGAGACCCATATCTTGTACTATGTCGTGAAGTTTTACTGCGAAGCGAACAACTTCTCGTCGGGTTATGATCGAGAACGGAGCCTAATTGAGGGTACGAAACTGGAGGCCAATCAATCGGCCCTTACACATTTTCGAGAGCTTACGTTATCTGGCGGTAGGACCTTAAATGGATCTAGTGCCTCCCGGGAAGGAAGAGAGGATACGGCATCCTTAAGTACCCCGTCGAAACGTCGTGCTCCTTCGAGAGAACCAAGCGGGCTGTACCTATGCCGAGCGGATCCGCGCGACGGCCTTCACCGTGACAGAATACCCCACCTGTTAAATCTTCCTTATAGGTATACATCAATCTTTTATTTTAGTTTTTATTCTAGGCCCTCCACTTATTGCTATTTTGTCTGTACATGCAAAGAGGAAGTCGGGGCAATCACAGAAAAATACGGTCGCTCGCGAATCTGAACCTCTCAGACGTAGGAACCTGTTGTTAGGGTGCCCCTTCGGGAGCTGCTGCATCCGGGGGTTAGAGTTACCATCCCTTTACCGGTAGGAGGTCCTCCTTTGAGGAGAAAAAAGGAAATTACCTCTGCCGCAGGGCCTTTGATTGTCGAGGCGCATACGATCGCAAGGACTGAGAAGGCTAGTGTTCTAGAGGAGAACCCGACGATTGCAGCTACTGAGGCTGTTGACCCGGACGATGTTTCTCCTTCTGCTCCTTTTGAGTATGAGACTCAAGACTTTTCGGAGCTAATGGCTTCACATCAGCGAGCAACTTTCATGGAGCCAACTGCAGACGAGCCTATCGTGATACCTGGGATTGGTCTTGCAGTGGCCAAAGGCATGATTCCAGAACTTACATCCGAAATGGATCGAACAGTTGAGGATACCGAAGAATTGCCCAGGATCCCTCTACCGATCCTCCTTCATGTACTGATGAAGTGGTTGAAGAGACCATCGAAGTTCAGGGGGGTGATAGAATAGCTCCTGAAGTGTTGGCCAAAAAGGCTATCGGAGAGTTGGCCAATGTGGCCATTAAAGCACCGACCAAGGAGGCCATTAAAAACTTGGTCTAGGAGGTCCTTGTGACAACGACCGGAGAGATCATTGAAGAGTTGGTCGATATGGTCATGAGAATGGTGGCCGAGGAGGCCACAGAAGAGCAGGTCGAGGAAGTTGCTCACGAGCTGGTCGTGGAGGATCCGGTCGATGTAGCCACTGAGATGGCGGTCGATGAGGCTACTGATGAGCCAGAAAAGACCGTTGACAAACCGGTCGAGGAGACCGTTGAAGAACCGTTCGAGAAGACCGTTGAAGAGCCGGTCGTTGAGGAGTCGGTCGATATAGCCACCGAGATGGCGGTCGAGGAGGCAGATGAAGAACCGGTCGAGTGGACCGCTGACGAACCGATTGCTGACAAGACGGTCAAGAAAGCTACTGACGAGTCGGTTGTTGCGACCACTAATGAGCCGGTTGGGGGAACAGGAGTTAACTCTGGAATGGAGTGGCCGTCTCCTTCGGGAGGTTTCTGTAACCTCCTTGAACCGAATTTTGATATTTTTCCCAAAATCTTAAATTTTATATTTTTTGAAAATTTTCTTCTATCTTCAAAATCACAAATTTTGGTTTCATAACTAGCTTTAAGAAATATATATATTTTTACCGCAATATGTTATAGATTTTATTATCGAGTTATTGGCTCTTCGAAACGGGTATTTGAAAATTTCTATAGTTTTTGGGCTTATGTAGCCTAATAAATAAAATTAGTAACTTTAAACTCTTCTTTTAAAAAAAAAATGGGCTCAAACCCATTAGTGAAATTTGTTATATAAATAATATGAATCAAGATTTATATAAGAAAATATTGGACCTTTTTATAAATTAGAATTAAATAATAATATACATACTGGACCATTGGACCTACATGCCTATTCTAGATTTTGACTAGTTTGGGACCTACTGGCCTAATAAATAATAATTAATATATTTGAAATCATATTTGTATATGAGCTTGAGTTCATTGAATTATTTTATATAAATGTCATTTCGCCATTCCGGGCCGGAATTAAAATTCAACATAAAAGTATTTTTGGTTTGTTATGGGATTTAATTGTGGATGATTTTTTCTTAAAATTTGGTTCTTATTGGACTAATGGCCCAATTCATGGAAGAGCTTCTTGGAAGCTTCCTCTCACATGCTTGGGAGCATGCCTTCACCCACATTTACTGGGTTACTTCCATCATCATCCACATTTTTCCAGTGCATTCCAAGTACACCGTGTCCGAGTCCACCTATTTTATTATCATTCTTTTTACAATTACATTAAGTTTTCGTGTCCACATGTTGTACACATCCGCACTCCATCCGTGTCGTGTCGACAGGACGGCACACACACTCCCCTCTTTTTCTAGCCGTCTGGACTTCCTGCAACCACCATTGCTCCGTACGGTAGCCCTGGCCGAGCCATCCTGGCCATCTCCGCTCACTACCGTCCTCTCCATCGACGACCACCAGATCTGGCCATGCCAGATCTGGAACACCCTTCCACCTTAGTCACCACCGCCACTGCAACCACCATCATCGTCATCCCTCTGCCTTGCCGTCTCCACCTGGGCCGCCACATCCGGCCATCCCTCTTCGCCTAACCTACCAGATCTGAACACCACCACCCGCACCATCTGAGCCACCGTGGCCGCTGGCTAACCACCACCAACATCTGCCAACACAGCTACCAGCCCTGCTCCGACGTCCTTGTAGAACAGTCTGTCCCCGTCCCGGCCACTCCAACCCAGACCCATTGCCTCCACCACTCCTTCCTCCTCTGCCCAATCACCACCTTCGCCTGGCCGACTGCCTCCGCTAGTCGACCACCACCATCCACTGTCTCCTTTACCACCAACACAACCGTTCTCCCCAGATCTACACGATCCCCACCACCATCGGCCACCACCGTCGCCACCGTCGTCGGTCGACCCAAGTAAACCAAAAACCCTAACCCCGCCGTACCTGGCGACCGCCTTGCTGCTCGAACTCCGCTGCACCGGCGATCCCCACGGCCAGGGGAGCTCCGCGTCCTCTCAGCGCCGCTCCGTCAGATCGGGGATACGCCGCCGCAAGCCTCCGCATCGTCTCAGCCCCGGTGACCACCCCGGCGCTACACGTGCCAGCACCCCGCCGTGCCGAGCGGCCCCCACTCGGTGAGCTCCTCCTTAGACCTTTCCATTCCTCCTGCTTCTTTTTCAACGTCTGTTTGTATTCTCTCTCACTGTTGGAGGGATCGAGTTGTTAGCGGTCGGGTCCCTTGGTAGTGGGCCGGACTCGGCTAATTTTTTTTAAAAAAGAAGAAGAAGAATGTTTTGATTTAGAATTTTGGGCTGGAGCCCATTGCTTTGTGTTGATTAATTAATCTAGACATAAATTTAGTGGGTCGGGCCTATGAACCATGGGCCATGCTTTGTTATATTTTAATACTAATATGGAAAAAGAATTATTTTAGGCTGGGCTTTAAAACCCCTAGAATAATATATGCGAATAATTATTTCTGTAATACATTTATGGGTATAAGTATACAAAAATGTACAAATGATATATGCTTTGGGAAAAATAATAATTTGGGCTTTGGTTGTAAATGGGCCTATACTTGTTTTTGTTTGGGGCTATTTAAATTCTTGGGTTGGACTTTAAAGCCAACAAAAAGATTTAATTAGAATTATTTTGGCGCTTGGCCCACATATACAATTAATACCTTTTAAACATTATTGACCTAAAGTCTGTTTTTAAAATGTACTTGGGCTATGGGCCATATATATAATCATTGGCTTATATTTATTTGGACCCCATTTTTAAACAAGTTACTTAGTTATGTAAATATATTTTCCAATACCTTCTAAAATAATTATGAAAACTTTATTGTATTTTTTAGTAGATTTTATTACTACTTCTAATGTAGCCATGAGTATTGATTATTAGACTATTCCTTAAATTCCCTTTTTATTTAATTAATCACCTCTTGATCATGACTAATTCTATCCTTTGATCATAGACTTCTACCTCGATCTCGATAATCATGTCGAACTGTGATTTTGGACTTCTATATACAAAACTTGGCTATTTAGGCTATTCTGGACTCATTAGAACCGTCTGTGTCATTATTTGGAACCATCTTGTGGAGCATAACATCGGTACCTATTCTGTGTTAACACGTTCGTGTCATGTACGTCGACTCCAACTAAATTGAGGCGAGTACATTCTATGATAATTTCCCGTTTATGTTATTCTCTATGTTTCGTATATTTAGTGTAGATATCATTGATTTCTTGACATGTTGGTCACATGAATTGGTATTGTCCGGATCCCGTCATGAAATTTTATTCATGTCTAGGTATATCTTGTACAAGTCTTGTCCTTGTTCTTGTGCATTGTATAGACACGATTCCTCCGAAGGTTCGCGACCTTCTCAGAGAATCTCGTGTCATAACATGTCATGGTTGGATCCATTATATCAGTCGGGGGGCGGGGAGTAGTGGTGTAGATATATAGTCAATACCCTTCTTGTGCATGTATAGTTTCTTATGATTTTTAATCATACACCTCATGTATGATTAACCAGGCCATAAAATATTATGCAAGTTCCCAAGCAGGCCACATGTCGAAGCTAGTACTCACTCACATAGTTAGTATAGATTCTTAACTCTTGTACATGATATATCCTGTTCACTTGCTCTTATAATTATTTATAGTTTTACACATGCCTTGTTCCATTCATGTACACATTATTTTATCTTGTATATTCTCTCTATTTACTGTTACATAGTCTTTATCATTTACTGGAAACTGTTGTTAGTGGTGTGCTTGTTTCGATCCTGACAGGATAACTATTTTTAGGTAATGTTATGTCCCACACCTTGGACTTCACAATGACAATTCTCGATGTTCCTTTGATCGTGAGTTGACCTCTGGAGAGCTCTAGGCCATATTCCTTATCAAGATTTATGTCTTGTTCATCGGATATGTCTCTGATACATTTCTTGATATGTATGATTCATTTATAGATTCTAGATGATTTAGAGTTATTGTTATCTTTTTTTTCATATCTTCTTTAGCTGTATGTGATTTGAGTACAGGTTGACTTAGTGGATTATTTAACTGTTGAGATATTTTTGGTGGGTACTTGACAGTGTTCTATGTCGATACTGTAAAGTAGGCTGGGCGTGGCCCACGTACTCGTGCCCAAATATCCAGGTGCGGATCGTGACACATTTTTATGGTGGCCCATGCAAGTCAGTTTCGTAACTAGTACGAAGTCGTGGCATTACTTAGGCTTAGCCGTACTACTGTGTGCCTGCACTAGGATAAGGATTTTGAATCATAGAATATGTTAGGAGGTTTGGTACTCAATCACATACTAGGATCTCTTAATAGATTCCAGAGATGACCCCCGATAATCTTACTTCAAAACTCTGTTGAGCCTATTTTCGCTTGCTTTTGCTCATCCTGACTTTTGAATATCCGTCCGTTTCTGAACCCAATTCTTGCATGGAGATGAAATTTTACGGACTCCAGAAGGAACAAGAGAGTAGAAGTTACACTTATAACCATTCGGGTTAAGAAGAGAAGAGGACTAGCAAGACCTTATAAATGAGGGTTGAGAATTATTTTAGGTTATATTCAAGAAACGTGAATTTTGATCAAGATATTACAATTGGGACTTTAGGGTTTATTGAAATAGGTTTGAGAAATAAACAAAAAGCCAAAAGGAACTCAGAGAAACGGAACAAGTATTGCATGAACAAGATGAAAATTACCTATAGATGTATTATAATTTTTTGACAATGGAGAGGATAGTATTATATGGACTTTGACAAATAAATTATTAAGGAGCTCTATATAACTCTTACAGTGGTAAGAGCCATTGAGGGAGATATTAAATTGTCTTTCTTGCTTGAGTAGCCAAAAAAGTGGCAGTAAATACAAACACTTTACAAGAAATATAATTCCAAAATTATAAGAAATCATTGAAAAAAATGGTAGAAGGGTTGGTATAGATTTATAGGACTGATCAGTGATGACTGAGCATTGGATTAGAGATACTTAAGGGTTATAACTTATTGGAGGACTGGACAAGGCAAGATGATTATATAAGACTTGGAACCAATTATGACACAAGAAATTTTGTGAATAATTGCGGAAGGAGAATTCAACAATTGATTCTAAGCCTTGTGAATGATGTTAGAAGTTGCTTATTTCTATGATCTCATTATTAGAAATTCCAAATACATGGGGTTAACAATAGTGAAAGATAAGAGTGATGGAGAAATTTTCATATTAGAGGACTGGAAAATTTAGACGTAAAAGTCTAGAAGAATCTATGTGGATACCAATTGGATAATGAATGTTAGGGAAGAAGATTAGGTATAAATCCATCAGTAGTAGATATTAGTGACTTGGAATCATAAAGAGGGTTTGGTAAGAGTTGATTATTAAGATCACAGTGAACAACTTGGAGGTTGAAATCTGATTGTTGAATATGGTCAAATGCAAAAAAGGGAAGGACAACAACTACGTTATGACTAGATAGCAAGAGCAAATCCTAATCTCATTTTCTTCAACTTGTTATTTCTGTCCTACTTACATCCATCAAACTACCTCATATCTATATCCGTTAGCTACACTTTTATCTATCTTTATCTATCTTGAATTTTCATATCTCTTTACTTGGGAGGGGCTAAAAAAGTATCGTAATCATCTCGCTCAGGAAGAACAAAAATTATCATGTGGTGATTCTGATAGGAATACGAAATAATGGACATTGAGATAGAAATTAGTGGGAGAAGGATATGACTGAGATTGGTAACAAAAATCAAATGATTGGTAGTATCAATTTGGAAATTGCACTTAGAGAAATTATTTAGGGTATGGATTACTCCATATACGAAAGAACGTATGAGGATTTCAAGAAAGTATAAAGGGAGATTATACATTTAATGGTGGAAACTATAACGTTCCGAAGTTGTATTCTTAGAATTGATGGAAATATTCAAAGACGATTTGATTTTGAGAAAACATAGACATTTTTAAGTTACTGACACTCGAGATATTTCATTAACACTAAGATATTGAACTTAGAATCCAAATACAGGAAGAAGAGATTCAAACTACATGCGGTGATAATACAGAATTGAATAAAGGATTGACAGGAGAATGAGTAAGAATTGGTAAAACACAGAGTTTTTGGAATTATAGGAAACTTTATAGACTTTTGTGGGACTTCTAATTTTAAGAAGGATAACATTTGAAGGTATAAGACTGACAGATATGTGAAGGTTAAATAAAATTTTGTATGGTAGTGACAGTATATTTAAGTAATACGAAGGGTATAAATTTGAACAATGTTCAAGAATTTTATAAACCCTGATTCAGGGATTTTGGATCCAAATCCAAGACAAGGTGAAGGACTTTGGACATTCAATGATTAAATTGACAATGGAAGTACAAATAATTGAGAAGTTAAAGCATGTTTCATGAGTAGTGTCTTTGGAATGAATGTCAAGCCTATAGTATTTACCGAGGAGTTTAATCTTCATGACTAAAGATTATGATTCTTGTAGTAGTATAACTGGACTTCGGATAACTTTGGTAGTAGTGGAAGTAGAATGATATGATTACCATGACTTTCCTGCTGAAAAATCCTATCCATAGATTGTTCCTATCCTAGTAAAAGTGATTTGACTTCCTTACCCTTGAATCATTTGCTAAATTTCAATAACACTTGATCTTGATACACTTGATCGCGATCGATCTATGTTGAATATCTCATCGTGCCAAGGTTCTTGATTCTCGACTGTACTCAAAAAATTTAATCCTGATCGTGCTTAGACTTCAATCCTATTTTTCTCGTGCCTAAAGCTTCGATTAAAATTCCTAGTAATGCCTAAATTACGTTCTAATCATGATTAGAATTATTACTAGTCTAGATTATGTTCGAATTTTTATGGTTAGTCATGCTTAGATGACCGTGTAAGACTAGACGACCTTTATTCCAATGATCGTGATTTCTAACGATCATGACTATACATATTACTCTTCTCCCTAATCGTGCCTAAAATTTTGATATTCGATCACGAGTACTATATGATTTGATTACAAACTTAGTCGTGCGAGAATTTGGATTTTGATCATGTATGAACAATTTTTTGTTCATGCTTAGATTTCGATTCTATAGTTGCTCGTGCTAAGGATTCATTCCTAAATCATGCTTAGATCTTAATTTTCGTAACCTCATCCTAGATCGTGCATAGTGGATTTGAATCATTTTCAAATTCTTAATCACGTTCGAGCTTTGATCGTTATTCATGACTTAATTAATCTTGTTCATTAGATTTTGATCGTGCTTATCAGACTTTAATTTCGAATATTGATCATACCAAAATTTTATCCTTGGTCATACCAAGTCTTGGTTTTGATCATGCTTGTGCGACTTTAACTCTGATCTTATCGAGCCTAGATTCTATCGATCGTGCTATACTCAAATTTGATTCTACCTTATCATAACTAAAACTTTATTGGTTCTATTAGTCATGACTTGAGTCGTGCCTAATTAACTCAAATTTTTATTCCAAATCGTGCTTAATCAATTTAACTATACTTCGACCTTATCCTTGATCGTGCTAATATGACTAATCGTGCATAAGAAATTTTGATCTGATTATTCTTGATCATGCTAAGACATCATTCTTCGTGATCGTGCCTAAAGTTTTTGGCTATACTTTCCTTCATATTTGATCTAATTATTCTTGATCATGCTATAATTTGATCTGATTATTCTTGTCATGGAAGAAATGTCTACTCAGAGGTAATATGGTCATGGTAGACATGAACTTCATTGGGGTATAGAAAAATAACTCAGAGGTAATATGGACTTCGATGTTTTCTACTGGAGAGATGATGAGGGAATACCCTGGAGTAGTTGGGCTCCAGAGGCATATCATAATCGAGGGGGATGTGGACATACATTGATTTAGACCTCAAACATAGTATTTCTTTAGGGATTTGCCATTGATCGGCATCATTAGCAAATCGCCGTTAGGTTTGGCAAGCCGGTAAGCACCATTGGAATAGATCGTCTCTATGACAAACGGTCCCTCCCACTTGGGTTCAAATTTTCTAGCCATTTTGTGAGTCATCACCATCAATCTTCGGACTGATAAGACGAGGTCACCCACTTGGAATGTCCTTTTCTTAACCTTTTTGTTGATCGCTCCGAAAATTTGAGCTTGATAGAGTTCGATACGATGTTGAGCTAGCAACGCTTCTCGTCCAATGCTTCCAACTCCTATAGCCGGCGGCGTTGATTATCTTCGCCTATCAGCGGTTTGGTTGCGGCCACCCGTAGAGATGGGATATGGATCTCTAGAGGAGTACTGCCTCACTCCCGTAGACGAAAGAGAACGGCGTGTTGCCAGTAAAGATTGTATGGCAAGCCCATAGACATTCGCCGAGTTTTTTATTCCAATCGTGCTTATTGGAAGATACGACCTTCTTGAGTAACTTAATGATGGTTTTGTTGAATACTTCAGCGAGCCCATTAGTTGCAAGATTATAGGCCGTTGTCGCTACATTTTGTATCCGTTTTTATCATAAAACCGATGCAATGCGCGACTCACGAACTGAGGGCCATTGTCATGGATAATCTTTCGAGGAACTCCGAAGTAGTAGATGACGTGATGCTTAACAAAGCTGATCACGTTCGAGGTTTTCATCTCTGCCAATGGTATTGCCTCTGCCCACTTAGAAAAGTAGTCAGTGATAACGATGATGAACCGGTGTCCTTTGGACGACGGAGGGCTGATTGGCCCGATTATATCCATTTCCCGTGCTTCGAACAGCCAGGAGGCCGCAGCGGGTGTAAGAACTCCAAAGGTTGGTGGATGAAGTGTAACGTCCCAGTCCCAAAATACGTAGGATTAGGAACGTAGACATGCCAGCTGTATACATACGAAGTACACTCTAATATAAAAAAACCTCGTATGAATACATAAGCTGTAAAATGCAGTAGAACCACAACAAACTAATCTCATCCACAAAGTAAAAGATATCATATAATGATAATGAATTATCTTGATACAATATATTGGGCGGCGACAAATCTACTATCAGTAAATAAGGGAAAAATAAATGGAAAATGAAATGAGTTTGGCGAGTGAAGCGAAGATGATCCAAGTGCAATCATCCTCGAAGAAATACCGATGATCATGGCTAGAGCTAGAACACCTGCGAAAGACAAGAGCACACACCTGGCGAGATAACCAGGTCCTCAGAGGGACGTAACAAGACACATAATATCATGCCAATAACTGAATAAATAAAGCTCAACAGAAAAGTATATGTGACTACACAAATAAAGGTCCTTAACCATTCTATGTGAAAATGCACTTTGAAGACAATGTTCCACACAAGAGCTCCCGAGACTAGAAACACGGCGCGTTAGCGTTTCAACCAAGGTACTAGTGGCATCTAGAGAAAAGTAAATGCACGGCCCATTAGCACTCGGGTGAGAGCTAAGGGGCATCTAGAGGAAAATAAATGCACGGCCACTAGCTCTTGGGTGAGTCGCTAACGGCAACTAGAGGAAAGTAAATGCACGGCACATTTGTGTTTCAACCGAGGCACTAGTGGCATCTAGAGAAAAGTAAATAAATGCACGATGCACTAGCTCTCGACTGAGTCACAAATGGCAACTAGAGAAAAGTTAATGTGTGAAAGCCCCCGCGCCTAATAACTGTCTTCCCTCCCCATGCACTACTCGTGCTGAATCCACACCACGATGTTTCTAAAAACCGCTAAGTCTTCTAGACAAATCTATTAGCAGTTATCTCCTAACGTTCGTCCTATACGCACCGATGTACGGTCGGTACGCAAGTTCGAATCTATATGAGACACATGACATCGTGGCACACAGGTGTCGGCCAATGCATGCGGCACAAACAAAGGTGGTCCCTTAATTCTAGGCCAAATGCATAACGAAAACTAAGTATAGTAATTTGCTACTACATAAAGTTTTGAAATAACAATTTATATTTGCTAGAAATAAATAATTGTAAAGCATGAATGATATTGAGCAAGAAAAATAAACAGTAAAGGCAAGGTGTCTTGCCTGGGGTCACGCCTGGTGTGCTGCGATGATCAAGGTGGCACGAACTGCGACTTCGGTGCAACAACTATGCAAGGTGACCTTGGGTGGTGGCACAGATAATTCCATTGGGTCCAGAAGGGTCAAATTAGTTAGGGTAGACATAAGGTAGTCTCGAATTTGCGAGGAAATAGGAATAATGGGCTTGGTTACGGATAGAAGGATAATCAAGAGATAAAATAAATAATATATACGATTTTGAGAAAACTAATTATAATCATTGAAAACTATATTTTATTAGTGGAAAATATACTTGAAAATAGTTTATAATAGTTTTGAACCTCATCAAAATATATGTACGAAAATACGGAGAAATCGTTTTTATGGCTACAATCATAACTTACTCATATATTTATATATTTAATAACTTGGTGAAAATTAAATAAAAATCCAACTAAAATTTAAGTCAAAAGTATGTATAAAGGAATACCATATATCTATGGCCTTCTTAGTCTTGTCCTTTTTGTTTAGAAATAGTTTTGAAAAGTTACATAATATATTAAAAGTAATAGTACTTTATGGTACAACATATACATGGTATAATAAAATATCACCTGGTTAATACTTTATTACTAAAATCTATCATACTAGAAAAGAAGCAAAACACTAAACCAATAAAAATATTTATTTATATTTTGAAACTATATCTAGTAATAACTAAATACTTTAAAAAGTTGCTTTTCTCAACAATATTTGCTTAGGTAGAAATTATTTATAACCATCTTTAGTATCATAAAAATAGTATAAATGTATTTTAAGTCAATAACTTATTTTAAGGTTCGGCATGAAAATATAGTAATACTTTAGCCTCTAAGCCAAATATTATATTTTAAGAATAGCTAGAAAATGCAATAATAATTTATTATTTTTATTTTTATTTTTTTAAGAGTAACTATGATATAAGAGAAAACCTTTGTTGCTATATTATTAATAATAAAAGCCTAAAAATAAAATCATGAAAATAACAATAAGAAAGGAAAAGAGAAAAAAAAAAACAAAAGGAAAGAAAAAAATAGAGAACAACAGTGGTTGCTGCTCTCCTTCATTAGGAAAAATAAAATGAAATGGAAATAAAGGACAAAGAAGAAAGAAGGAAGAGAGAGAGATGGAGGCGAGAGGGTCTAAGGAGAGGGCTGAGTAAAGAGAGGGGAGCGGAAAGGAGTGAGGAAGAGAGAGGAAGGTCGGAGAGAGGCGGCTCTGTGCTCGTCGGCGCTCGGATGGTCGCCGAGCAGAGGAGAAGGAAAAGAGGGGAGTCGGGGCGGACGAAAATTCGCTGATGGCTGCCGGGTCCGCGATGCACGGGTCCATCCGGGCGGCTGCGCGATCGCGACGAGGAGTGGCCGCAGAGTTAGGGCACGGCGGACGCGCGCGGTGCGGGAGTCGATGGCGGTCGCGGCTGAATGACGCGGCGCTGGCACGGTCAGTCGACGGTGCTGGCATCGCCTAGTCGACGGAGGCTTACGGCGAGGTGATCTAGAGTTAGGGCTTTTATTTTCTTTTCTTTTCCCTGTGTGGTGGCGATGGGGTGTACGGGCGGCACTGGTCGTGGTGGCCGGGGGTTTGGTTGGTCACAGTGGCGGGTTGGCCGGAGTTGGGTGTACGGTGGTGTGGGTCGCGATGGCGAGGAAGATCGGGATGGTGGTGCTAGTCTGGTCGATGTTGTCGTGGGTGAGGGCGGAGGTTAGGCATGGTGGAGATTAGGGACAGGCTAGTGGAGGAAGCTGGCCAGGGAGTTCGTCGAAGTTGGAGGACTTGGTGGAGGCTGCCAAGGCCGGGGAGGCGGCTCGACTACTGTAACACCCAGTTTTCCAAATGAGGTAATTTTCAAATTTTGTAATTATAATTATTATTTATTGATATTTATTACATATTATGATTTTTGGTGATTTTTAATTTTTTTTTAAACTATTTAAAGTCATGACTTTATGATTTTGGTGTTGGCTAGTGTAACCTTAGAGACTGTTGACCTAGAGCCTAGCCATGTGATTAGGATGTTTAATTAGTACATTTTAGCCTAGAGGGTATTTTGGCCATTTTAGGATTTATTTGAATTTATTATGATTTATGGGAATTTGTGTGAATTTAATATTAATTAAATATTGATATGTGTTATGTTAGTCTTGACTAGTTGAGACTTTGTAGACTAACCTAGAAGTTGACCCTAGCTATGGTGACTTGGTTAGCATGGTAGGATCCTAGTCTAACTTAAGTCAAACCAATTCTAGTCATTAAGAATCTAGTTTGAAATATGTGGAATAGTGAATAGGTTCATGACTTATGACTTAGGAATTTAATTCCATGACTTATGCAACTTGGCCCATAGGCCCATGCCATGAAACCCTAACCCTAGAATCCCTTTATTGCTGGCCACATAAACCCTAAGAGCCACCTATAAAGTCTCTCATTGATTTCTTGCCTCTTTCATCAAGTTTTAAGTTTTTGAAGAAAGAGGTATAGCCATCTTCCCCAATCCATAATTTTCCATTTTGGTCCTTTTTAGCTCAAATCTTTTGCACTAGGTTCTAATCCATCCCTTCTTGCTGCTCATGGAGAGTATTCTCAGGTTTGGGCAATTTGGAGAGATTAGCTAGCAAGGAGAAACCCCTCTTTTGGAGCTTTTCAAGGAGCTTTGAAACCTATAGGTAAAACTCTCAAAAACCATTCAAATTTCGATTTCTTTGCATGAGTGCATAGCCCTAGGAGTCCCCTAGCTGCTAGCATAGGTTTGGTGTCGAGTGGTGTCCATTTCGTGTCCTTATTGGACACGTATCAGTCCCTGTTTACAAGTGTTTGATGAAATGTTTGTGAGAAAATTTTTATGTTGTTTTTGAAAACTATTTGAATGGAAATATTGTTTTATATGTGTTATTTATTTCGTGTCTTACTGAGCATGTTTCTGACACTTTTTGTGTCCAAAATTGGACACACACGCATGCACGAGGACACCGTGCGCTGTCCTGCTGCTCGGGGTCGACACAGGACACTACACGGCCTCTCATGGCCTAATTTTTGGTGGACACTGCGCCTAGTGTCTGATACGACACTCACAAAATTTGGTCGGGTTTCGTTGAGTGGTTATTGAGAAATCTCACTCGCACTGAAATTCCTGGCACGCACACAAGCGAATTTCGATCCACTGATACGGTCTCGTATCGACACGTAGACACCACGTGGACATGGGACAGGCACTTGGACACGTCCCCCTAGTCTAGGCGTACGTGTGCACGACCACGTGTCTCCACGTGGCCTGTGTCGTGCACTGGACACACGTGCACGCATGCACGACGCTGCTGTGCACAGTTTTTGTATCTTTGTACGAGCAGTGTTTGGACGCAAATTGTGTCCAGTTTCGTGGACACTTAGACGCTCCACATTACATGCACACATGGATCTTCAATTACTAACCCTTATCTTGAATTATCAGTGGTTATTTGAACTCGATTTGGGAATTCCCTAAATTTCCTGATATGTGTAAACTGTCAGTTTGGTTCTGAGGAATATAATGTATGTTAACTGTTGCTGTGTGTGTTTGATTTAATGTAGATTCACAATATACATCTGGGATTAGCTTAGCATGTTAGGGAGTATGATAGGCATGAGATTTTAGTTTTCGATTTTGCCTTGGCTTTCGAAATTCATTTTTTAATGTTCTCTGATACGTGTAGTTCCTTTTTCAATTCTGAACATAATGTGCCCTAAATTGATTTTAATTGATGTTTATTTGTCATATTTTGATCCACACATGTGTATTAGTTCCTGCTAGGATAGATTTTCATGATTAGATTAGCTTGTTATCAAGGAAATGGAATTTGAGTAATGGAATGGGCAGTTCAATGATAGACTGAATTCCCAGAATTTTTATGTTAACTCATTCTGATTTAAATCCTTTTAAACTGAAATCTTGGTGTTAAATAACATGTGTTAGTTCATGTGCACATGTATTAGACTACTGTCATCGAATTCCTAAGCCACTTTCTGTTAACACATTGCAAACCTGAGCTTCAAGCTGATTTCCTAAATTACTGAAATGGCCAACTGTAACTGTTGCTAACCTAGAACACCTTGAATGACATTTTCCTGAGTTTTAATTCATTTTCCTGAGTTGATGGCATCTTGTTTGATTCTCTAATGGTTTTTTAGTTCACTGTTATGCATTAGACTATAGGATATGAGAGTACTTGGTGTTGGCAGTAGGTTGTGGGAGTCGATTTTGTGTGACTGAAACTGTCAATTGTTTTGGTTTACAATTGCTCTTAACTGTAATCTGATTAATTCCTGAGAATGAATGGCAAGCCACATTGAACTGGTTCTATAAACCTAAGCACACTGAGACACACAGGGATTTGGATACACATATGCTTTCCTGCACATTTGGTTTCCTGCACACTGTTTTCCTGTCCTTGGGTTTCTTGGGACTTGTTCCAGCTAGCTAACACTCACACTATCTAAATCATGTACACACACACACTCAAAATCTCACATGTTCACACATGCTCACTGTCCTCACATCCTGAACACCTAAAACACTGTCACAAGAATTCTCAAAACCTAAGAACCGGTTTAAATTGGATCATTGAACTGTATTTGTATAACTTGTTGACACAAGGTCACAGTCAACCAAATATTGATAACATTGACTAAATAATACTTGTAATAATTCAATATGACACACGACGTCTACATCAAGCTCAAGTCAGAAGACAGCTCAGTCTTTGCAATTCAGATATATGAGTCTGTATTTTATACTTTTATTGAGTCTAGATTGATGTAAACTGTGTCATGCTGAGCTCTTGAGACTTGACCTATCGCCTACCCAATAATCCCTAAACTCCACCATCCAGAAAATGTCCATTGGTCCCCAAGAACCAGTTCTGTGCTCTGGAGACAGAGTTCGGGCCGAACTCTGCCTCCACACAGAGTTCGGGCCGAACTCTGTCCCTAAAAATCAGCAACCTTAATTTTAGGGTTAGCTGGTTGCTAGTTGTCCAACGGCCAAATATTTGAAATTTTCTACCCGAATTCTGGCCGAATTCTGTCTACAAAAATCCTATAAATAGGCCTAGAATTCTTATTTCAAATTATCCAATCTTCTCTTCTCTTCTCTCTTAAGCTCAATAAGCCGTACCTTCCCATCTACTAGCCACAAGCTTCCTAGGTCTCGAGTGCTCAGCATCTCTAGTTAGGAGTCTTGTGCAAGAGTTGAAGAAGTCGCTTGGAAAATTCCAAGCAAATCGCCACTGCGATCCTCTGTAAGAAGTTGACGTGCACTTCTGAAGAAAAGGCACGGTTGTAAACTACTATTTCACAAATAGTGGATTTAATCCTGAGCTAGAGTTCTCAGGCCTGGACTAGTCCTCCACGAGGTAAACCAGGTTAAAATCGGCTATGTTTGCGTATGCTCTCTTGATTCTCACTTTAAATTCCGCATTTACTCTGATTAGTTTTATTTGTGATAGAGTTAATTTTTTTAAAGTGGATATTATCTATATACTCTATTCACCCCCCTCTAGAGTTGCCATCTGTTCTTCAATTGGTATCAGAGCTCTGTTCTCTTTACAAGGACTTACATCCTAGAGCTGATCCATGGCAACCACACAATCCTTGATTTCCAATCACGGTGAAGGACAGTCCACTCATAGGTCTCCCCTATTTGATGGAACTAACTACACATATTGGAAAACAAAGATGAGTTTTTATCTCAAGTCTCTAGACTTTGACCTGTGGACTATCGTCACTGACGGTTACAAAAGCCCGCCAGGATAGTTGTCAACGGTGATCTCGTTGAGAAATCACATGACAAATATTCTGACGAGGAGAAGAAACAAGCAAGTCTAGATGCGAGAGCTATTAATGCTTTATTCTGTGCTATAGACAGGAATGAGTTCAATAGGGTATCTACATGCACCACATCTCATGAAGTATGGAGACTTCTAGAAGTGACGCATGAAGGAACTACCCAAGTCAAGGAATCAAAGATAAGCCGTCTCACGCAAGAATACGAGGCTTTCAAGATGAAACCAAATGAGACGATCACGCAAATGTTCACAAGATCCCTCGATATCATCAACCCCCTGTCTTCGCTCGGCAAGCAATACTCAAATCACGAGAAGATTCGTAAGCTACTTAGGGGGCTACCAAAGATTTGGAACCCTAAGGTGACGGCCATCATAGAAGGAAATGATCTCACAACCATGTCCATGGAGACCTTGATGGGAAAGCTAATGACTCATGAGCTTGACCTCAAGGACTTCGAAGAGCCTGCTCCTAAGGCTAAGGAGATCGCACTCAAAGCTCACCGGCGAAGGGCTGAACCCGAAGAGACAGATGATGATGACTCGGAAGATGATCAAGCCCTTATGGTCCGCAATTTCAAGAAATTCCTTCGCTTCAATCGAAGGAAGAAGGAACCACAAGAAGATGGTGAAGAAGAGCCAACTTGCTATGGTTGCAAGAAGACTGGACACGTCCGAAAAGATTGTCCATTCTTGAAGAAGAGCAACCGCTATGAGAAGCCATACAAGAAGACTTCATCAAAGAAATATGCCAACACAAGCATTTGGCATGAAAGCGAAGCTAGTGACTCCGAGGAAGAAAATGACTCTCCTCAAGATACGGCTAATGTGTGCCTAATGGCAACATCCGATAAGGTATCAAACGAAACTCTTGACGACTTCTCTTTTGATGAACTTGGCGATGCTTTCACCGATTTACTCGATGATCACAAAAAGATCATTGGTAAATACAAACACGCCAAGGACAAAATCAAAAGTCATGAAGTCAAATTCAAAGACTTTCTCTATTGCTTGATAACATTAGAGACACTTCACCCACGGAAGTCACAGATGAGGTATCGAAGCTTAAACTAAGCCTTCATGATGCTTAAACACGTATTGAGCAACAAACACAAGAAATCACAACACTCAACACGATGCTTGCTGAAGAAAAGAGTAGACACAAGATTTCTATGACTAAGATATATAGCTTAAATGCTAAGGTTACTGAACTGCAGGCTGTCTAAGAGATTAGAGACTAGATTGGGAAAACAGGTTGTTCAACCTCAAACCCAATCTCATGAGACACCCACTAAGCATAACACTCCTCATGCTAGTCATCCGCATCATCCATCTACAACACATAATCATGCTTTCATATACACACAATTTCACAAAGGACACAAACCACATGCACGTAGAAATAATTATCATATGTCACAAAATCATCATGTTACACATAGATACAATCATCATATTGCACAAAGACACAATCAACATCACTCTACTTATAGACAATATCACCATGTCATACCATATAGACAACATCATCATGCTCCATATAGACAACATCATCATGCTCCATATAGACAATATCACCATGCCACTCCACAACACTCTATGCATAATCATCATCAACATGCTAATCATCATACTTCTGCTCATTACACTGCTTATAGACATCATCAGCATGCTCCTAATATAAATAGGAATGCTACATGTACTTATTGTGGTTTACATGGACACATATCACCACAATGTAGAATTAGAAGATTAGTTGATAGAAAAATATATGCATGGTTTCCAAAAACTAACTTTTCAGGACCCTCAAGAAATTGGGTACCAAAGGTCAATCTACTCTTGATGTAGGTAGACCTTCCCTCCTCAACTAAGAGTAAGTGGATTCTCGATAGTGGATGCTCGCGGCATATGACAGGAGACGCAAATCTTTTCGCATCACTATCGATGAAGAGAGAAGGTTATGTATCCTTCGGCAACAACCTCAAAGGTTATATTATAGGTAATGGTAATATGGTTATCCTCCCTCTCCCGTAATAAAGGATGTCTGCCTAGTAACCGAGTTAAAGCATAACCTGCTCAGCATTAGTCATCTTGCTGACCATGGATATGACATTAACTTTGGACAAAACAAATGCCTTATTTATGATAGGTCAACGGGAGACATCGCTTTTGAAGGGGTAAGAGAGGATAATATTTATACTTTCTATTTGTCTGAAACTAACAATGCAGGTAGATGCCTATATGCTCATAAAGATGAACGGCTACTATGGCACCAGCGTCTTGGTCATGCCAATATGGATAATATATCCAGGCTATCGACCAAGAAGCTAGTTAGAGGCTTGCCCGACATCACATTCAAAAAGGACACCGTGTGTGCCGAATGTGAGTTGAACAAGGCAACCAAGTCATCTTTTCATTCCATAAACTCTGTAAGCACTTCTAGACCCTTGCAACTACTCCATATGGATTTATTTGGGCCTAGTAGAGTAGCCAGTCTTGGCGGAAAACTCTATGCCTTTGTTATTGTTGATGATTTTTTAAGATTTACTTGGGTTTTCTTTCTTGCAAATAAAAGTGATGCTATTTCGGTTTTCAAGATTTTTGTTAAGAAAGTTCAAAACGAAAAAGGCTACATGATTACTCGAATCCGAAGTGATCATGGAGGCGAATTCGAAAATTCTGATTTTGAAAGGTTTTGTGATTCTAATGGTTTTGATCATGAGTTTTCTTGTCCAAGAACTCCTCAACAAAATAGTGTCGTGGAGCGGAAGAATAGGACTCTTGGCGATATGGCCAGAGTTATGTTGAACAAGTTTTCACTTCCGAAATATTTTTGGGCTGAAGCTGTCAGTACAGCATGCCATATTTTAAATAGGGTGCTTATTCGTCCTATTACGAAGAAAACACCCTATGAGCTTTGGTTTGGGAGAACCCCAAATGTTTCTTATTTTAGAGTTTTTGGATGTAGATGCTTTATCCTTAACACCAAAGACAACTTAGGCAAATTTGATGCCAAAGCTGACGATGGTATTTTCCTTGGCTATGCTGCCAAGAGTAAGGGATATAGAGTTTTTAACAAACGCTCTTTAATTGTGGAAGAGTCTAGAATGACTTTTGATGAAGATAACAGTGCAGCAGCTACTCTTGATGATGGTTGAGCCATCAACGTCTACTCCAATGAACACCACAACCAAAACAAATTCTCTGGAAAGCTTGCCTAAGAAATTCTCTTTCAAGCCATCACATCCAGAAAATTTGGTAATCGGTGATTTTCACGAGGAGTAACTACTAGATCATCATTAAGAGACTCTATTGCTAGCACTGCCTTTATTTCACAAATTGAGCCTAAAAACATTTCTGAAGCTTTCAATGATGAATTTTGGATTTCTGCTATGCAAGAAGAACTCAACCAATTCGAGAGGAGCCAAGTATGGGAACTCGTTCCTAGACCGGCTAATCACTCGATTATTGGTACTAAATGGGTTTTTAGAAACAAAGTAAATGAAGATGGTTCAGTCACACGTAACAAAGCTCGTCTAGTAGCTCAAGGATACAACCAAGAGGAAGGTATCGACTACGATGAGACGTATGCTCCTGTTGCTAGATTAGAATCCATTCGGATGCTTTTGCATTTGCAAATTTTCAAAATTTCAAATTATTTCAAATGGATGTTAAAAGTGCTTTCTTGAATGGTTTTATTAAGGAGGAAGTTTATGTTAAACAACCCCCTGGCTTTGAAAATCACAAATTTTGACCACGTGTTCAAGCTAAAGAAAGCGCTGTACGGCCTCAAACAAGCCCCTAGAGCTTGGTATGAACGGCTAAGCAACTTCTTGCTTGAGAAAGGTTTTTCAAAAGGGAAAATTGACACTACACTTTTCATAAAGTCTTTGAAGGACACTATTCTTTTAGTACAGATATATGTAGATGATATATTTTTGGTTCTACTGATGAAACCCTTTGTCAAGATTTTGCCAAGTGTATGCAGACCGAGTTTGAGATGAGCATGATGGGGGAGCTCAACTACTTTCTTGGGTGCAAGTCAAACAATTGTCAAATGGAACCTTCATCTGTCAGTCGAAGTATACAAAGGACATGCTGAAGAAATTTGAACTTGATAATGTTAAACCAATCACACTCCTATGGCTACTTCAACCAAACTGGAACCAGATGAGAGCGGCAAACCCGTAGATCAACGTAAGTATCGAGGTATGATAGGCAGTCTACTTTATCTTACTGCTAGTCGCCCTGATATAATGTTTAGCGTTTGCCTGTGTGCTAGATATCAAGCAAATCCTAAGGAATCGCACATGACCGCAGTTAAGCGTATCTTTAGATACCTTAAGGGTACGGTTACAGTGGCCTATGGTATCCCAAGTCAACATCCTTTGACCTCATTGGTTACTGATGCTGACTTCGCCGGATGCAAGGTCGACCGTAAAAGTACGAGCGGTACGTGCCATTTATTAGGAAAGGCTTTAGTCTTTTGGTTTAGCAAGACAGAATTCTGTCGCACTATCCACAACAGAAGCTGAATACATAGCAGCTGGGCGTTGTTGTGCACAAATTCTGTGGATGAAGCAAACCCTTGAAGACTATAATTTATCTTTCATGTATTCCTATCTTTTGTGACAACACTAGTGCAATAAATCTTACTAAGAACCCCATTTGTCACTCACGCGAAGCACATTGAGATACGACACCACTTTTTGCGTGATCATCAGCAAAATGGCACGATTAACTTAGAATTTATTGACACTGATCACCAGTTAGCAGACTTCTTCACAAAGCCATTATCCGAAGAGCGCTTCAATTTCCTTTGTCGTAACTTAGAATTTTAGATGAAGCTGTCATAAATTAAAATACACTGCGTAAATATCGATTATATTGAGATTCTCTTAAAATAACTTGCTATGGGTACAAGCCGAAAGGGTCCTTCTGACAACAAGGCGTAAAAGCCTAGGCGACACGGTGCACTAGTCCTCAGGACTACCGCTAGCTGGGATCCGGCCCCTGCAGCTAACCCATGGCAGCTTCAAATTATGAATCACGTATATTTCCTTGTTTATTATAAGGCACATTTTGATTTATAATCTGCTGACATGCTATTTTTCAATTTTATTACTATCCTTCTACTTGTACTATCTGGTTTATTGAATCCTTTAAGCTTTTTCTTTATATCTTATATTGGTTTTCCATACTTAACCAATATTTCATCCTTTTAGTCTGATTTCTGTTCTGGGACAAGGACCCAGAATTCGGGCCGAACTCTGCCCTTACCAGAGTTCGGGCCGAGTTCGGCCTCCCTGTTCCAGAATCGGGGACAGGTTCCAGCCGTTGATCAAAACTTGATCCAATGGTCCTGATTCACTCCGACCAAGAGAAACCCTTCCCTTATATTCGGTTTCTCTTCCTCCTCCCTCTTTCTTACCACCTTTTCTTCTCTCCTCCACTATTTTTTTAAAACCCTAACCCTAATTTCTTCTCTATTGTGCTCCATTCTTTCCAAATTCAAGGAGAAGGGCTATTTTCAAATTCTCTTTCACTGTTCATCATTTATTTGAGGTATAACTTACTCTTCTTCTCTATTTCAATTTTCTCTACTTTGTGCTATGGCTCCTCGCTTGCTCAACCGTGGAAAAGAATTCGGACCGAGGGAGCGTCCTCGTCGAATCCTCCTCCTCCCGTTGAACAACATCAACCACCTCATCCATTGTTCAACCCTTCACGTCCACGTGATCCAAACACCTATGACGACCGACTTTTTATATCACTAGATGCATCCAATGAATGGTTTAGTGATTTTGGACACGTCCGGTGTTTGCGGGACACCCCATAAACTTCACAATTTTCTCTCAATATGATGCACTCTTTAATGACCTCTGTCTTGACGAACTTGTTACTTCTAATTCGGTCATATATCGTAGTGCAATACAAATGTTTTACTGCAACTTGACTCATGATGACACTCACATCTATTCACGTGTTGCGGGTATCGATATCTCATTTGATGATTTTGATTTAGCCGAATATCTTGATCTTCAAGAGCCCAATTCTTGGGAAAAGCTTGTTGAAGCTCGGTCGTTCCGTTTTCCCGACGGGACTTCCCTTGAAAGCTTCAAGGACGACTTGTGCACT
The DNA here is from genome assembly GCA_029216955.1 of Iris pallida. Taxonomy (NCBI): domain Eukaryota; kingdom Viridiplantae; phylum Streptophyta; class Magnoliopsida; order Asparagales; family Iridaceae; genus Iris; species Iris pallida. The sequence goes on along the minus strand of JANAVB010015000.1, from coordinate 19,750,114 downwards.
CCGAACACACGTCCTCGCAAGCTTATGGCTAAATATCTTAATCCTTATTTCTATGAACTTCATCGGATTGTTTTTAACACAATCTTACCCAAAGCCGGCTCCACCGATGAAGTTACTTATTTTGAAATATCAGCTTTGTATCATCTTCACTATCGCATTCCTTTTAATCTTCCACGTACCATGATGGACTGGATGATTAACTGTAGGAAGAAACCACGCCTTGGTTTATCCTTATATCTTCCTATGGTCCTTCGTGCATTTATTGTACCACTTCATGATTGCCCTTTCTTGCCTGCTCCTGCCTTCCTATCTAAGGCACGACGACTTCAGGCAGTCGTAGCCTCTCCTGCCACTTCTGAGCATTCTGATGATGAGGAGCCCGACGCCCCTCCACTTGGACAGGATGCACCTCCTCCTCCTGCTACCCTTGAGTCCATCCAGACCATGCTCCGAGATCGTTTTGCCTTAGAGGACGATCGCTGGACTCAGATGGACTACCGTACTACCCTGCAGATGAGTGCACTCAGCAACTCGCTGCATGATATTCGGTATTCCATGTCCCGTCATCCTTCTATGTCCATTCCCATGGAGCGGGATCCCGGTCGTGAGGGACATCGCATTGACGATCCTTGGGTCATGCGTTACCTGGATCCGGATGCTGCTATTGTGGACCCCAGCCGCTCTTTTCCTTCCGACACGCTGGGCCTTCTCGTGCTCCATGATGGAGATGGCTTCTACTTGATGATGCTGCTGCTGATCGTAGTTTATGTTTTATGCTTTCTAGTATTTTCAGTTGTTTAGTTGGATATGTACTTGGTACTCTCTTTATGATTTAGTGACTCTAGTTATGAGTTGTGACTCTTATGTTCTGGTAGTTCTATTATTCTATGACATTTGCTTGTTCTGTTAGTTCCTATGCTGTTTCTTCTCTTTTGGTGTGTTTGCCCATTATTACTTGATTCTTATTATATTGCTAAATGCCAAAGGGGAGATATATGTATATTCTGTGTATTCTTTTTGGTATATGTGCTTTTTTGGTGCTTTTGGGAGATATTCCTTATCAGGCCAACAGGTTCAACGCATTGTTTACGGGAGCTATCTTGTTTAGCTCGGCACTGATTATGGGGGAGCTATGTTGTGTCCAGGTATGAATATTGAATATACATTTATTATTTTGTCAATTATCAATATGGGGGAGATTGTTGACACAAAGTCACAGTCAACCAAATATTGATAACATTGACTAAATAATACTTGTAATAATTCAATACGACACACGACGTCTACATCAAGCTCAAGTCAGAAGACAGCTCAGTCTTTGCAATTCAGTTATATATGAGTCTGTATTTTATACTTTTATTGAGTCTAGATTGATGTAAACTGTGTCATGCTGAGCTCTTGAGACTTGACCTATAGCCTACCCAATAATCCCTAAACTCCACCATCCAGAAAATGTCCATTGGTCCCCAAGAACCAGTTCTGTGCTCTGGAGACAGAGTTCGGGCCGAACTCTGTCCCCTAAAAATCAGCAACCTTAATTTTAGGGTTAGCTGGTTGCTAGTTGTCCAACGGCCAAATATTTGAAATTTTCTACCCGAATTCTGGCCGAATTCTGTCTACAAAAATCCTATAAATAGCCTACAATTCTCTCATTTCAAATTTTCCAATCTTCTCTTCTCTTCTCTCTTAAGCTCAATAAGCCATACCCTTCCCATCTACTAGCCACAAGCTTCATAGTCTCGAGTGCTCAGCATCTCTCAGTTAGGAGTCTTGTGCAAGAGTTGAAGAAGTCGCTTGGAAAATTCCAAGCAAATCGCCACTGCGATCCTCTGTAAGAAGTTGACGTGCTCTTCTGAAGAAAAGGCACGGGTTGTAAACTACTATTTCACAAATAGTGGATTTAATCCTGAGCTAGAGTTCTCAGGCCTGGACTAGTCTCCACGAGGAAACCAGGTTAAAATCGGCTGTGTTTGCGTATGCTCTCTTGATTCTCACTTTAAATTCCGCATTTACTCTGATTAGTTTTATTTGTGATAGAGTTAATTTTTTTAAGTGGATATTATCTCTATATACTCTATTCACCCTACCTCTAGAGTTGCCATCTGTTCTTCATAACTGATTGAAGGTTAGTTTACATACTTAATTCCTAACTTGGTTAATTTCTACATGTTTGAGATAACTGTTGGTTGGTGTGGGTGCATGATAGGAGTTCAAAAATTGGATTGTTATTTGAACTGTCAATGTGATTCACATATGACTCACTAGTGCATCTCACATATGACACTCACTTGGTTAATTTCATATATGCCAATGCCATGTTTTCCTTAACTGTCAACCAACCTGAGGATAGGTTCAGGTGTCTTATGTCCTATCACAAGACACACACAACACTATGGTCCCTGTCACACACAGGACACTATTATTATTTGAACCTGAGATTGAGTGTTAATTTAGAACATGAATTGATTTCTTCCTTTTGCCTAACTGGAAATCTGAGATTTGAATGATAAAGTTGATGTGCTAAAGTCTGAGATGGTGTTCACTGTTTTTCCATTCATTCCTATATCCCTATCACACTCTACACACACATGTATATACATTCCTAATTTCCATTGACACTTATACACATTGCAGTCCTATATGCACACACACATGCCACTATGTGAATTCTGAAATCTGAGAACACAGGAGCTAACTAAACCCCTTAACAGCATACTTAGCTCTATGTAAGCCTATGTACACTTTAGACACATTTTATTTCACCTTGCTATGACACTATACACATTTCTCCCTCTCTATTTCACTATATATTAAGTTCATAATTATATAAATATAGAGTATACACATGCATGCATACAACTAGTTAATTTACTTGTTTCAATGTATCTATAGATATATGTTTTGGGTTAGCATGCTTGATATGTAATTAACATATAGATAGTATAGCCTATGCCTTCCTTTCACCTCCATGTTCACACACATAGCCTTACATGCTAGTTCCCTCTCTAACTTTCTCTTATTGTATAATGTTGTAAATATAAAATCCTATATACATATAGCTATATATAAATTCTATGATAAATAGCTAAATGTGAATGTGCCTTGATGTGTGGTTTGTGTTTGGCTTGTATAGCCTTGTGATTGGTGTGTGATTGCTAGACTAGGCTTGGTTAGGCCTAATGAGACTTGCTGGGGTTAGGAGTGGCCTAGTTGACCTAGTTTGACTAGTGTAGTTGACTGGAGTGACTTTAGTCTAGTTTGACCTAGACATCATGCAGATGCATTGTAATTACTATTATCATCCCCTGTATACATCTTGACTTTGTTGCTCTAACTAGGAGTCAGGTACCTTATCTCGGACAGTATATTACTACAGCTATTCAGATACCAGGCGAGTACATTCTTATCATTTCATAACTTTCTTAGAATTATATTCCTGCTCTAGTTTACCTTATTTGATGCTGTCACGATATTATCACGGATTGGTACTATATGGATCCCTACATTGAGATGTTATCCCCCTCGGAAGCATCGGATACATCATGTCATGTGTTTCATGGACATCATGTATTCCTCGCTCTCATGTTATTCATGTTTCTCATGTGCTTCATGCTCGTTCATGCATGCTCGTGTACTCTCATGTGCTCTCATGTTCGGTCATGTTTCTCATGTATCTCATGTATAACATATACTTCATGTACTCATTTATGAGCCTTCATGTGAATTTCATGTACACCTATTTATGGGCCCCCATGTGAACTTCATGTGCACTCATGTATAAGCTCTCATGTATACTTCATGTGCACCCATTTATGGGCTTCATATGAAAATCATGTACGTAACATAACTTGTCTGGATCCTTCTATTGATTGGGGTATGGGGGAGTATAAATAGTCATGTGAACAATTCCAAAGTAGAATAGCCATGTACGCCTCTTTAGTATAGCCATGTGCAAATCAAGCCGTTCACATGTCGACTTTGTACTCTAAATCACTAGTCACTGGTAGATCTCTACTTATAGTAGATATTTCTATTACAGTTCTCTTTCTGTTTACATCATGTACTTTCTTTCAGTTTCATGTATCGTACTCTCTTGCATGTTTATATTCTCTAACCTGTTATGATCTGCGTGAGATGTATTGTGCTCGCTCCCGTCCTGACTGGACCTGTTGAAAATTTTAAAGGAGATGATGAGGAACCTGCACCCCTTACTTTGGAGCTTGCCAAGATGACACTCGCGACCTGGACCCCTGGGGAGGTTCAGGCAGCCGCTGAGGATGATACCCATTGCATAGTTTAGATAGTATAGATTGTTTCCTTTTCATGATTAGTTGTTGTCCTTATTTTCAGAGTTGTATATTTAGAGATGTTGAGACTGGTAGTTGTTAACTTATGTTATTTCATTTATGTTGTACCTCAGTTGAGAATTTTCTTACCTATTTTATCGTGCCATATTCTATCTCTAGTTGTGATTGAGTTGTACCTTCTGTGATAGCCTCCAGTTGGAGATTATTCTATATTGTGTTACTTATAGTTCATGGCCTAGAACAGGTCTACCGCCGACACTGCGGCGTAGGCTGGGCGCTGTTACGTACTCGTACCCTCACGGTGGGTGCGGATCGTGACACGTTTTTAGTGGTGGCCCATGTAGGTCGAGTTTGTGTAGTGGTATTCGAACTAGAGTATCACTACAGCCTGCAGTAGGATTAGGATATTTGAAGGTACTCAATTACATTAGAAAAAACTCCTTATCAGATCCCTTTTATCTAAATTTGCTGCTTATTATTTTCCCTTGAATATTAACTGTCTTCCTTTGATTTCTTGTCTTCATTCTCAGTAATTGCTTGTTGTTTTGATCTGTCTTCATAATGGTTATGGAGACATGATCTCATTGCTTCGGTTTCGGGATACTATCGAGAGGCTGGCCACCTCTCGTCATGTTCATCAGGGCCTCGAGACCGTAGATCCTGTTGTGCCAACTCAGGTTGGGTTTCTGCTACATTGTAGGTGCACCTCTGTCTGTACAGAGACTTTCTTCCGTCACCGATTCAGCTAGCAGCAGCAGTTCATGCAGCATCAGCAGCAGACCAGGGGAAACCAGCAGGGGCGAGCAATCGTCAGGACAGTCGATGATGCACAGACTATTGAGATCTTCTTGCAAGTTCCGTTCTTCTCGATTCCATTCCCGCAATTGTCTTTTATAACTACCTTGAAATCCGATTCCATCTGTTCCTTGTTGATTGATTAATTTTGTCATGTTGCTATTTTGTTATGTTGTTTTTCTTCCGAGAAAATCATATGGGCTAGGTCACCTCAATCATGGGATCTAGAATCTTCGATAGTCGTGTTAGCTGGCATAGTGAGGACATATAGTCAGATTTTGGACGTATTTCTCGGGTGTGGGAATTTAAGGTTTTCGCCGTCGCATGCGACAATGCAGAAATTTTAAGTACCATGAACCTAGAGGTATGTACCTTAGTCAAGGACTCTGTGATTATCGTAGTATTGCTCACTAGCATGACGAAGACTCCGAATAACATGATTTTGGACAGACACACATGGTTATCAGATTGTATCTTGAAGGTTTTTGTACATCATACCCTTCTGTCGTTATAAATAACTTAAGAGTAGGGATATTTTAGTTTTGTAGAGCTTATTCATAGGTAGTTCCTTCATAGTATAATGATATGACGACTTGTAGGGTATCTGTACCCTAGAGATGGTAGTTAGTAGTGGTATTAGAATAGTAACCCATTGTAGATGATTTTCCTATATTATAATACCAACCAGTTACATATAGGATGTTAGTATGCCTTACAGCCTTGATGATGGTTATTATTTTCCTTACCTTTTTCCAGTGAGGCACCCATGACCAGAGCCTGTCCTTGAGTATAGTTGTAGTTCACCTAAGACTAAGAGGCTTATATACATATAGATTGCAGATGATATACTTAGGATATATGTGATGGGTTGTTGTTCTTGAGCATATATATGTGGTATTTGGGATTGGTGTGCTTAGCTTGTAGGTATTTAGTTATGGGTGACTTGATAGGATTGGGAAGTTAAGAGCTAGCCTATTATAGAATTTCTCATTTTTGCTAAATTCTGGTTGCCAACACTTAGGTAGCTAGTATAGGTAAAATCCTAAGAAGTTGACCAGCTGATGACCAAGTACTAGGATTGAGAAAATTGACTAGTGATTGACCCTTGACTATGTTTGACCTAGAAGGGGGTGCGATCATCTTAATTTCGAGGACAAAATTTTTATAAGGTGGGTAGGATTGTAACACCCAGTTTTCTAGATAAGGGTAATTTTGAAATTTTGGAATTATAATATTATTTATTGATATTTATTACATATTATGATTTTTGGTGATTTTTAATCATTTTTTAAACTATTTAAAATCATGACTTATGATTTTGGTGTTTGGCTAGTGTAACCTTAGAGACTGCTGACCTAGAGCCTAGCCATGTGATTAGGATGTTAATTAGTACATTTTAGCCTAGAGGGTATTTTGGTCATTTTAGGATTTATTTGAATTTGTTATGATTTATGAAAATTTGTGTGAATTTAATATTAATTAAATATTGCTATGTGTTATGTTAGTCTTGACTAGTTGAGACTTTGTAGACTAACCTAGAAGTTGACCCTAGCTATGGTGACTTGGTTAGCATGGTAGGATCCTAGTCTAACTTAAGTCAAACCAATTCTAGTCATTAAGAATCTAGTTTGAAATAGGAGGAATAGTGAATAGGTTCATGACTTATGACTTAGGAATTTAATTCCATGACTTATGCAACTTGGCCCATAGGCCCATGCCATGAAACGCTAACCCTAGAATCCCTTTATGGCTGGCCACATAAACCCTAAGAGCCCCTATAAAGTCTCTCATTGATTGTTCTTGCCTCTTTTATCAAGTTTTTGAAGAAAGAGGTATAGCCATCTTCCCCAATCCATAACTTTCCCATTTTAGGTCCTTTTTAGCTCAAATCTTTTGCACTAGGTTCTAATCCATCCCTTCTTGCTGCTCATGGAGAGTATTCTCAGGTTTGGTGCAATTTGGAGAGATTAGCTAGCAAGAAGAAACCCCTCTTTTGGAGCTTTTCAAGAAGCTTCGAAACCTATAGGTAAAACTCTCAAAATCTATTCAAATTTCGATTTCTTTGCATGAGTGCATAGCCCTAGGAGTCCCCTAGCTGCTAGCATAGGTTTAGTGTCGAGTAGTGTCCATTTCGTGTCCTTATTGGACACGTATCAGTCCCTGTTTACAAGTGTTTGATGAAATGTTTGTGAGGAAATTTTTATGTTGTTTTTGAAAACTATTTGAATGGAAATATTGTTTTATATGTGTTATTTATTTGTGTCTTACTGAGTATGTTTATGACACTTTTCGTGTCCAAAATTGGACACATACACATGCACGAGGACACCGTGCACTGTCGTGCTGCTCGGGGTCGACACAGGACACGACACGGCCTCTCATGGCCTGATTTTTGGTGGACACGTGCGCCTAGTGTCTGACACGACACTCACAAAATTTGGTCGGGTTTCGTTGAGTGGTTAGTGAGAAATCTCACTCGTACTGAAATTCCTGGCACGCACACACGCGAATTTCGATCCACTGATACGGTCTCGTATCGACACGTAGACACCACATGGACACGGGACAGGAACTTGGACAAGTCCCCTAGTCTAGGCGTACACGTGTGCACGGCCACGTGTCACCACGTGGCATATGTCGTGCACTGGACACACGTGCACGCGTGCACGACGCTGCTGTGCACAGTTTTGTGTCTGTGTACGAGCAGTGTTTGGACGCGAATTGTGTCCAGTTTCATGGATACTTAGACACTCCACAATACATGCACACATGGATCTTCAATTACTAACCCTTATCTTGAATTATCAGTGGTTATTTGAACTCGATTTGGGAATTCCTAAATTTCCTGATATGTTTAAACTGTCAGTTTGGTTCTGAGGAATATAATGTATGTTAACTGTTGGGTGCGTGTTTGATTCAATGTAGATTCGCAATACACATCTGGGATTAGCTTAGCATGTTAGGGAGTATGATAGGCATGAGATTTTAGTTTTCGATTTTGCCTTGGCTTTCGAAATTCATTTTCTTAATGTTCTCTGATACGTGTAGTTCCTGTTTTTAATTCTGAACATAATGTGCCCTAAATTAATTTTAATTGATGTTTATTTGTCATATTTTGATCCACATATGTGTATTAGTTCCTGCTAGGATAGATTTTCATGATTAGATTAGCTTGTTATCAAGGAAATGGAATTTGAGTATGGGAATGGGCAGTTCAATGATAGACTGAATTCCCAGAATTTTTCATGTTAACTCATTCTGATTTTAAATCCTTTTAAACTGAAATCTTGGTGTTAAATTACATGTTAGTTCATGTGCACATGTATTAGACTACTGTCATCGAATTCTAAGCCACTTTACTGTTAACATATTGCAATCCTGAGCTTCAAGCTGATTTCCTAAATTACTGAAATGGCCAACTGTAACTGTTGCTAACCTGAGAACACCTTGAATGACATTTTCCTGAGTTTTAATTCATTTTCCTGAGTTGATGGCATATTGTTCGATTCTCTAATGGTTGTTTAGTTCACTGTTATGCATCAGACTATAGGATGAGAGAGTAGTTGGTGTTGGCAGTAGGTTGTGGGAGTCGATTTTGTGTGACTGAAAATGTCAATTGTTTTGGTTTACAATTGCTCTTAACTGTAAGCTGATTAATTCCTGAGAATGAATTGTAGAAGCATGAAAAATAATAAAGAAAGAGCCATGCGGCCAGGGAACCCCATGCCGCTCAAATAGCCCATGCGGCTCAAAGATTCATGCGGCACGAGGGACTATGCGGCTCAAGACGTTCCATGCGGCTCGAAGAGAAGACACGTGGCTTGCAAACAGTTCTCCCTCTGCCCTATACTGCATTAATTACTTTGACGGCTGACCGCTCTGACGAAACGACAGGCCTGACACAAAGAGGAAATTATGACTCTGTCATAATGACAGAATCCTAGAAAATCAAAGAAAATCTTTGGCACAACTCCCCGAGATCCAGAAAACGCCACGCATCCGGACACGTGGACAGTCATATGCGGCTCAGGCTGAAGTTATCCTATGCGGCCCAGATCGAAACAGCCTTATGCGGCTCAAGCAGACGCAGCCCTATGCGGTTCACAAGGATCATCTCCATGCGGCTCACTACCCATTATGTGGTCCAGATTATCATGCGGTTCGAAGATTCGGAGGCTACTCCCCAGGCAGCCCTGACACGAGGCCAGGCTTATGCGGCTCAATCCTTATGCGGCTCAGTGACTCCCAGATACGTGTCATAAAGCCAATCAATTTCCCAGATTTACTGCAATCAAAGATTGGGTAAATCCTAATAATCTGGGACACGTGGCAGGAGAATGAATTAAATTTATTCATTCAGATTCGCAGACATCAGCAAATCATCATCACGGAGATTATTCCATCAGCATTAATTACTGATAGGATTTGATGCAATCTATACTAAATAGCCCATATTCATCACACTCAGGATTAATGGCCCAGATTGATCAATCAATAGGCCGCCGCCACTCTAAGGGGCAATCATTACAAACCCTAATGATTGTATTCCCTCCTTATAAATAGCAAGGTGCCATTCCCTTGCAAGACGACGACTTTCGAGATCAGAGAGAGCACATACTTGGAGAGAAAGCAGCGTGCGAGAGCAAAGAGAGCATTCTTCAACGCCAAGCAATCTT